>CAXHSM010001491.1:1919531-2260771 GCA_964019185.1 Maratus speculifer
AATCTGATTTAAGTAATTTTAAGAATATTTTTGTTTAAACAAAATTTTAACAAAATACTGGCATGTAATAAAGGTAACTGATAAATTATAGGGCTGAGCAAATGTACTTAAGGCTCCGCTGCACTCAAAAAAAAAATTCTGTATCTTGTAAAATAAACGACGTGGAAAGATTTGTGTAGGCGTGAACTATATGCCAATGATTGACAGAAAATCCTCCAACTGAAACACAGGACAGTTCAGCAGGGTCAAATCAACAACCCCATTGGTCAGGTATCACTGTGAGGCAGTTGTTATCATTTCGTTTTGAATGCAAGAAAAATCGCCCCTTTCTTCGAGGTCATCTCTTGACCTCAGAAAAAAGGGTGTTCAGAGGAGGCTTGAAAAGCCATAAATCTATTTCATCTTGTTTGAAAAAAAGGGTGAGGGTGAGAAAAAGTGTAACATATGTTTCTAAATATTAAGAAGAAAAATTCCATCAATCGGATCACAGAATGTTGAATATTTGACTAATACGCATACATTTCAGAATAGATGGTATTCGATTGTTATTTAATTTTTAAAGAATATAAAGAAATTCACTCTGTACGGGTTTTGTGTTGGAATGCAATTTTCCAGACGAAATGAAACAAATATTTTCGGAGATAAAGTAAAGTTTTAAACAATTTACGACGCTCCCGTGAAATATTCTCCATTCATCAATTAACAGTAGTTATATATTTAATTAATAATTAACAATATTAAATTTAATGACTAACATAATAATTATAAATTTAAATTTATTTAAGTGTGTTATTGCAGATATTGGAATAATATATTGGAAATCACTCTGTAAAATGAAATGCAGGAAATGATCTACCGCCACAGCATGCAAATATGTGAATATTGTACAACATGTATATTCTTTATTGTAAAAATCGCGTGTATATTCATGAAATTATAGCGATTTTTTCTGCTCTCAAAACTGCTAGATGAGAGATCAGAGATACTGGGTTCGAACACAACTGCGCTCGTCGGTCCAGTCGTTCGAAGTTTTCAGTGGCTTTTTTAAAACCTTACATAAATACGTATTAAGACTTCTAGGAATACCCCCAACGGAAGGCATTCCCCCCTCCGGCATCCCTATTCGGGTCTATACCTCTATTGCAGATAATCGGTTGTCATATACAACACTAACATACCTTTATCATTCAGTTACTTTTAGCTAATTACTAAATATCAGTTTAATCTATCACCAATTTAAGGGCATTAGGGAATAAGATATAAAAGAATTTGTTTCAAACTTTTTAGACCTTGAGGCGGCAACACAGATAATTACCTCTTCGAATTCACGAATGAAAATCTAGGATTACTTAAATCTCGATTGTGACTTCTTGCACCCAAAAGTATGAAAACATAGAGGATTTGGAGCAGGAAAACACAATGGTAAACATAAGAATTATTCGATAAAATTGGACTTTTAAGTGTTTTCCACCAAGACATGATTTGGCAGACTGATTGCGTTTTAATATAAGAATCAAAATTTAAATAGTCCTAGATTTTCATCCTTGGTTGCGATGAGATGATTATCTGTGCTGCCGATTCCCGATCTATTTAGCCTAATACAGGGCCTGATTAATGCACGGGCCTCCGTCCGGGGCCTCGGCCCTGGGCCAACCAATTTCAGGGACCCATAAATTATGTAGCTGATTTTTTGTTCTTTAATCAAATACATCTCAAAGTAAGTTTGATTAGTATATATGCACATTTTTTTCTGGTAATTTCAATTTAGTATTTTGAAAAACTTGATAAATACTGTGAAACCAACCTCTATTACATGTTCTTGGAATTTGCGTTTTCCTGCATGTAAATTTCTCACAATTTAACTTTTCCCATTGTTTGCATTTTATATTTTGGTCCCTGACGTCAAAACAAAGTTTTATTGTAATAAAAATAAAGTCCATATTTTATTTTTCTCTAAAAGTCCTTTTCAATTTGAGAGTACCTATAATTTTCATAAATTGCTGTATTTGGAAAATCCAATTTGAGGAAAATGCCAAAAACTGCATGTCAGGTTCTGAGACCACCTCTGCTGAAGATTGGAATTTCCGATATTTCTCTATCTTAATCTTTTGTGTATTGTATGGCTGTGTACTAGAATTTTCAAGGTGACATTCTTTCATTGTTGAAGGGAGAATCGACAGGTAATCCTGTGCAGGTGGTGTGTTAGAGAAAGGAGATTACTGAGAGGCGTGTTCATCCGTCAGTGAGGTATGTGGATGATGAGCTGATAAGCAACATGTCACTAATCAAGAAATGAATGTGGGATGTGTCCAATCGAGAAGCTCCACAGGGGGTGTACATTGGGGATGCAGTATTTGAGAAGAGCAAGTCTTGTCTCAGATGAGGTCAGTTGGTTCCTGGGTTTCGTACCAAGAAGGTGTGTAGGACCGAGGTCCTGATAGAGTGTGCTCTGTGTTGTAGAGCGGAAGGAGTGCGTATCTGGAGAGCAAAGGACACAGACGTCCTGGTGTTTAGTGCTCTGGGCCGAGAAGTGCAGGCCGAGTATACCTGCGTTGGGAGATTCGAGATTGATCTCTGATAAAGTGAATCTAACGTACATTGAGTGTGAGGTGAAAGGTGTAATTTGAATAGTACACAGCCAACCTTTACTGTATTTAATTTAATGTTGAACCGGATCACCTATATCCGAGTTGTAATTGTATATAATTGTAAATAGCGTATTTAGTGTGTACATGTATTCTAAAAAAACTGATAATTCAGTTACTTGACAGCGTCAGTGTTCATTTACACAATCCTCACAGTGGGTGACCGATATCACCTAATAATATCGGTGGTGGCAGCTATAACTACCACGGACTTTCTTCAAAGTTGTGCGGGCTGAGAGGAACGTCCGACACTGCATATTGTGTCTATTGGTTCCAATATAAACGCGGATTATACAATGTCAGAATTATAGTTTAAAATGGTTACTAGATTGTTAGGGAAAACGCTAGTTTTATAATTTTGGATAAGGCGAGTTTTGAAAAAGACGCTCTTATTTATCCTGCAACCAAAACTATTGGATCATAGATGTGTCTGAATTATACAAATGCTCATTTGAGAAAGTGGACGGTAATTCATTTTCTTGATGTTATTTTATTTTTTTGTAAACTTGAAAATTTCACTTAAAATAACTTTGTCAACTCATCAAATAAATTTACTTTTTCAGAAATTGTCGCCGGGAATGGGGAGGTAGGGTGGGGGAGGAAACTTTTTAACAAGCCCTGGGCCCAACTTCAGCTTGATCAGGCTCTGGCCTAATATACTAAATTTTACTATGTATGATTTTTGAATTTTACAGAATCTTCATGCCAAGTTCTTTGCAATTTTTAGAGATTTCTTGGCGATACTTAGAGATATGTAATGCAATTCTAGACGTACTTTTTTTTTTTTTTTTTACAGTTTTACAGAGATTTTTTGACATCCGGAAAAGGAATTCTCTTTCAAACTAATATTCTAAAAAAGTAAATTTTGTTCTTTACAATTTTTGAAGTTTCGAGATGTACAAATATGAAATTCAGTGCGATTTTGAGTAATTTTTCAGAAATTTTTATATAGTTTCTCACCATTTTCTCTATACAGATTTTGTCACGAGCAACTTTAGAATAAATATTTAGCAATTTAAAGTATCTGATTTTTGTCTGTTTACGTAATATTTGAATAACTTCCTGGGGGAGAGAGAACACATGATAACACGCATATTTATAGATCCGATTTGGAAGTAACTTGGTGTGTACATAGTACATACCTATGTCTGGACCGAGTTTGTTGGTCAGTTTCATCCGCCATATTGTGTCACAATAACGGCCACTTAAACAACAACAAAAAAAAATTAGGTTAAAAAAAGTGAGAAACTGAAAAAAACTTTTTATTCAAGTGTTTGACCTTGATACAAAGATTCCAGAGCATTTTTTGTTTCGTTTATATAAAAAATGGCTGAGTTACAGCACTTTGAATTTCTAGTATGGCTGACATTTTGAAATGATCTGATTTTTGTCACGTCCCAGGTCAAAATTCATGCTAGTACCAGCAATAAAAATATGCTAGTTATTGCTATATTTTGCTTTGTTTGCTAGGTATACCTGCTATTATATGCTTTAAATTGCTAGCCAGCATCACATGCTATGTAGCTAGCTTACACAACAATAGCATGGCAAGCTATGTACTAGCATCTTATGCTTATTTGCTGATTAAGCTTTATCCAAAGCATGCAGAGGTAGGTACCTTAACATGCTATAATATGCTATTTTATGCTTTCCAGCATAATATGCTATGCAGCAAGTTTAGGGAGAAATAGCATGGCAAGCTATGTACAAGCATCTTTTGCTTATGTGCTATTTAAGCTATTTCCAAAGCAAGCAGAGGTAGGTACCTTAACATGCTATAATATGCTATTTTATGCTTTCCAGCATATGCTATGCAGCAAGTTTAGGGAGAAATAGCATGACAAGCTATGTACAAGTACCTTTTGCTTATTTGCTATTTAAGAGCACACACTAGTCACACGCCAAGGCAAATCAAGATGGCGACGCGCTTTTTCAGCGGATTCGAAGGATGGGCTAAAATTACTTTGATTGACATGCAATCATCCAATTAGGAAATAGAATGCTCTTAACCAATTATCTGCGACGATTTTTCTCTTCAAAGGTGTGCAATTCCAGCCGATTTCATGTTTAAAGGATTTTTTTCAACTGATTTCCCATTACTTTGGGTAAATGCAATGATGTCGAGCTTCAAAAAAATTTCAATCTCTTTACGATTAGCGTTCCAAAATTAAAATGGTTTGATTTTCAGAAAATAAACGAATAATTAATTTAGATAGATTACTATAAAATAAAAACTATTTTATTTACTTAACGCAATCACAAAAAAATGAAAAATAAATAAATAAATAAATAAAAAATTAATATTGAATGAGGGGGGGGGATATCAGGTACAAGTAGTTTAAATAACTATTTTTTTTTGGGGGGGGGGGTAAGGGGGAGGGATTCTTTTTAGAATACGAAACTTATCAAGATAAATAGCACTGAAGGTTAAAGTCATAAATACTTCATAAAATTATGAGAAAAATATTTAGATAAACATTGTTAATTTTTTGCGGAGAGGCAAGCAAGCAAGGGCGAAAAGGAAATAGAAATTTTGAAGAAAGAAGAAATAGATGTTAATCCCAGCCTAGTCGTTTATAGACATAATGCATAATTTATTATTTTTTGTAGTGACAAATGTGAAAGAAAAATTGTAGCAAATTTTAAAAACTTTGTGTGATGTTAAGTCAATATAGCAAAATATTTTGTCAATATTTCAGGTGGAAGAAAATTTAGATTCTTGATGATTTTTACAAGCATTATATAAATACCGCAAGGAACTCTAACAATTTTTAATTTTGAGCACTGACATAGCAGTAAAGTCTATAGGAGGGAGGAGGGGGGTTCTGATAACTGTTTTTTAAATGATACAGTCACTTAAGAATGGTTTTTGTTTTGATACGATATATTGTACTGATTCATTTTTTTATGGATTTACTCAACTCAGCCGAAAACTCGGGTAATTTTGGTATTTATGTTTAGTGGTTCAATTCTGAGGTAATAGAAAGGAAATAACTGCGAAAAGTTGTGAAAATTTACTTGCACATTAATGGAAAATCGCAATATTTTATTTAAATATCTCTCTAAAGATATTTTACTGTATGAAATGCACAAACACAATACGCAAAAAATGTAAACATGTGTTTTGTGTAGAATTTAATGCATATCTATCGCTTTATTTTTAACACTTTCCTACATAGTTAAAAAGATTTTGTTAATATTATAGTTAGCAGAGATTTATAATTAGCTCTTAAAAAAATTAAACATGTTTAAAGATTTAGTTATTTGTGCAGAAGGAGGATTTCAGGTTTTAATTATTTTTTTTTTGTTAAAATACGGAGAGAAAAAAGAATTTAATTTTGTAAGTTGAGAAGGGGGGGGGGTAGAGGGAAAAAACGTATTTTTTTTAGGGGGGGGGGAGAGATAGTAGGACAGTTTTATAGATGACAGCTTATTTACCTTCTTGAATATTTATTAATAGGACGAAAAATGTAACTTAAAAGTGTTTTACAGATTTTTAATTTTGTGTACTTCAAAAGAACGAGGGGGGGGGGGAATATACAACGATATTTATGGGTTGTTTACGATTAATTATTTATTTTTAGAATAAAATATGTATAAACCTATGGAAAAAAAACAAAAGAAAAACTTTCAAATATTTTAAATTTAGTGACATATGGGTAGGGGAGAAAATAGTGCAATGACCCCCCCTCAAAAAATGGTGGAATTTGTGTTTGTTTAAAATTTGTGAGCTGAGGAAAAAAAGAAATAAGCACATTATTTATTTATTTTCGTGTGTGTGTGTAGGGGGGAGATGTTTATTAGATGACTTATTTATTTGCCTTTCAAAATATTTATAAATCGGTTTAAAAAAATAATAAAAGTGGGAATTATTTAAAGAACTAAATTTTCTTCACTTAAAGTAACAAAATGATAAATCCTAATTTTAGTCGTGGGGAGGGGGGGAGGAAATTTTGTGATTGATTGTTTATTGATACACTAAAGTGACTTATATGCTACAAATATGGGTATTGTGGAGTAGACTACAAAACGAAGTGATATTTTTGTAAGGTGCAATTTAGAAGATTGTGACAGATTCAAAAGGTGAAGCGAAATTTTGATATAAAGGGAAACGAAGACCAAGGGCTGATCTTGAGAGTCCTCAAAGGGGGGGGGGAGGATTTTAGAAATTTGGATACTCCAGTGTAATGCACGGGTCGGAGCTCATTTTTTTATGTGGGTCGTGTTTTTTTTTTTACTTTTTTGCTTTGGGTCGGGTTTGGGTCCGGTTGGCTTCCATTTTTTGCTTCTGTCTGGGTTAATTCCTACTTGGGTCGAGATTGGGTCGGGTTGACTTCGACTCTTTGCTGCTGTTCAAGTTAATTTCTGATTTTTTTTTTTTATTTGTCAGATTTGGATCTCGTTGACTGCTACATTTTGTTTTTAATCTAGTTGACTTTTACTTTTTAGCACTGCTTAGCGCATTTGGGACACTTTAGGATTTGGTTTTTAGCACTTTCCAACAAAGTTGAAAAGTGCTTATGCATTCGGTTTGTCTGTCTGTCTGGTCGGATGGCCGTCTGTCCGTCTGTCCGCGCTCTAACTCCCATAAATATATTCGGATTGCAATGAAATTTTTATACGTTATTGATGTTTACCCTAGCACGACACCTATTAAAAATGAAGTATCTACCATGATTAGTTTATCTACAGAGACAATCAAAAGTTTCCCATTACATTACGGCGTATGGGGAAAATCGTTAATATACTCGGATTGCCATGAAATTTTAGGACGTTATTGACGTTTACCCTAGCACATACCCTATTGAAAATGAAGTTTCTACCATGATTAGTTTATCTACAGAGAGAATCAAAAGTTTCCCATTACATTACGGCATATGGGGAAAATCGTTAATATATTCGGATTGCCATGAAATTTTTGGACGTTATTGACGTTTACCCTAGCACGAACCCTATTGAAAATGAAGTTTCTACCATGATTAGTTTATCTACAGGGCGAATCAAAATTTTCCCATTACATTACGGCCTATATGGAAAAATCGTTTCAAAGGAATTTTAAAGATGTTATACCCTGTCAAACATATTAAAATATGCATTCTATAAAATATAAGGTGAAAATTTAGCTATTATTCATTTACATGGCCACACAAAAGAATTCCATTAGATAATGGTAAAAGGGGGAATTGTGTGTGGCATATTTTAAATATATTAAGCTGTTTCATGTATAATAAAATTGATATATGTCACTGAAGCTTAATATAAATTATACGCTACTGTCTTGCATAATATGAAGTACATACCATTTACAGGGCCATACAAAAGATTTCAAATAGCATATTCTTTCCGAAGTACCGTATATGTGTCCGATGATGGCTGATGGAGGGATGAAATGCATTTTAATTATGATATGCGCGTTTATATTTCGCTAAAAATATGCACATTATATGGTGTGTATAAATGTTATAGTTGATATACAGGGCCACCCAAAAGATCTCACCAACGTTACTGAATATGAGCATAAATTATTTAAACGTGGTTCTTAAATAAGCTATGCATTTTTACGCTGAGCTTAATTGAATTTACTGAGAAATGTTTGCAGAATATAGATAAAAGGATATACAGGGCCACGCAAAGAATTCGGTACATGGACGCCTATGAATGATAATTTATGAGAATGTGATTTCAGTTGTTTTAAAAGTGTTTTAGTTTACAATAAATTTTAGCCTAATGCTGACGTGTAATAAAGGTACAATGTAAACTACAGGGCTGAACAAAAGTATTCAAGTATGTTTCCATCTGATAGTATGAAATGCTGAAAAATAAATTTCAAGCTACTGGGTATTTTCTTGCTAAACTAAATTTTCCCATTATATCAAGTGACATATGAAATACAGAGCTGTTCAAAAGTACTGGAATACATATTTGGGTATATTTGGCTATACACTATTATTTCCCTAAATAACAAAGTTTTGTTAAAGATTTCATTAAGTGTTGGAAAGTGCTTTATAATCAATGCTTAACGCATGATTTTTCTTACTTGTTACTTTATCGAGAAGGGTTCGGGTTGACCCGAATTTATTGGGGTGAATTCTTTGGTAAAATGTTCGTTCTTTTTTGCAATTTTTGTATAAAATGTGCGTCTGTTTCACGATATTGTGAAGAAATTCGTGTTTTTTCCGCAATCATTTTTCAAAATTTGTTGTCCGGTTTGCTTCTATTTTTTGCTGCTGGTCGGGTTTAATTTTTTACTTTTTGTTGTGGGTTGCGTTTGAATCCGGTTAACTTCTACTCTTTCCTACAAACACGTGGGTGGTTTACAATTCTCCATCGATATACAGAAGGATATCGGCTCATACAAATTGCCCTCACCTCCGGGAAAAAAAACCACAACGAGAGTGAAACAAAGAAAAAAGGAAGACAATAGAAATCAGAGGAAAAAGAAAAGAGAAAGATCATTCAGGTGGCTTGGGTTAGGAAGCCTGTGAATATTTAAAGAAGGTATCCACCTGGGGGCGATTAGTTTTAATAATTCATTGAATAAGTATAGGGGAGAAAGGGTAGCTACCCCCTCCTTTAAATTTAGAAAAGGGTTTTTATGCTGAATTACACATTTCGTTCGAATATCGTAAATCATATAAATAATTGGTTTAAAATTTCCTTTATATAATTGTTGGAGATTTCTGAGAAGGAAAAAATGAAAAGTATTTATTTATTTATTTTGAAGGGGGATGAAGGGAATTTGTTAGATGACTTACTTTATATGACTAAAGATTAACAAATATGGCTAAACACAAAATAAAGAGATTTAAAGACTAAATTTTATGTACTTGGTAAGGAGAAATAGGGGGAAAACATCAATTTTTGTGGGGTTAAGAGTAAAACTATGATTATTTATTACTACAGTAAAAGTTTTAGAAAAATCGATGACTTTAAAAGTTTAAAATTTGTGAGCTGGGGGTGGGAAGAAACAATTTATTAATTATTTATTTTGGTGTGTATGTGGGATGGAGAAGTTTTTTAAATGACTTACTTTTATTTGCCTTTTAAAACATTAACATATGGGCTTAAAAATAATAAAATGTGGGAAAGTCTCAATGAATAAATTCTAGGCGTTTACTAATAGGATGAGAGGGAAAAATCTCAGTTTAAGTTAGTGGGGAGGAGTTTTTGTGATAGATTTTTTATTGTTACAACAAAGTGGCTATACTGTGTAAACATGGATACGGTGAAATAGACAGCAAAACAGCGAAGTGATACTTCTGGAAGGGATAATATTGAAGGCTGTGATGAGAGCAAAAGGCTGGAACGAAATTTTGATACAGGGGGGGGGGGGCAAGGGTGATATAAATTATTTTTCTAAATCAGAATTTCAGAGAACTCAGATTTTCACCTCTAATTAATAAATAACAAAAAACTTAAATATTTTTAAGGACTTTTTGCAAATTCTGCATAACACTAACAAAGTTTTTTAAGGAGCAAAAATTACTTTTAAAAAATTAAACACTTTTTAAAAAATTGAAGAAACATAAGAAATGTGTAGGATCACTCAAAATTATTCCGCTCATTAGCTCTATGTAGATCTATGTAGATAAATCATTTGCGGTGTTTCAAGGAGCGCCATACTAATTTAAAAGTAATGAAATTCATATACATTACTGAGGTACTCTGGAAGACAATTATAAAAAAATATGTCATGTATAGCACTTACAGTATACACACAGAGGATCTCCATAGTAATCTATTATATTCTGGTCTAAAAATAATTTCGCGATGTATTGTTGTAATAATGTTACTCTTTTACAAACAATTAAATTTATACGAACTTCTAAAATGGACTTAAGAATGCTTGCGGTATAATATTTTGCGAAAAACATTTGCCATTCAATTACAGAGTTACACAAAAGAATTCGGTTGTAAAAAGCTCTTCGGAGAAAAACTGTTTCTAGCGTATTTAAATTATGTTCACTACTTTGAACATGAAATGCAATGAGATTCTGTTTCGTGTATACCTCTGTTAAAAAGAATTTCCATAAAAACTTTCCATTTATATATATAATCAAATTAAACCTGTTGAAATTGGTCATCTGTTTCTCGCCGTCCTTTTTTTTTTTTTTTTTTTTTTTTTTTTTTAAGGAAGATACCGCACACTCAGTCTAGCTTTATTAATGTTACAGTGTTTTACAATTAAGTTTTCTTTCAAAATTTATTATTCATTGCAGAACAATGTAATAATTGCCACGAACCATCTGTCGACATATAAAAAGATGCGATTCAATAGCAAGATTTCAATATGATGAATACCAGAAGCGATGGGGCGATCGCCCCCTCCCCTTTGAGCCCAATGAAGGGTCTGCAAAATGATATTAGATGTCCATAGGATAAATGAATCGTGTTTAAGATTGAGAACGGTGCGACCTGATCGGATTCGACGAAGCTGTCACTGCCCGGGTTGGGCCGGGCCAGTTTTAACTCATGAGACTAGGGCTTGCTTAGGTCTAGAGATCTGCATCGGCCTGTATCAGACTAGCAAAAAAAAAATAAACAGGCCGTATGGGCCAGTCCGATAAAAAAGTTTAACGGGCCTGCCGGCGTGTTATAAAGATTTCGGCAAAAACGCTAAAATGAGGTCTATTTTCAATGAATATGTGTTTAACGACCATAAGTATAAATGTGCGTCACGAGTAGGTACTAGTTTAACAACATCAATACATAAATGTAACGTGTACAGCATAGAAATAAGCATCGGACAGTTGCTTTGTGTCTATACGGGTATAATAATTTTTTGGCAAACTGGAGCCGGGCCAAGATCAGGTTTGCACTGTTTTTCTACATATAGTCGGGGTCAGAACTAGACTTAATTATTCGTAAGACGTGTAGAGCAGACAACATTATTTGTAAAAGGGATAAAAACTATTAACGTACTGTTAACGTACTTTTTGGAAATGTACTCCTTGGTGTTTCTTAAATTCATTTCTGAACAACACGAAAGTTTGACACATTTTCTGACTAATTTTTAACTATAAAGGTACAAAATTGACAAGCCTGACTATTGCAAGGATTTGGAATCGAACAGCATATTTCATTTTTGGTAAATAAGATATTTATATATACTTGTTAAGGTATAAGAGATTCTTGTCACGTGGTTTCAGATTTTTCTCCTTTTACATGTTGTCGCTTCCGGAAATTCGATTCAAAACTCTAATTTTCACAATACTTTCATAAATATCATGAAAATTAGCGTTTTATATAGTGCGTTGCGCATTGTATTTGCTTGTATCAAAAAATGGACAACGCCATTCCATTACATTGTTTCTGAATAAAAACACCTGTTAAACTCATGTGTTTCCAAAAAGAAATGAAATCAGAAATGCATAAAAAATAGCTCCTCTAAATTTGAGAAAATCTTTGATAAAATGATAAAGAAGTATTTTCATAAATGTACTTTTTAATACACAACTTCAAAAGTTATGATAATTTTAACTTCCTTTTTTTTTTCTTTTATTCTAAACCATATTAATTTTTCAGTGCATCTTTATTTGAATGTTGAAAGTCTAAGAACCTAAGTAATCATTAATGTTCTTATTGTGTATTGTCAGTAAAAATTTTCTATAAAATCATCCAATAAATATGAATGCAGTAATCTTTAAAAAATCTTAATTGTATGATAAAAATCAGATTTTGTTTCGAAATAAAGATGCAGGCCGATTTCGGCCTGGACTGTTTTCACTGATTTCTGTACGGACCGGGCCTGGCCTAGAAATGTAAAAGTGTAAACGAGCGGGCCAGGCTCGGGCCGAATATTTTGTTTTATACCGGACCGGGCCAAAATAACATTCATTCGGTCCGGGCCGGGGCGAGACTGGAAACTCCAGCCCGTCCAGACCTCTACTCAAGTCTTCACTCTTTCGGAAACCGTTCCGAGTTCGGATCTTACTTTTTTTCTGCAAAACTTGACTACACTATATTTTTTCTTCCACTTCGGGCCTGGCGTGGACTTCGTTCTTTTAGAGGTCTGCCCGAACCTAAATTTCCATGCCCAGGCTCAAAAAGCAATTCAATTTTAACCCAACCCAAGCTCGCTAAAAAAATAAATAAATAAATAAATAAATAAAAGAAAAAAATCTGATTCAGTACCGAATAGCCTGATACAAAACAGATCAACAAATCCAAAATGAAACAAAATCAATCTAATATTTGAAGGAAATTGGGAAAGGTATCCCTTATAATTATATCAATGTTTTTTTTAAGTAGAAAAATGAATATATATATAATGTACTCGTCAATATTCAAACATATAGTTTTTCATATAAAAAATTGTCTGATCTATTGAAAAATCCAGTCATCAACCAGTTTATACTAGATCCGAATTTGTCAAAATCCAAAAGAAGAAATGTCCCGAATCCGAAACGTTTAAAGTCAACCCGACCCATAATATATCAATCAGAACCCAAAAATTACAAATTATGTCAAATGGAGCCCTTACCCGAACACCTGAAACTGAAATGAAAGAAAATAAGTTCATGTATTTTAATAGAATTAAAAAATGTGTTTTACATCTTCAACTTGAATGTTATAATTTATAGAGAAAAAAAATCCAGTATTTGCTCTTTAGTGGAAAACCTATTCCTAAGTCAGCCTGTTCAAACTTGGTCCGTAGCAAAAAAGTATAAATCTATCCGGCCTACTACAAAAAACAAACTCAAAAAAAAAAAAAAAAATCCCTAACCAAACTTTCTAATTAACTCGAATCCCCACCTTGTTCTTTGTGCAGCATATCCTGATGTAACTTTGCGCCATAAAATCCCATTCAACCAACCAATCAATCAACCTGAGTGCTACTCTCAGAAGTGAAATTTTATCCAGAACAGAACCGAATTTGAAAAAATGTAAGTCAAACTGACCCAAATCCGACCCACAGCAAAAATGTCAAGCCGATTCGAACACGACTCACTGCAAAATTTAGAAATAATCTCCACCAGCAATGAAAAATATCACCTCCTTTGCCCGAACCTCCAAATTTTGAAATCGCTCCCTTTTAAGGATTCTCGTGTTCCCCCCCTTGAATCAGAAAAGAGCGTTCCTCTAAGGATTGCACTTAAAATAACTTCATTTTTCAAATATTCGACAAAAAAATTTATTTGACCCCTGAGCGTATAGTATTGCCCTGCTTCCGATCCGAACTCGAAAATACCATTGGAAATCAAATCAAAACCCGACCAAATTTTTTTTTGTCGATTTAGAATCGAAATGAAAGAAAAACAATTCATGTTTTAATGGAATTATAAAATGTCGACATTTATATTTCTAATATCAATTTTATCTTTTATATAGAAAATAATTATCTAATATATACGCATAACGGAATCAACCAAAGAGAGATGGCTAAATTGTTGAAAAGTGTTCGTTAAATAGAGGTATCTTCTATTCGAGACATTCCGTATGGATATTTTAATGTACATGTTAACACTTGCGAATAGCAGTGTTAACATGTAAATTGAAATGTAAAATCTTAAATATTCATAATTAACTATTTGGAAATGTCTGTTATGGCGTTTATATAGTTTTATTTTATAGTATCTTTGATATTTTTTTATAATACTCCTTTAAACTATTTTCTTTCATAACGGAGAAAATATTTAGACTTTCATTTGAAATATGGGGTCGAATCGATTCCTTCTTGCAAGATTGAAAATTCACTATGAATCAGATCAGAACCCAAAATAGTGTAAATTAATTTCACCCCAAAACAACTACAGCAACAAAAAAGATTGCAGAGAAAAGCAGATAAAAAGTAGAATGCCACTCTGTCCGCAAGAAAAACGTAAAAATCCACTCGACCAGTAGCAAAAAAGTAAGAAGTCAACTTGACCGAAACCAAACCAGCGTCAATAAAATAGTACTCAACTCAACCCCCCCCCCAGGGCCGTAGCTAAGCGGGCGATATGGGCGGCTCAGCACCCCCCCCCTAAAATATTTTGAGCCCCCCGCCCCCAGGAAAAGATTCCAAGGTCACTCAATGAATTTCTGTTCCGAAAATTCAAATGAAATTCTGTTCAAAAATCTAACTTAGTCTTGAAAACCTTTCACAATTTTGCAGGATTACTAAATTGTATCTAAAATAAGTGTGTTCGACACCACCCTCATCCTATTGGCACATAAGAAGCTAGCATGATGTTTAATTTTGATCAGCTATACACTCAAAATTTTCATCATCCTATAATTTTCTTAGTATAAAATGAAGTTATTAGAACACTTTTTAATAAGAAACATAGTACCTACAATATGAATATGCATTACTTTATCTTTCTGTGGCAATGCGAGAGAAAAAAATTATGTGCTCCCCTTACATTCTCTTGAGCCCCCCCTATTGTTCACTTCTAGCTACGGCCTTGCCCCCCCCCACCACACACACAAAATAGAAATCAACCAGACCCAATACCAACCAGCAGAAATAAAGAAAGAGAACCGGACCCCAACCCAACCCGCAGCGGCAAAGTAGAATTGAACCTTACCCAAACACGACTCGCAAAAAAAAGTATTTAACCAGAACAACGGTAAAAAATAAAAGTAAACCGGACCGAAACCCGACCTGCAACGAAAAAAATTAGCCCCGATCCTACTCATGATGAAAAAAAATTGTCCCGACACGAGCTGCAGGTGCGATTGGAATCTCCAAATTTCTGAAAAGTCCCCCCCCCTCTTTTTTGAGGAGTCTCCAGATCTGCCCTTGTACCAGGATAAACAAAAACTGCTAAAAACTGCAAAATCGTCTAAAAGTTTTACAGTGTTATATCGAATTGTCACCCATTAAATATATACGAATTTGTAAAGTTTGTAAATATCACGACAAATCTTGTCCACGATACATTGTACTATGATGTTTTGGAACATACAAAAGCCTTCTGCTCGATAGAAGCTGCATTAGTTGAACGTCGAACAAAAAACTCCAAAGAAGAAATAATTCTGAAAAGTATTAGAGAGTAAAATTTGCTGAATAGCAGACTTTAAAAAAATTGCTATATTTTGCCTTACAGTTTCATTATTTTTACTTTTATACTATAACTAGCGGCCCGCGCTCGCTTTTCTTCGGGTAGAGCAAGTCGCCCAGTCCCCCGCCACTACTGACACCGCAAATTGTTTCTACCACTTCATCTCATTAAATTCAACTACTAAAAACATTACCCTCATTTTAGGTAGTCGGATAAAAAATAGCTTATATGTTAATCTAAGGTGTCAGATACCTCCATACAAAATTTCATAAAAATCGATCCATTCGTTCTTGAGTTATAAAAGGTGTAACTAACACGATTTTGCTTTATGTATATAGATTATAGCAGCCCGCCCCGACTTCTCACGGATATTTAAGAAAAAATTCAAGTTATAAATTTTTACACACACTCATAGCCTAATAATTAAAATTCCGTCTCTGACATTGACTCCCCTCCCGTGCCCCAGTGACACCTATATCACACATTATGATGCAGCCTAGTCGAGCGGGGTAAACAGCAACCATTAAATCAGTCTTGATTTTGAAGTAATTTATTTTGATAAGAATCAATACCAAAGTAACAATAAAGAGCTTTTACAGAAACGGCATTTTAATTATTTTTTTAAAATAAAAAACACTTATTGTGACATAACTATAACAGTTAGACATATGCTGTTGCGACATTTTTTGTAGATAATTACATGTTAACAAAGTCGTAGTACATTATTTTGTTCTATAATCAATAGTATTCGCAACGCACGCGATGTAAAGATTTTTTAAGTTCATTTTTCTACACCTTGGGTTACAATATTGGCATTTTAATAAGGATTTGAAGTAATTTTTTTGAAAATATAATATAGCCTATGTTCACCGGAAATAGTGTAGCTTTCCTACGGTAAAAGAATTTTTCAAATCCGTCAAGTAGTTTTGGAGCCTATTCAATTCAATTCAAACAAACAAACAAACAAATCTTTCCTCTTTATAATTTTATATTAAATTAAATAAGTAATATTTATCCCTAGGCTTATTGAAACAGTCCGCATTTGAAATTGTAGAAAACGTTACAATTTTAAATATTTGACTGCTCCTCCTAAAAAAAAAAATCCTCCCTCCCCATATTTGATGCTCACTACACTTTAAAATATTTACTATCTGTTATAACTTTTTTGAAAACCCCAAAACAATCGTTTCGTGATTTATTTTTAACTTTAATTAATTTGCGTTTCAGCATTTCTTTTCCCTTTTTTAGCAATTGCTAAATAGTTTTAAAAATTAAAAAACACGGTTTTATATCAGGTCGGGCTAAAAAGTTTAAAATGTTTTTTTGTGGGGGGGGAGAAGGGGGTTGCATAGTTACGATTTTCATATGTGTTTCAGTGATTGTCATGTGTCTAGTGGGTCAGGTAACATTTAGTTTCTCAAATTGCTTTTGATTCGTTTATCCGGCGTTTTATTTTTATCCTTTTAAGCGGCGACTATATTTGAATAAATCAATTAAAAATTAGCCTATGTTCACCGAAAATAGTGTAGCTTTCCAACGGCGAAAGAATTTTTCAAATCCGTCAAGTAGTTTCGGAGCCTATGCAATGCAAACAAACAAACAATCAAATATTTCCTCTTTATAATATTAGTATAGATAAATAATGATAAATATTTGCAATTCGTTGTCTTTGCAAATATACCTTTATGTTATATTAAAATAAAATGTATTACGCAGGATAAATTCCCCATTTTTAACGACTGTTAAAAGTGTATCGTTTTCCTCAAAAGTAATAAATATTAAAAAATATTTCTTTAAAGTTTGAAACAAGTTGATCAACAATTTTAACATTACCAATCTTTAAAACTTTCTAACTTTAATTTCTGCTTATTTTTGATAAAACTGTTTTTCGAACTGAAAATGCTTATTTTTTTTACTGTTTTACTTAATAATACTGGACTGAAATTGGGCTGCCTAGTATCGAATAGTACCAAAAACAAACACAGGGAAGAGAAAACTGCGCCCGGGGCAAAATTTCAATTTGGCGCCCCCTTTCCCACCCTTTTCTTGTAACAGCCCAAGAATGATGTTGATAGCATAAATGTGGCGCCACCCCCCCCTCGGACGGCGCGGTGTTGAATAAGCCTCCTCAAAATGTACTCCTTGCAGCGCCGTGCGAAAAAGAGGGGGACGAAGGGGGTGGTTGCCCCGGGATCGAAATTTAGGGGGAGCCAAATTTTTACTACTAACGTAATTTTTAGTCTGTCACAAAAAAAAGTTCAGGGAAAGGGGTGCCAAACTGAACTTTACTCCGGGCGCAGTTTTCTCTTTGCACACCCCTGCCCCCCTCCTTGTTTCATGTATTTTGCAAGCTGTATAAGGAAATTTATAAATTCCAAATATAGCTAGCTCCTTGTCCTTATAATGCTACCTATGTATTTCATAAAAGTTCCAATTATATTTTAAAATTATCAGAATTTCCTTTTTGCTAAAAAGAAGCTTACTGTAATTTGTATCAAATCTACCTTGTTTTGTATGGACTTGAAAAAAATGTATATATATACAAAGAAATGTATAATTTGCTTCTTTGGAAGTTAGTTATAACTTAAAAATAGCGTTAGTTTTATAAAAACAAAAAATTAGAAGTCGTTGATTTTTTTCAAGACTATTTTAGTTAAAATTTATCAATAATTGTAGAAAAAATAAATCCAAACCTTGAAATAAGGGAGGTTATTTTAACACGTTACTATAAACCAATAACAGAAAGGAAATGAAAAAAGTTACTTTCATTTGCTAAAATGGATTGATGTTAACCAATTGTAATTTTCAAAAAGGGAGGAGAGGCGGAGACTGGCTGAGGCGGAGTGCATATAATTAAAACGCTTTTTTTGCTCCATTTCTGATCAAAATATTTCCCAATTTTGCTCAGCCTAATTGCAGTAGAAATATGGAAAGCATATCATTGGAAAGCTTAAACACTAATATTCCGTGAAGCGTTTTTAATTTTTTCTGAATTTTGCTGAAATAGATTTTATAAGAGTAAAAAGGGCACAACACCTCGAATTTCACTGAATCCAAACTTTAAAGGGTCCACAGAATTAAACTACAACGAAAATCAGAAAAGTACAAACTAGCCCGGTAATAGAATGTCCTCAGCTATCCTGTGAAAAAAAAAATCATTTAAAAATATTGAAAATTAAGCGAGATATTCGAAAAGATTGCGCCCATAGACTTACCATTAGCGGTCGGCTTTTACCGCGTGACTAGTGTGTGCTCTTAAGCTATTTCCAAGCATGCACAGTTATGTATCTTAACATGCTATAATATGATTTTTATGCTTGCCAGCATAAAATGCTATGCAGCCAGTTTAGGGAGAAATAGCATTACACGCTATGTATAAGATTTTTATGCTTGTTTTCTATTTAACCTTCTTCCAAAGCTTGGAGAGGTAAGAATATTATATGCTTTAGCATTACATGCTTTTTGATGCTTGCTAAAATGATATGCTAGGAAAACAGAATGACGCACCATGTGCCAATAAAACATTCTAATTCACTAAACAAGAATAACAGCAAAAAGTTGTTTGTTGGTTATGAATTTCTGCTAGAATAACAGAATCTATCATTATAAGCAATATTCTACACAATTTTGCAAAAAATGGGAGATTGTATACAATAAATTCATAAAGAGTAAATATTTGTTAATATTGCAAGAGCATATTTTTTGTAAAAATTATCTGAAATTTTTATTCTTTCATATCAGAGCATATTTTATGTTTCAGAAACTGGTCACATTCTTTGCATAATATAAGTGCATATTCGATGTTTGCAAAATATGTGCACATATCTTTGAATAAAATAAGTGCATTTTCTATGTTTGCAAAAAATATGAATTTTTATTTAAAAAAAAAAAGGCTGTGCAGTAATACCTCTGAATAACGGAACTCCCGGTAGCTCCAAGTTTTTCACGTTGTTCGGTGGTGCTCTCATACAATAAAACAGAACTTTCTTTCTATGGGGGTTTAACTATGGGTGATAGGGAATTTTGTGAGGAATTTACCTTTTGTGAGAAGTTTCTAGTAGAATATCCTACACATTCTTTAAAAGAAAAAAAATATTCCTTCTTTTCTTTACTACTTATAAATTTTAGCTTAACTCGAAAAGAAAAAAATATGCAATTATGTCTTTGAAAATTAGAGAAAAAAATTCGTTCATCAAAATTTAAAATACTGGAGAAGGATTGTTATCACCACTTAAATTCATGATTACCTTAAACCACCTATTTGAGATTAATTTTTAACTTATAAACAAACAAAAAAAAAAAAAAAAAAAAAAAAAAGAACAAAGAAATTATTTTCATAGCGGATTTAAAATAGTAACTCTTCCCCTCTCCTAACGGAAAAGTAACTGGTCTTTTAACTGATCTTTTAACTCATCTTATTGTTAGTGTTGAATTATTTTAACTTACATGAAAGTGATAAGTTTATTATTTCTTTAAGAATAGGATGAAAATAAAATTTTGTTTATTGAATTGTTTGTTTATTGAAGTTGGGCAAGGAGAAGAATAGCTATGCACGGTGACCCTGCGTCCAGCTCGCTATAATTTACAGTATCCTCCCAAAGGTCAATAGCGGAGGAGATCGACAGATATGGGAAAATATGTGTTTTCGCCTGTTACTTAAAGCCACATTTTTTGGCGAGGGAGTGGCCATTTTTCGCCAACTTTCGCAACAAAATCGCAGAACAGAGTTTTAAATACTGATCCGATATAAAAATTTAAACGAAGTTGATAACCTATGAATAATTTTCAATGGATACGATTTTACCATAAGCGAAATATAAGACTCCTCTCAAGTCCAAAAGGGCAACTATCATTAGAACACAAGTTTAAATTTATTTTTGTTCGGAAACATATGAAAACAAGCAAATGTTATTCAAAAATATTTTTAACCCTTTATCTACGCATTAAGAATTCAAGAAAATTTTACATTCTAAAGCATATTATGCAAATTGTTTAAACTAAATTAAAAGATTTATATAATCATTTAATTAATATTTGAAGGATTTTAGTATTTAGAAGGATTAATTAAATTGGAATTTACAGGGATTTTGTGCAATTTTTTATAACCCCACTCAAATCTTTATTTCTAATTATTTTCTTAGTATTTTGTAAAATTATAAAATGTACAAATATTATGTTCTTATAATATAAATATCGAAATATTTCCGCATTGAAAAATTCCCATCCACTCCCTCAGCGCCAAGAAAGCTGAAAAGATGCAAAGACAAAATATAAATCATTATTAAAAAATATTTTTGTTTTGCGTAACCAATAATGCTTTTGGAACAAGATAAAGTAATGTATATGTAACTCATTCTAAATAGTATTACAACTAACTTACGTATTAAAAAAATTTTATAATAACTTATTTTAATGGTACTTATAAGTACCATCGGTAGATAAAGGGTTAATTGACAGACGTTTTCCTTTATTTTGGCAAACATAAATGATTTTTCAGAAAATACATTCAAAGTTGGCATTTTGAACCGAATTTCTGGACATAAGGAAAAAAAAACTACCCAGAGAGAGAAGAAAAATTTGTTGCTACGCGATCAAAATTGTTTATAAGTCAATAATATATATAAGTCGATTTATTTAATAAAAAATGGAAGACTCCTTTCGATCAGATATCGCTTCCATAGCCAGCTTTCACAATTTTCTTCCTTTACATTCAAAACTGAGTTAATAAATGTGTCGGAAATTTTGCGCTTATTAAGCAGTATACTTGAAAACCGATTTAAGTATAAATGTGCCTCTAGAGAATAAGCTAATTTGACATTAAAAAAAATGTGGATATAATAGATATTGCCATCGTTCGATTGCATTGTGTTTTAGTCCAGGTTTACTCGTTGCAGGACTCCAGTCATGAATATCAACTTTGCGACTTTATGTTTAAAAATAAATTAGACAATATGTCAGAAACTTTCTCGTTTGTTGAGGAGGGAACTTGAGATCAACCTTGAGAGAAAATAAAACAAGCAATTAAAAAAGAAAAAAAAACATTTTCCAGAAGATTAAAAATTATCTAAAAAATAAGTAAAAATAAGTATTTATGGATATACAAAATAATTATTCCCTTTAGTAAATTAAAGTCTAATCTATGAAATACTGCACCAATATGTATCAAAACTTGATTTGGAAAATTCAATGCACGAAGTATACAAACACACATTCTTAGGACTTTTGTATTCAGTAGGGGGAACTGGGGTACATTGATACATGGGACACATTGATACACCCCCTCTACCGCTCACAGGGTCATTACAGGAAGTTTCACAACAGCTCCAAAAGGTGATGCTAGTGTATTCAACTACATACAGAAAATCTTGGAATGATTCAGCAGTTTGATGAAATGGGACGGGTGATTAATTATTTTTGTTGTTCAAAAGTAAATTTGAATTTTGAAATGCTATTATACAACTGTTCCAGTATTTTCAACCAAAATGAATACTCTCCCTGGTAAGTACAGCTACTCTTTATCAGTTCCTCATTATTTATTTTTAGATATATTGTGAAGTGTTGGATTTGAGACTCATTTTATTCAAAATCGCTGTATGGGGCACATTGATACAGTTTATGACGGGGCACATTGATACAGCCTAAATCCTTTAATAGTTCATATTTTCATTATCTTTTATAATTTTTTTTACCATACACTCCTTATTCCAACCCTTTTTTCACGAAAAATTTCTAATATTAGTTTTTATTGAAGTGAAATAGCTCTAATTTCTTTATATTAGAACATTTTATAGTATTTCTGAAAACAGAAGACGTAGGAACTTACCCAGCATCTAGTGCTAGTAGAACTAATAAAAGAAATGGACGACATTCTGGCAAATCTCGAATTTATATCGATTCTCCAGAGAAAAAAGTATTTTCGACATGAAAAATGTTAAGAGAAACAAACTGCAGAACAGAAAATGATACTTATATTATAAACAGAATTTTTAATATAATTATCCTTTATTTTCTGTTTATGAACCTATTTATAAACAGAAAAACTGGTAATTTTTTTATCTTTCATAAGAAAGAAGATAATGCTGGGGTTGAAGTGCTAGATATGACAAAGTTACCACAGCCAACAATCAGACAAGAAACAGCCAGAACATCAGGTCATAATATATTTAATTTTGATTGCTTTAATATTGCTTAAAAATAAATTGTGGGTGATTTGAATTTTTATAAATAAATATAAAATGGTTTTCTAACTCATTTTTTATGAAAAATATGCATTGGTATTATTTTGTCGTCATTTTCCTTAAACGTATCAATCTGCCGCGGGGATGGGGCACATTGATACAAATGACTTTTTTTGATTTTTTTAAAATTACATGCAAAAATACTATATAAAACAATGATTGTACATTTTTATAACATACTACACAAGTTTTGCTATCACCTCTTGGAAAAAAAACTTGAATTTTCTCCTTTCTTGACACCAAAAAAAAATCTTAGAAAAAAACTGTATCAATGTACCCCAGTTCCCCCTATAGCTTACGGAATCGCTTTACATTTATAAAATTAATCGTTTTTCATTTTCATTTATATTACATGTTGGATCAATCACTGGCGCTGCCAGTACCATCATCTGAGAGATGCTTTGAATCATATTTACTCATAAAATGAACAATTTCGCTCATTGAAACATACTTATGCTTTCCACTGCTTTGATTTTTACACATCATACTTTTACTTAAACACAAAGGTTTTCTGTACATCTTATCAGTTTTTAAATTTTCTGGAATGTATTTTAAAGCTGAAATCTCTTTGTTTACTCCACTAATCAATATATGAAATACCTCAATATTGTTTTGGCTATTTTTTTATTATGTGAATGACACGGATAATCACAGAGGAAAGTTATGGAATGGAGTTGTAATAGGTCATAAACTGAAGAGGGTTCAAAAAAATCTTTATTAGCATCATATAGTATATACAGGACATGGCAGAGAGCCTATTTCTGGCTGTGACTCTAGACAGTTATTTTAAATTTAAACCATTGTTATAAAAGTAAATTTAAAAAAAAATGCTGTACACAAAAATAATGTGGCATATTTTTATTGTTTTTTAAAGTACCAAACATACTTTTTATTTCGTTATACATGAAAATCGCTAAACAGAAAGTTTAAAGTAACATTCAAAAGTTTCTCTTTCCCTTCAAAATTTCTGGTATCTCATACCTATTGTTCCAATGAAAAATTAAATCTTGATTGTCAGGTTTGCAGCTTGCATGAAAATTGAAGCGTAGCGTCGTATTAAGACCGCTCTTAAAGTTTTCTTTAACTTAATTGACGATGCTCCTTTTCTACCCTAATTATCAGATTCCTTATTTTGAAAACTAAAACCGAAACTAGAGGTCAGCTAGGGACAGAATTTCAAGACCAGGCCCGTCCTGACTCAATTTCTATAAAAAATTCAGATTTTCCTCGACATATAATTAAGAATATTTCAATACCCCCTACGAGCTACGTTCGTCAACCCTGTACCGACTCTAAAAATGAGTTAATTTGATCGGATTTGTAAAGTTTGTGGAAA
This sequence comes from Maratus speculifer, assembly GCA_964019185.1. NCBI lineage: Eukaryota > Metazoa > Arthropoda > Arachnida > Araneae > Salticidae > Maratus > Maratus speculifer. The sequence goes on from CAXHSM010001491.1 coordinate 1,943,740, forward strand.
ATGTAATTATAATAATAATAAAAAAATGCGATTACAAAGTAAACGAGTGTTTATTTATTTGTTTATTTATTTTTGAGGAGAGTACAAAGACGAATCAGCTACTATTAATTGCTATTTTCTGTTTGATTAAGTAAGATTGTTAAAGATTTTCAAAATCAGCGAATATAACATGTATTTAATTAACACAATCTTCCTTCTCTGTATTTTTAAACAATGCTATAAGTAAAATATTTTAAATAAGTGATTTTGAATGCTACGTTTTAAATCTGATGTAATTTTCAGCAAATTTTTCTTTCTTTTCATAATACTCACGCAAAATTATGTTTATCGTTAGAAAGAAAATATTATTTGCGCTGTCTTAGAATTAACAATAATAGTTAAAATGATTTTTTCAAAATATGAAATGAACCTCTCGTGTGCGTGTAAATACATTTTTTTATTATTATTTTAACTGTTTGACAATATAATTAATTTGAAACTTTAAATTTGACGTAGCTCTCATTTATTTGCGACTTTTAATGAATATTGCTGAATTACTTCTTTTACTTAAAAAAAAATCTATTTTCAATGTAGCTTTTTATATTTTAATTTTCAAAATTTTCCACCTTTTAATATATAATAATTTAATTTTAAAATGAAAGATTTTTCCTTTTATAATAGCCATGTTTAAATAAATTTTTAAATTGAAAGAAATCTTATTCCTTGCGCTTTTTATGCAGTTAGTAACAAGTTAAAATAATACCCTTTTCTAAAATATCTAAAAAATATCTTTCGAAATGCTGAAATTTAAATTTAAAAAAGAAATAAATCCTCAAAAAATGAGTCAAAATAAAGAAATAAATGCAGCTCTAATGTATAAGATGATCTAAAAATGTTTTAGATTAAAAACTCGTTTAATAATTTGAACTTTAGCATTAAATATATCTTAAAATAATTATTCTGTTTAAAAAACGTCTACATCAGCATGATTTTCAATCATTTCTCTATAATACGATAAATTTTCATATTATTGTACATGACAGTTTTCCTAATGTTAACAAAAAAGATCAACATTTTAGAAAAAAAAAATGTTATAAGCGATGACAGCGTTTAGTTATTTTTTTAATATAGAACGATACTGCATTTATATATAAAATATGACAGTATATTTTATATTACCGTGCGTTCGAAAAATAGAACATGCACAATAGCAACATTATTAATCACTTAAATACTTAGACTTTTAAGCATTCAAATTAACACTCATTAAAATAATTAATGTAGTTAATGCAGTTTAGAATAAAAGAAAACAAAAGGTTAAAAACATCAAAACTTTTGAAGCTGTATAATAAAAACAGACTTTTGAAAACGTTTCTTTCTAATGTTTCCGGACACTTTAGTAACGGAAAAGAGAAAAACCTGTTGTCATGTGACAAGAATCGCTTATATCTCGACAAATAGTTTATTTATATAAAAAAAATAAACCACTGAAAAATGGAATGCTATGAACTACCTGTTATTGAAAACAAAAAGAATTTTTCAATTTTTACTATTTTTACTAGCGTTAGAAGCTTTCAGGAGAGTTAAATTTCAGGAGAGTTAAATTTTCAAAATAAAAAACCAATATTTAATTTTAATAACATGATAATCAATAAATATTTTACTTGCTGCATATATTTGTATATCATGCAATTCCAAGATTTAAACAAAAAGATTTTTAATTAAAAATTGTCTTAAATATTTTTTATAGATTTATTCTGGCTCAGTAAATTTCTCCGTTATTAAAGATAAAATATTTATTAGGAGAAAAAAAGTACAATTTTAACAATAGTCACTTATTTTTTACACGATTTCTCGTTTGGTGTTTAACTGAAACATCACTGAAAAGCACGTAATACGGTGCTTATTTTCTTCACTGAAAAAATGCGTAGAAATACGGCCCTTATTTTCTTCATAAATAATAAATTCATTTAGCCAATCGAGCGATAAAAAAGCCTAAATCAATCACTCACAGAAGCATTAACCCCAAATCAGTTCCGAGCCGAGAGAAAATTTTGAATGGGGCTTCCATTGTCCGAGGACCCTACCAATTAACCCGCGCAGAACGCAGGCATCCCGCCTTTTGAACTCGTTGAGACAATGCTTTGACACACAAACTTAACAAAAAATAATAACAATTTTTATAGGCTCCCCCCCCTCTTCATGTAATGGAAGAAAATCACCGTCACTTTCTCATAGTATTTAGTTCCTTTAAGTTACTTCAAAAGTAAAATTTTATGTGTTTATTAAAATAAGGGAAAAACATGTTTTTAAAATTTCAAAATCAAGAGGCTTTAGATCTTCTCTTCGGACTAATACAACGTAAATTCAAAACTTCCTTCGTCCACCCGAAAATCATTAGCTTTCAATTTTGCTAGTGTTAATTAACTTAAGTTATTAAAAATAATAAATGTGTTTTTCAAAATCGGTAAAAAACAAAATTTAGTCATTTAAAATTCAATATTCAAAAAGCAATTTTTCATTTAATAAATATGTTTATAATAATCGATTTAAAAATATGTGTAATTGATCCCTCCCCTCTTTCCAATATGCATTATAGTTTTAAAACCCCCCATCTTAAACAGTATTTACCTTAAATTTATTCTATCAAAAATACATTTCATAATTATTTATTTCTTGATTTATATTAATGTAATCATATTCTAATTACCCATTAATTATTTGGAAAAAAACTAACAATAAATTAATTTTATTCATTGAAAATTTGAAGAAATAGTTGCATTGATAAATTCACTCTTAACCTTGTAAAAATAATAGCGCATAGTAGAATTAGCTTTGTCAACAATCACTAGCAGTAACAGGCATGTATTAACAGGTCCCCGCGGGTTAGGTAAGTAGCGCGCGCGTTTCCTGAACCAGAAGTAGTGAGTTCAATCCTCAGGAGAGAAAAAGTCCGATGCACTTTCTTCCACCAATATCCGTCGACGCTTCAAGTGTTGTCAGTAGATGGCAGCACCTGCGTTTTTTTTAACTAGCAACTGATGCTAGAAAAACAAAAATTTAAAGCAAATGATGGTAGAAAAATAAGTTTGTGCTATTTTACTTGCTGGGATATAGCAAGTAATGCTTGTCTAGCAAACACATACCAGCATGAATTTTGATCTGGGGTGATAATACTTATACTTATGAATCGACTTTGATATAACTTAGGGCGTACATAGTACATACCAATGCCTGGACCGAGTTCATTGGCTAGTTCCAAATGTCATCTTGTTTTAAAATGGCGGCCGTTTAATTTTTCTTAATTAAATTTAAAATTAGGTACAAAATAGTGAGAAATTGAGAAAGATTTTTCTTTCATGTGTTTGACCTTGATGCAAAGATTCCAGAGCATTTTTTGTTTCGCCTATATCTTAAAAAATGGTAGAGTTATAGCACTTTGAATTTCTAGTGTGACCCACATTTTGAAATGATCTTATTTTTGTCACGTGATAATACGCGTATGTATGAACCTATTTGGATGTAAATTAGTGTGTACATAGTACATATCAATGTCTGGACTGAGTTCGTTGGCTAGTTTCATCCAGGGTTGCGGAGTCCCAGTTGGACTCGGATCCGGTCTCATTTTCGGACAAAAGAGTCGGAGGCGCTAAAAAACAAACCGACTCCGATTGCAGCTTTTGTTGTTGTTGTTGTTTAGTTGAAAATGAAATTTAACCAATTTTACATAATTTTAAATCTATAAAATGGATTATTGTTGCTATTAAATTTAAAATTAGGTACAAAATAGTGAGAAATTGAGAAAGATTTTTCTTTCATGTGTTTGACCTTGATGCAAAGATTCCAGAGCATTTTTTGTTTCGCCTATATCTTAAAAAATGGTAGAGTTATAGCACTTTGAATTTCTAGTGTGACCCACATTTTGAAATGATCTTATTTTTGTCACGTGATAATACGCGTATGTATGAACCGATTTGGATGTAAATTAGTGTGTACATAGTACATATCAATGTCTGGACTGAGTTCGTTGGCTAGTTTCATCCAGGGTTGCGGAGTCCCAGTTGGACTCGGATCCGGTCTCATTTTCGGACAAAAGAGTCGGAGACGCTAAAAAACAAACCGACTCCGATTGCAGCTTTTGTTGGTGTTGTTGTTTAGTTGAAAATGAAATTTAACCAATTTTACATAATTTTAAATCTATAAAATGGATTATTGTTGCTATTTTTCTACTATATCAAGCTATATACACTGGTGTGCAAATTTTAAGAACGAGTCCAAAGATGCAAAATTTTCAAGGGATTTTCAAGCGATAATTTTCACGCGAATATTCAAAAGGAAGTAATATAATTCGAATAACTATCCCTGCATAACAGCTATTCCGTATAACATCTCATTCAGGTCACACATGATCAGAAGAGTCACAGTCCTATGGCGAAACAAAAAATAGGAAATTCCATGTCTCTTTTATGAGTCTCAAATGACTACTATATGTGACTCCAATGACAAGTCACTGCGACTGCTGCTTTGTGTTGAGTCACCAAGTGACTTTACAATGTCATTTCATTGAGACTCTCATGTAACTGTCATTTGGAAACTCAATTTCAAAGTCATTGTATATATTGCATTATGATAAATCAACAAATAATGTCACATTAAAGTCACATGGTGACTTTCTGTCACAAGACTTTGTCAAATGGTGACAGAGACCCTACTGTGAAGTTACCACTGTGAAAAGTGCTGAAAAGTCATCATGTGACTTTAATTTGACATTATTTGGTAATTTATCATAATACAACGTTCACAATGACTTTGAAATTGAGTCTCCAGATGAGAGATCACACGATAGACTCAATGAAACAACATTGTAAAGTCATTTGGTGACTCGCCACAAAGCAGTAATCACAATGACCTGTCAGTTGAGTCACATATAGTGGTCATTTGAGACTCAGAAAAGAGACGTATGAAATTTCCTATTTTTTGTTTCGCCATAGTGACTTTGCCTATCATAGAACCATGTGTGACATGAATGAGATGTTATATGGACTAGCTGTTATGCAAGAATAGTAATTATTAGAAGTATATTAAATCCTTTTGAATATTCGCGTGAAAATTATCGCTTGAAAATTCCTTAAAAATTGGCCTTTTGGGACTCTTCCTTAAATTTTGCACACAGTGTATGTTAAAAATGATCAATATACTGTCTGATGTACATAGTAGATGAAAACAGTTTTTAATTGAGAACTCTAAATAAACGTCGGATAGTTAGATTGTGTCAGAGCCAGAGTTGATAATTTTCAGCAGACTCGGTCCGTGCCGACCCATAAATGCGCATAATTATTCACAGGACATGTCGTTCACAATTTATTTTATAAAAATAATAATAGCTAGCATGAAATTCAGCTAATGAAATCTTTAAAAATGTATTATAATAACAAAGAAAGAATGGTATTATTATGTAATTAGTTCGATTCTCAAGAATATAAATTTATTTATTTTTATGCACTCGTTTATTTTAATTATTTTACAACATATTCTGCAATTTTTGGAGGCCAACGAACTTGAAATAAATAGCATTGTAATAGAAACATATCCCTCTTTTTTTTCTTCATTTCTTCGGGTCAGTAAAACTAGAAATAACACCAAAATAATAAATAGCCCCTCCCCTTCTATTAACATGTAAGTATATCTCAAAATAATATGAAAATGTAATTCTTTTTTACTGAATCCTCAGTATCCAAAATAACGGTAAAATAGGAATGTTTAGATTTTTCCCGACTGCAGAACCTGAAATATATCCAGAATTGTAAAACTAATGCGAGTAATTTTAAATTTTCATTATTTCCTTTCGAATTCACAGTGCCTGAATTATTTTCGAAGTAATAAAATTGTCAACTTTATTTTTTAACCTTTCCTATGAAATTTTTCGGACCTGGAGGACATGAAATTGTGGTGATAACAAAATTGTGGCAATTTCGTGTTTTCTTTTCCCAGTCAGTGGATCCCAAATAGTAAAACTTCCGTTTGTTTTCTTCTTTAGATTTCGATTGTTGGATTTTTCGGGTTTGCAGGAAGCAAAACAGTAAAATTAATAAATGGAAAATGTAATATTTTCCCTTTTTTCTTTCAAAACCCTTAGAATAGAATTAATACCGAAATAGTGTAATTTTTACTTCATTCTTTTGAGTTCCCTCATAATTTTAATCTACAAACAATACTGGTAGAATATTAGTCAGCCCAGAGTCGGAGTCGTAGCCGTTAAAATTTACCGCGTAGCAATCGAAGTCGGCCATTTTTGTCACCGACTCCGAAGCCCTGGTATCATCTCCCCGTTTTGCTTTAAAATAGCGGCCATTTATTTTTTATTTTTATTTTATTTTATTTTATTTTATTTTATTTTATTTTAGATTTAAAATTAGGTACAGAATAGTGAGAAATTGAGAAAGATTTTTCTTTCATGTGTTTGACTTTGATGCAAATATTTCAGAGCATTTTTTGTTTCGCTTATATCTTTAAAAAATGGCAGAGTTATAGCACTTTGAATTTCTAGCGTGACTGACATTTTGAAATGATCTTAGTTTGTCACCTGATAATACGCGTATTTATGAACCGACTTAGATGTATCTTAGTGTGTACATAGTACATACGAATGCCATGCCTGTGCCTGCACCGGGTTCGTTGGCGGTTCCATCCGCCATCTTGTTTTAAAATGCAGAGCATTTTTTTCGTTCCTTAAAAAATGACTGATGCTATAACTCAAGCTATGATTAGTTTCACCCATCATGTTGTTTTAAAATGGCATTTCATAGTATCGCGGAATTTGTCGACCTTATAAATTGCTTTAAATAAAACCAGCTTGAATAAAAGATGATTAATTTCTAAAAATTCCCATTAACCTTTAGCTTTCGGGACAGTGAAATCTAAAATATCCTTTTACAACGGGAGAACTGACGCGATTTCATCCCCCTATCTTAATGACCCTTCACCGCAGGTGACCAGAAAATGCTGCTATCATTTATAACATGTGTTAATGATTTACACGTTCGTGAGAAGGTAAGGGAATTTTCTTCTCTAAGAGAAAGTTGTTTCGGTTTACTTGTCGGAATCGAAAGTAATGCGTTCGTTGAAAAGCTGTAATTTATAATGATAAAAATGGTCTTTTTCTGTGAAGTGCGTGTCATTAAATAAAACATATATTAGTAGTAATTGAGCGGTCTTTTTAAAAAATAATTAGAAAAATTGATGGATGTTTATTGAATGTTTTAATAGCATTTGGTTTCTTGAAGGGTATAATCTAAAAATGAAGGTTTGTTATAGGCAAAATTACTATAAGTATATATGTTAATACAAAAATACATTATTTTAAAAAGTGCTAAATTTTCAAATATTTAAATAACGCATAAGTGATTTCCTTAAGAATCATTGTTAATATTATTTCAACGATTTAAATTAAAACAGAAAAAGAAATTCCACGATAAGAAAAAATTAGAACGTAACATATAAGGAATCGTTAAACAATATAGTAACAAATAATAAAGAGATATCTAACGTAATTTATGTTTCCTATTAAGGTCTTCGTTTTTAACTATAACTAAAACGAATATTTACGAATAGTACTACTTTAATTTAATCTGTAAAATAATTAACCGAATATTACTATAAAGAAATATTGGATGAAGTCTGGATATGAAAATTCTGTCTACACAGCAGAGAAGAAGATTTTGGTGTTAAAATTTCTTCAGTGGCTTTCAACCCTTCCGCCGTTTGCAGTCTGCTAACTGTTACTTTTAATGCCCAAAATACCAAGTGGTACCAGTAATTTTTTTTATTACAGTTTGAATTTCATAGTATATGTGAAAAAGAGCTTTTAGTTATTTTCAAATAAATTTGTAAATTTCAGAGTTAATAAATTAATTAAGCATTTTTTGAAAATAAATACCTTGCCCCTGAAAGGGTTAAAAATTGATAAATGCATACAGTCCTCTTGTATTACTATAAAAAGAGACAATCAAAGCTATCTGGCACTTCCGTTTTTATTTTCGTGGTTTAAAAAAATAAAGAAATAAAAAAATAATTAAAAAAAAAAATAAATAAAACGGAAAAAAGCGCTTTGACTAAAGCGCATCCATAAAAAAGATAACATATTTAAAATCACATCATATTTAAATGAGTCCAATAATAATACACTTGGTTTATCTTAGAATATAAATACTAGAATAAGATGATTTTTTGAAATTTTGACGTTCTTGCTCTGCCGAGGCTGAGGGAGGGAAGAATAAAGGGCTTTAAAAGTTATCTCAAAACCTCTCATTGTCATAATGATCAATTTTTGTAAGATATGGAGAATTAGAATATAAACACTGGGTACTATATATATATTTTAAATTCAGTCTCCCTTGTTCTTCTGTGTATGTTGGTGGGGGACGGAGAGGTCTTCAAACTTCAAATCTATCACGGCTTTAGAAGATAACATTGTCAGAATGTTTTCTAAGTTTATAAATAACAGATCAGATGAGTTTCTGTTAATTTGCTTATCTCCCGCTTTTCAGAAGGGGGGAGTAAATAAGCTATTATCTTCCTCATAAAACTGTGTAACGGGACATTATCATTTTATATAAAAATACCCCAAATTTCATAAAAAGCTGAACGTAAAAGCTGAACGAACTGCCTATTTTCCCCTTGTTCTTCTGTGAGGGGAGCGGAGTGTCTAAAAACTCCGAATCTATCACGGTTTTTTTGCACTTAAAAAAATGCTATATTTCCCTTATTATACTCTCTATTTATGCAAAAGTCAGTAGAAATGTTGTACAGTATCCATATATTTCTACTCTGCATCGACAGATCGTTTCGTATAATTTAATGTAAAGAGGGTGTCCAAATATTATAGTTTTTCTATGTATTTTTTTTTTCCTATCGGCTCCCTAAGTTTCCTTCTTATGAAATAGGCATTCATAAATATGAGGTCAAACATCGTCTTTGTCATCCTGGATTTTCAGAAGAATCCTATAAATATGTTTTTATTTTATATTCGACAAAATGTCTATAATTGAAAGTGTCCGGCCATTAATAGCCATATAGTATGTAGTTCTGTAACATTTTACTTTAATCTCTTACATTTAAAAAGCACCCATACGAATTCCTTTTTTCTGCGAATTAAGTGTGGAGCTGGGGAAAAAAGTACGAATTTAAAAGTACATTTTTTTCTCTATACAATGTGTAAAAATTTCAAATGTGCGATACTTAGAAGTGTAAAATTTGCAAAATCGAAAATTGCAAAACCGAAATTGCATGGAAAAGCGCTGCGCATTTTAATTTCTTTCCTTTCCTTTTATCTCCTTTTTTTTTTTTTTTTTTTTTTCAATTCAAGAGAAAATGAAGTGATTCTGTTGCCACAATTACAAAAGTGGTACTAAAAACTATAAAAAAATTAATATCTCAAAAATAAATTGAGATAGAGTTTTCAAACAAATTGCACTTAAAAGTACATTTTTCTTTCTATACAACACTATAAAAATTTAAAATGTGCGATGGTTAGAAGTGTAAAAATTTGTTGTAGTGAACATTGCAAAACCGAAATTGCATGGGAAAGTGTTGGCATTGGCAAAATTACGTATGCGTTACGCACAGATACGTTTCGCCTTTATAATATAGATACATATTTATGAAATTTATGGTATTTTTATTTAGAAACAAAGAGATTGTATAGCATTTTCTATTTTTCCATAAAAGCAAGACACTGTGAAAAAAGCTGTAAAAGTTAGCTTTTTAAACAAAATTTACCAATGAAGGTAAAAAAAGACATTAATTATATTGTGATATCGGCCGGCTCCGTGATGTCGACGCCAATAAGTCTGCGATGACGTTCCATGCCTAGTGCCATGAGGTCTGTTAAAACTGTCCACTCCGTGATTTTTTCATTTTGAAAGAGACTTTTTGAAAGTATCTTTTCTGTTTGAAATGGAACTGAAACGAAGGGATTCAGTTGTTGCCTGGTGCGCAGCAAAGAAAGAACTTTTTTTTTTCGGCGGGCTCGGGTGTGAGCCGTATATAGTTCAGGTTTTAAAGAACATCGGTGAAGGGTGTTCAAAACCTCATGCCCGGAAGGGGCTGTATATTCTCAAGTGCATTTTCCTAATGGATATATGTGTAAATTAACTGTACATAATTGTAAATAGCGCAGTGTGGTTATGTATATAGTTTTCATCGTGTACTCTGTGTGTTGGTTTTATTAAAGTGAATTGTGAAATTCTACATAGAGTCAGAGTACATTTAGTTACGACGCCACAATATTAATTTATATGTAATTTAGACTTTTGAACCATTCTGTGTTAGAGTAACAATCCCACCACCATAGAAATATGATTCTTCAAATTAAACGAGTGTACCGCAGAAGTTTTGAAGAAATTCAAAACTCTTTCCAATTTTTTAGACTTTATTATTATTATTAATTATACTTTTTGCTTTTACTTTTAATTTAATTATATTATTATTTATTATATTTTTTAACAATTGTTTCGCCATGAAAGTTTTTAATAATTAAATCATTATTTTTTGTTTTCCCTGGTTTTATTCGAGAATAATAGCTACATAAATAATAATAATTATTACAAACTTTGTGGTTGCAACATTCTAGCGAACAAACAAAAAAAAAAAAAAGAAGAAGAAGAAGAAGAAGATAGAGCTACTTTATTTGATCAAAATCGCTAAAAATTAAATATTTTAAATGAGTTTATTTATTTTAATTTATTTATTTGTATTGTTATTAAATTTCTAAAAAAAGCCCTGCAGCAATTTTCATGAAATTTAAATTTAGTCCTTGACCAATTGCAGAAAATAATCTTTCAATGAAACAAACAAACAAAAAAAAAGGCACATGAATCAGTCGAATAGTTTCGAAGTAACTGATAAGCGTACAAAACGATAACAACAACAAAAAAGTGCTACATTGAGAACTTCTTCTTTTTGTTTTTGGAGTCAGATGAAAAATAACGAAGAAATTATTAATGCAATCTTTATTATGGTTTGCATAAATAAAAATTATTTCATTTGAATTTGACGGTGAATAAGTTATTTAGAAATAATAAATAATTCTAGAATTCGACAATTTTCTGAAGCAGATAATGTATAATTTTATTCTCATTTATGCAAAAGGTATAGTTGCGCATGACTTTTTAGTAGGCTGTGACCATAGGAATGTAGGAAAAAAAGTGACCGGAAAAAAAGTTATCGGAAAAAAGTGACATAAACTACAAAAGCGGAAAAAAGTGACGCGGAAAAAAGGTGACAAGGAAAAAAATTACCGGGAAAAAAAGTGACAAAGAATTGATTTTGGGGATTCATTGCTTAAGTATGAAAGGGGGATCGGGGAGGGGGCTCATAATTTATGTAAATGGGTTTTTCATGCTGAATTAACTGTTTTGGTTCAATTTTTGGATATACGTTCATCCTGAAAAGACGCTTGCCTGATTAGTTTTGGGAAGGTACGATTACTCCCCCCCCCCATCCGTCCTGAATTAGATGAATGGGTTTTTATGCAGAATTGTCCAACGTGACTCAAATTTGCATATAGATTCTTTTCGATAAGGCTTATATATTGTATATAATGCCTGAAGAGATTTAGGAGTTCTAATGATTAAGTATAGAGAGGAACGGGGGATAACCTTTCTAAAATTAAATTAATAACTTTTTACGCATAATTATCCGATTTGCTTAGAATTTTGGACATAGGTTCATTATGATAAGATGTATTTCTGATTAGTTATGGGGTTCTTCTGCTTATTATAAAAGGGGGCGAGCAATTATATCCCCCTTAAACTAGAAAAATAGGTTTTTATGCAGAATTATCCCATGTATTTCAAATTTTAAATATAGGTTCTTTCTGATAAGGTGGATCTTTGAATAGTTTTAAGGATTTAGTATCTAAGTATAGAAGGGGAATAGAATATAACCCACCTTAAATTAAATTACTTTTTACGCAGAATTATCAGATTTGCTTCAAATTTTGGATTATAGAACCATTATGTTAAGGCGTATCCCTGATTACATATGGGGTTATTTTGGAAATTAAAAATTGTGGCGGGTGATTATTCCCCCCCCCCTTAAATTAGATAAATTGTTTTTTATGCTCACTTATCCGATATATTTCATATTTTGGATATATGTTCTTTCTCATAAAGTGAATCCCGGAATAATTTTAAAGGTTTAATGGCTAAGTAAACACTGGGGGAACGGATGATCCCCCCCCCTTAAATTAATAAATGGCTTTTTACGCAGAATTATCTGATTTGATTCAAATTTTGATTGGGCGTTCATTATGATAAGGCGAAGTCCTGATTAATTGTGGGTTATACCCCGTTCATCGCTCTATACTTAGCCATTAAACCCTTAAAACTATTCAGGGATTCACTTTATCAGGAAGAACCTATATACAAAATTTGAAATACGTTGAATAGTTGTGAAAGAAAGAAAACAATTTATTTTATTTAAAGAGTGGAGGATTAATCGCCCGCTTCCCCTATTTAATTATCAAAAGAACCCCATAATTAATCTGAGATTCGCCTTCTTATAATGAATATACATCCAAAATTTGAAGCAAATCGGATGTTTCTGCGTAAAAAGCCATTTATTTAATTTAAGGGGTTTTATCCCCCGTTCCCCCTCTATACATAGCCATTAAACCCATAAAACTATTCAGGAATTCACTTTATGAGAAAGATCCTATATCCGAAATTTGAAGTACATCGGATAAGTGTGCATAATTTTTAAAAATGTAATTTAAGGTGGGTATAGTAATCACCCGCTCTCCTTTTTAATTACCAATAGAACCCCATAACTAATCAGAAATATGTCTTATCATAATGAACCCATGTCCAAAATTCAAAGCAAATCAGATAATTCTGCATAAAAAGCCATTTATTTAATTTAAGAGGGGTTTTCTCCATCTCCCCTTTATACTTAGCCATTAAATCCTTAAAACTCTTCCGGAATTCACCTTACCAGAAAGAACCTATATTTAAAATTGAAATACATGGGATAATTCTGCATAAAAACATATTTATGTAATTTGACGGGGAGAATTGCTCGTCCCCCCCCCTTTATAAGCAGAAGAACCCATAACTAATCTAAGATACGTCTCGTCATAATGAACTTATGTCCAAAATTTTAAGCAAATCGGATAATTATGCGTAAAAAGCCATTAATTTAATTTAAGAAAGGTTATCCCCCGTTCCCCCTCCATACTTAACCCTTAAACTCCTAGAATCTCTTCACGCATTTTATACTATACATAAGCCTTATGTAAAAGATCCTATATGCAAATTTGACACACGTCGGATAATTCTGCGTAAAAACCCATTCATCTAATTCAGGACGGATGGGGGTTGGGTTAATCGTCCCTTCCCAAAACTAATCAGGCAAGCGTCTTTTCAGGATGAACGTATATCCAAAAATTGAACCAAAACAGTTAGTTCAGCATGAAAAACCCATTTACCTAAATTATGAGCCCCCCCCCCCCCCCGATGCCCCTTTCATACTTAACCAATGAATCCCCAAAATCAATAATAAATCCCCAAAATCAATTCCTTGTCACTTTTTTTCCGGTAACTTTTTTCCTTGTCACTTTTTTCCGTGTCACTTTTTTCCGCTTTTGTAGTTTATGTCACTTTTTTCCGATAACTTTTTTTCCGGTCACTTTTTTCCGTTTACCGACCATAGAATCAAGCTGGTTTCTAATGTGAAACTTTCTGAATAATTCTTAACGTGTCGGCATAAAATTGGCAGACCTGGCAGGATAGGATTTTGATAGAATTAGGAATCGAATTCAGTTTTTCCATTTTGTTTTTGTTATAAATAAATTACTTATTGACATTACCGCAACAAAAATACAACCAGCAAATTCCCACCTTTCCCTAAATTTCGCGCTCGGAAATTTTGGTCAAAACGCCAACTTTAACATTATTTTCTGAAATGTTTTTGCCTTTATTAAATAAATTGAAAACACCATTCTATTATATAATTTTTATTAAGAATTTCACGTCTCGTTCATATGTTTCATATGTTAACAATTTCGTATGTTTTTGAATAATAAAAACGAATTCAGAAAAGCCTCAAAAACTCCTTTGGGCTTGAGAACAATCATAAGTTCCGTAAATATAAAAATAAGTATAAACATTTGATTTTTTTTTTCAATTCAGTGTGTAAAATTACGCACGTAATTTCTAATATTTAGTGCATTAGTAAGAAAAAAAATAATAATGCTTCATTTTACATTCTAAGAGCAAAAGTGTAGTCAAAATTAGCAACACTAAATTTCTAAAACTACTTGCTGAATATAATCTATTCATTATTATGTCTCACAAGCAAGAACTATCTAAGAATCTTGCAGCAACTGGGGTAGAAACAGCTTTACGTCGTCTGCGTAAACAATGTTTATTTTTTTGCCAAGTTCTTTTCCCGGCATTTCCCTAGGATAATTAACATCCTCCCTACAGAATTTCCCTTGCTCGATACTCAGTCGGACCCCTATTGAGCGAAAGAACCTTAATGATTTCTTCTTCCGCCTGTTGGAGGGGTGGAAGTTTTCGGGATAACGATAATCCCAACCCCGTATTCTTCAACATTTATTTTTTTGGGACTACGGTAATCCCCCGGAAGCTAAAGGTTAATATTCAGTATTGACAGAAACTAGTGCATTGAATCTTATATAATCGGTTTCCACTAATTTAAGTTTTAATTATGTTTATATAATATAACTTGATTTTAAATGAATAAATAAGAAATATGAAAGCTACTTCTTCCTCCCGGCACTGGCCGGAAGGATTTTAGTAAATTTATTCTATTCTGAATTAAGTTTATTCCGAGTTCGTGCAATGATTTTTTTAATTTTTCGGATTTTTTATGGAATTTTTAGAGGATTCCCCCCCCCCTTCCATTTTCATTTTGTCAGGCCTGAGCAACTCAGAGCAAATTACCTAGTCTAATAATAAGGAAAGATGATGCGTGAGTATGTGTTTGTGTGTGTGTGGGGGGGGGGATATCAAAATGCGTTCTAAAGCGATTGCTGCAGGTACTACTACAGAATTTTGTAAGAAGATACTTCCATGTATGCAATTATGCACCTCGAAACCCAATTTTGAAAATTTTTATTGCATTTTTTAGATTTTAATTTCTTATGCATTTTTTTAATTTTTTATGCAATTTTTAGTATTTTTGCCATTATTCTTAGAGATTGTTTACGGTAGCAAAAGCTACATTAGCAGTTTATTAGCGGATTCAGCCTTTAAATTCAAAATAGTAAATTTAGTCTTTTTTTTTTTTTTTTTTTTGAAAAAAAAATTATTCGAGATTTATACAGCGATTTTTTTTAATTCTTCACAAAATTTTCATAATATTTTAATTTTTTTTCGCATTTTGTAATATTTTTTTTTTCGATTTCTGTAGTTTTTTTACATTTGAAAAAAGAATCTGGTTTCAATCTTTTCCAGTCCAATATAGTGAATTTATTCTATTCTCAGTGAAATTTATTCGGAATTCGTGCAATAATTTTTCAGTTTTTCGCGATTTTTTATAAAATGTTAGAGGATTTTTTCCCCATTTCTATTTTGTCAGGCCAGGGCAATTCAGAGCAAATTACCTAATAATAAGGAAAGACGATCTGTGAGTATGTGCTGGGGGGGGGGGGGGGGCGGGATATCAAAATGCTTTCTAAAGCGATTGCTGCATCCACAACTACTGAATTTTGTAAGAAGATACCCCCATGTATGTAATTATGCACCTCAGAACCTAATTTTGAATTTTTTTTATTGCATTTTTTTATTTTAATTTTTTATGCAACTTTTAGTATTTTTGCCATGTTTCTCAGAGATTTTTCCACAATAGCCACATTAGCAGTTTATTAACGATTTCAACCTTTCAAATCAAAATAGTAAATCGTCTTCTTTTGAAGAAAATTTATTAGAGATTTACACAGCGATTTTTTATTTTAAATTTTTCGCTAAATTTTTATATTATTTTTAGTTTTTTCGCATTTTACAGTTTTTTTTGCGATTTTCTGCATATATATATATATATATATATATATATATATATATATATATATATATATATATTACGTTAGAAAAAGAGAGGCGGTAGAAAGTTAGGGGAGGGGTTTTTCGACTATTAGAATTTTCAACTTTTACAATATGCAAAACATCAATACTACCGCAAGATCTTATTTTCTAAAGAAAAAAATATATATAAGTGGGAAACACACGCATACATACATATATATGTGTGCGTGAAAATTTAACTATTAGTGGTTATTATTAAAGTTGTTTTTGCAATTCACTTACTGGATAAAGTATAACGAACTTAAATATTAATTGTATAGTTATGTATAACAAACAGGTGCTTGTCTTTTATTAAATACTGAAATTCAAAAGAATAATGCAATCAACATATGAAATAATGAAACATTTCTTAGAAAGTAGAACTCAGTTCTAACGAGAATGAATCCGCAATATTTTCGTGTTATAACAGAGTTCTATTTCATTGAAGTTTAAAATAAATAAGTAAAAGTTCCGTTATATTATCAAAAGGCAAATTGATTACTGTGATTGATTCTATTTTCTATTTATATATTATTGTTGCCTCCTAAAAAATTATCATAATGTTTTTTTTCTAAATTTATAAACAGAATACATTTCTATAAAATTAATGTAAATTTGGTCAAAAAATTAAAAAGATCTTTTCCTTTTTTTTATTTTATATCTGTAGCTCTTTATTCTTATTGTTATAATTAAATACTTTATTTAGTAAATGAACATATATCTCAGTTGTTTATGTTAAAACATAAAAAATACATAAAAACCCACATTTATAGAAAAATAAGTTTTCAAACTTGCATGTGCCAACTACGAAACAAGAAATGATTCTTTCTGACCACTGGGTAAAAGAAAATTCTATTTATAGTAAACAAGACGGGAGAAAAAAAGGGATGAGGGTGTAATAAGACCCCAGCGGTCGGGAGAGGTAGGGGATATGAAGTTTCTCCAAAATCGAAGTTCCATATCATCCCCACCGTTTTCACCCCTTTGACTTCCCCCTAAACTAGGGGAGGCGGACTTTTTATGCAGAACGGTACTTTTTCTCGACATCTTTTTGTATTTTAATGAAAATCACGTTTATTCCAATTTATTGAAAATTAAAAGACAGTTTTATTTAAGAAAGTTGAACTATTTTGAAGTGAAATGCTTTTTTCAAATTCTAAAGATGTTTGTTTTACGGCCTCTGTAAAGCCTTTTATGGAAAAGTACCTCAGTTTTTAATGAGCCAGAATTTCATCTCCATTTGCTACTAAATGACAAATCACAGCAAAAAAGTACAAACAGACTTAACTCAGTAAAGGCTTAAAGTATTTTGTGCAGAAAAAAAATTAGAAAAATCTTTAAATGCAAATGAGAGAGAGAACAATACGCGTTTTACATTAGATTAACATTGGCTACGAAAGTTCAGAAGCTCTGTGCTGCGGGGCCTTAAGTATTTTCCATCTATTAAAATAAAGTACTGAAAGAGAAATTTTAACCAGTTAGGCATAACTGGTTTTTCCGGTTAACTGGTTGGGCATTAAAGCAGCATCCATTTGATAAGTTTTATGGAATATATGTGGTTGTGGTATTACTTCTAATCTTAAATTAATTATTAGATTACTTGAATTAAAAATAAGATTCAAGTAAGATTAAAAAATAAAATTTGATAGAATGTAATTTATGGGAATGCTTTAGAAACAAAAATTCTTGTTTCCTCTACATGAAAATAGAAAACATCTAAAGTATAACTAAATACATTTCCATCTCAAATACTAGATGCAATCATTAAATTATACAATTGTTTCAAGCAATATTTATGTAAAATTAGATGTGTATGACACTTTTTTCTGCAAAGATTCCATCATCATAGATTAGAAATATCATTCCGGATAACTGGTTTTCCGGTTAACTGGTTTCCGGATAAATGGTTCCATACTGTATATAGATATGCATTTAACTAAAAAAGATTACATACGTTATGTAATACAGTTTGTTTTTTACTGTTCATAAAATAAAAGAGTTATATTTTTAAAAAGTAGGTCATTTATTATGATTTTTTACAATTTTTTAATTATTTGTTTTAAAAAAAATCCCTTTTGGATCAGGAATTTGTAAATCTTCTTAACTGTTTCTTTTACTTTTTACATTCGTAAAGGAATGCAAATTATAGAAAACTGCCGATCATCGATCCTTTACTGTATTATTAAAATCTTACTCATCAACTTTTAACACATAAAATATTGAATTAAGCATATATTTTACAAGTACTTTAAGAATTAAGCAGAAAAGAAAAAACTTTTATAAAGAATAGTATTCAGAAAAAAGAAGTTAAAAATATCAGTTTCCCCAAAAGATATTTTAAATATACGAATGCATCAAACATCGATAGACTTAACATTACAGAGGAGAATTCTAAAGCTAAGTGACCCACCTTTTTAATCTCTTAAATATATCTGATATGTAATGTTAAATCGATATTTTCAAATTTCTTGTTTAAATTTGAATGTTTTAAAAAAAAACTGCATAATATAACTAATTCAATATTAATGATGGCTATTTTTAACTTTTTCGACTTCGGTTGCAGATTATAAAAAAAAGTTACTTTCAATTTCGAAGCTAATTTTGCAATTGAAAATAACATTTAAAGAAAAATCTGCAACCAATTTCAAAAATGAGAAAAATCATCAGATTAAAGTTGGAACTCAGTTATCATATGCAAAAAATAAAATAAAATAAATAATTTCATGATTTAAAAATAATCAAATTTACATGAGGAATTTGAAAACAACTTGACCTTTAGATTAACATCATGCAGAGACGTCCTTATGGAAGACTGCTTAAAGTGAGGCCCGGTGCATGAATTTTGCGAGGCCCTTTCCTTTTGCATACTTAACATAATGTGATACTTATTATCAATAAAAAAAGATAGGCTTTCACTTACATACTGTGTTCTGGATAGCCAGGGTTTGATTCCCTTACTATTATAAAGGAGTAGCATTTATTTGTGCATTTGTAGGGTTAATTTCTAAAACTACAGAATGAATTTTGAAAGTAATGTCATTAAATTGAGGATTAAAGTTCCTCTTCCAACCTAGGATAAATTTTATGTCAAGAACAGTATATTTTCTTATTTAAAATATTAAATTTATATTAAAGATTTTCTATTATACCTTTTTTTTTTTTTATTTATTAAAGAAAGAATATTTCATGTCCAATAGCGAGGCCTCTCTAGGCGCGAGGTCTTGTGTGGCCGCACCTCTCGTACACCACACCCCCTAAGGATGGCTCAGTCATCATGGAGTTGGTGCTTTGAAGTTAGTGAAGTGCCCCCTTAAGTGTATGGGTTCTGATATGTTAATTTCGATAAACAATATAAAATCAATTTATTATGTGATGAATTATTAAAAAATATTTAGTTTCAATTGAATAGAATAGAATCAAATTCATTTTTAGATCAGTCAATGTTTTAAAAATAAATTTGAAAAAAAAAAATCGAACAAATCTGCTGTATCTTAATTGAAATTTGAATAATATTTACTAAACTATTTAAAAATAAATAATTATAAGCGGAATTATCTGCTATAAATAAACGTTTTAATAATACTTTAAGTGATTCAATGATAAATCAGCAAAAATGAAAGTAGCGATATGTGAAATTTCGTCCAGTCATAATCAAATAGCAAATTGTATGGTTTTTAATTGAAGAATAACGAAAGAAACTACTATACCTTAGCATTAACAAGAAGGTGGGTATAAAAGATATATGTATTTATACGTGATATAACCATCAACTGAAGAGACAAGACGCCAATAAAAGAATGACTCTTGAAATACATCATGATTCATCGAGAGTGATTCTTGCATTTATAAATCTTAATATTTTTTACTAATTATAGTGCTACAACAATAAATATGGCTAGTAATTTTTTTTAATCTCTCGTTGTGATATTGGTTATAACATAGCCTTTAAACATAGCCAAATCTAAGCAAAAATATCTTCCGTTTCTAAACACCAGTTTTAAACCTCAGGGCCTATTTAAGTGTTAGATTACCGAATTTAGAAAATGCTTCCTATTTCTTTTTTTATAAATAAATATTTTGTTTTGTTAATTAAAAATTAGCTACACATTTCGTAACAAACAGCAATGTAACATTTATTGACTGAATCATTATGAATGATTTAATTCTTTATATATGATTCAATCATTAGCATCTGTAATAAATGGCGTCGACTCGCAACAAAATTATCAACTCAGATTGTAACTGTAGGTGTCTTTTTTTTAAAATCAATTTACAAATCAATCTTCTTTTCTAAAACAAATTAATGATAATGTATGTTTGTTTAGTTATTCTTTTACTGGAAATTCTAGAATTTGTGATTTGATCGTATAATGACACAAAATTTTATGCGTCACAACTTTCACTTTTGCCGACATTTATAGTCATTTTAAATAACCAGCACACTGGTGAAGCGAATATATTGCTATCAGAATAGTAACTATCAAGCAAAAAATTTTATTAGTTTAGAATTTAAAGGTGTTGACAAATTAAAAATTACATTATTTAAACTAGATATTTTCATTGACACAATCAAGATATTTTTTAGAAGTAAAATACCATATAAGTAATGCAGTGGCGTAGCTAGGATGGGTGATACCCGGGGCGAATGTGAATGGTGTCACCCCCCCCCCCCCTAAGAAATAATAAGAATCCGCCATATTTTTTTCAATCACAAGTCTACGTTGTTACCAATAAAATTTCAATATTTCTTACATGCCTTTAACGCGATTTTATAGATAATTCGAAGAAATGGATATAAATTTGTAATTTCAATACAAAATACTACAAAAGTGCATACATTTATGGGAAAGCCTTTTTGATTTTGATTTTTTAACAAAACTTTTGTAAACTTATACTGTTTTATTTATCCTAATAAACTTATGTTATCATTCTATATGCTTATAACTTTTTTCTTTGAATATTCCTTCGTTTTTTGATTTCTTATTTCAAAAAATCACCTGACCATATACTTTTTACGCAGTATAGTTTACAATCAAAAGTTAATGCTTTATTGGAAATCAAGAGTGAAGACTAAAAGTAACAGACTAAAGTAAAGATTATATTATCTTTTAATATAGATTATATTGCTTGCGGTTGTAATTGCTTAAATAAAATAGGCAAAGGAATGCATGGCAACAATAGTAGAGGAAATCACCAAATCTTTATTTACCTTTAGATCTCCCATATAAGAAACCACACAGGCGACTCATCACTCGTTCCATATTTCGCATAAGTCATGCAGTGCACATTTTTAGAATTTATTATTATTATTTGCTTTTGCTACCAACTCGTTCGATAGTTATTATTCTGTTGCTAGTGCATATCTTATTTAGACACCCCATTCTGTATAAAATTTCAGATTCTCCAAGAAAAGAAATTTAACTCTATTGCGTGATGCGTTAGAAATTTCATATTAATTCAGAATTTTTTCCAAAATTTTATAAGATTATACATATATATTTTCTAATGAAGGTTGGGTGTCACCCTTTAGAGGGTGATACCCGGGGTGGACCGCCGCCAGTTTGCTACACCACTGAAATAATGATTATACACTGTAAGTTTGGCCACATATTTTCTGGCAACCTATCCACTGTTTCATTTACAGTAGCAGTTATCATTATTTTTAAGCATTTGTGTAATTTATTTAATATGAAAAGGCCATTTATTTATTTTATTACTCAAACAGAAGTCAATTGTATACAGTATAACATCTTTAGTTAGGACATCTATAATCTGGAAACTTCTGTAATCTGGAAACTTTGGTACATTCATTCATTTTTATTTAGGATTACAGATAATAGATGGCGCCATAGGTTTTATGTAAAGGAATTTCAGAAGATGAAACAGTACATAGTAACACAACATTTTTTTTTTCAATATTAAAACTGTAAGAACTCGTTAAATTACATTTGTAATTAATATAGTTGTTTTTATAGTTACAAAGTTGTAAAAATTCATGATTGATCCTGAATTGAATCATGATTCATGATCTCAGTTTTTTTTTTTCTTTTTCCAAAGATAAGATGTCACTAAAATATCACAAAATCAGATTTTTTTTATTGTTATTTCTTTTAAGTATTTAACTTATGACTTACTTTGATATTTATAGTTGCTATATATTTAAATTTTTACATTATATATCACATTTTTAAATATGGTACTGTAATTATAAGATTGAATTTTAAATTATAAGACTTAAATTTCTCACTGTAATTTTTTTTAGTTTTAGAATTTAGTTTTTCAATATTTTTCATGATGAGTCTATTATTCTTGTGATATACATTATTTAATAAGTATTCAATAAGCAAAAATCACAGCTTTTTAAAAAATCGTATGTTTTTTATTTTTAAAATTTATGATAGATGGTTACACTGCATAGAATTAATGTAACACTGCATAAATTATACATAATTTTTAAAAAAATTCATTTTTGAGCATTTTGAATTGATTTTTCTCAATGTTTTCTATTATCCAGTTCCTTGCTACTTTGTATTGAATTAAAATACCATATTAAAAAGAGATATTAGTATTATCATTAATCTTCATGCATCTTAGCTACACAACTTCTGTAATCCGGAATTTTCTATAATTCAGACTCGCTGTAATCGCAACAATTCTGGATTAAAGAAGTTATACTGTATAAAAAAAACAGTCATGATATATACAATATGAGGGGTGATCCAAAAAAAAAGTTTACATGGCAAAGGAAAAAGTATTTTTTAACAACAGAAACAAGATACAAATGGCAATCAAGAGACACATCTGGCCTTTACTTTTATACATAGTCGCCAAACCTGTTTAGGCATTTGTCAGAACGTTCAACCAACTTATTTATCCCGCCCTGGTAGTATCCCCGTATACCTCAATGATTTGTCTGTGAATTTCAGTTGTGGCCACATTCTTGGTCCATAAGAATCAAATTACGGCTCACACCTTTATGCAAAACCACTTTTCTAGATGTCGTGCCATTACTGTCGCTCTTAAGTGTCTGTATACTGACCTACTTAATTGTAGAACCGCATAGGACAACTAGCGTCAACCACCCTGGGTGGAAATATTCGCCCCACAATTATTGCGTTTCAAATGCTTCTGCTTGTAAACTTTTGTTTTGGATCAACCTACGTATGTATGCATATATAAACACTCAGTTGTATCATTTGACAGTAAATCTCACTTCCTAAAGCCTGGATATTGTTGAGTTACGAATATCTATTAAAAAAAAAAAAAATGCAAAAGCCTTGAAATGAAAAAATACCACTTTTTTTATCAACCAATTGAAGTTATTAGCATATAATAATTATAAATTAAAATTTGATTTTATATATACCTGGAATTCATGACAACCTAGGTTTTTTTATATCGCAGCCATTGGCCAAATCGTTTGGAGTTTTCCATGTTTTTCTTTGAACTATGAATTTCCTTGTGTAAATATGGATTAGGTTCCCTTAGAAAGACTTCCACCGAGGGCTACCATCCCCTTCATGTCTATAACCATTCATGTTGACAATATATATTTTATCAGTTTTAAAATTACCTGTCATTATTTCCTGTTTTATATGTAATCTATAATTCTTCACAATGTATTATCCTTGAATAATACCATCATTAAATATCTTAAAGCAATACTAACAATAAAATCTTGATTCAGTAATATATTTAATTGTACTTCCTTGCAGTTTTCCGATTATAAAAGTACAATAGACTCCCTCAAATCCCCAGAGGTTGTGCAGATTTTAGAATTTTGCAGATTTCTGGTCATTGCTTTGTTTACATTTTTTAAAACTTTAATTTGAATGTAATTAATGATGCAAACAGAACTATAATGAATGTGTACACTATAATAAAATATTAAAACAAGTAATAAACTAAAATAATAAAAATTTAGATAATTTTTAAAATGATTAAAATATTAAAAGCAAAGATCAAGTAATAACCAATAATGTATGATTAAATAATCATTTTAAAGATGAAATGTATTTTTCTTAAATTATTCACTGAAATATGCTCCATAAAGATACATTGCTAATTCATATCAAAATCATAAAATAACGAAGATTTATTTTAGGTTTAGCTATACTTAATAACTAAAAAAAGCTTGACTAACACTTAAATATATTTGGTAAAAGGATTGTGATTACCAATGATATCAGCAATACCTTGATTTTTTTCAGAATATAGAATTGATATAAAACTAAAAAAAGTCAAATTTTGTCCCTATATATGAATTGAAGGTTAAATTGTTTACATCCATCAGTTAAGTGTGCAATTATTTGAAGGAGTCTACTATAATTGTAATAGTTTGTGCTTTACATGTAATTTATTCACATACTCTTTTTTTCATTAGATAATAGGAATGTAGTTGCAAACAGAAATGTTATATTTATTGATTGAATCATTATGAATGATTTATTCTGTATATATGATTCTGTGAAAACACTCTTCACGAAGACATTCTGGCACCAGCAGCCGCTGATTTTCAGAACATTTTTCTTTTATTTATTTTTTTTTCTTTCTTGTGCAAACTTAAAGCTGATTGGTTATTTTATGATCTTTTTTATTAATGTTCTTTTTGTACCTTTCAGATTTCGATGTAGTTTTTTTGAGAATAATGACCAAGAAACATGTAATAGCTGTGCGCGCGTGTAAATAATCAATTTTTTGTGTGTTTACGTTTTGTCTCTTATTTTTGATATGGATTTTTTGTCTTTGAAGACTGCAAAGAATTATGATCCGGACCACCGTGCATCCCTCAAGAGCCCTCGAGAAAGGTAGGAAAATTTTTATATTATTATTTTAAGAATATTTTTCTACTGAAATAACGAATTTGAAATTAACATGGCATCCCTGTCGCGGGATGTACGGTGGTAATATATTTTGAAACAATTAAGAATTTGAATTTTGAAATAAACTAATTAAGTAGAGAAAAAATGGCAGAAAGTTTAGAAACACTTAAAAAAAGAAGAACAATTTTTCGATCGGCTGTTACGAAAATTCTAAATAAAATCGAAACTTCCATAAAATCAGACGATGTGTCTATCGAAGAACTGCAAGAACATGTTGAAACATTGACCGACAAATTTAAGTCACTTAAGACAACAGATAATTCAATTGAATTATTAGTCAATCCCGATGATTTAGAGAAAGAATTAGAAGCCGCTGAAAAGTATAGCGAAAATGTAATATTATGGAAGTCACGCGCAAATCAGAAAATTAGAGAATTAAATGCCGGATTTTTAAATTTAAAATCAAAACAAGAAAGTAACAAAGAACAATTTTCAAACAGTACATTTAATGAAAAAGTGGATAATTCGGTAAAAGTTAAGTTACCGAAATTGCATATACGAATATTTGATGGAAATATAAATGAATGGCTTTCCTTTTGGAGCAGTTTTGAATCGGCCATTCATGATAATAAATCGTTAAATAAAGTTGATAAATTTAATTATTTAAGATCGACCGCTTTAAACACAATAGAAGGTTTTCCTGTTTCCGAAAAAAATTACGATGCGGCTATAGAATTGCTGAAAAGTAGGTTTGCTAATAAACAATTATTAATACACAATCATATTAGTAATCTTTTAGCTATCAAGCCTTTGAGAACTTCGAATGATATATATGCTTTCCGACAATATTTTGATAAATTATCAGTAGAACTGAGAAGTTTGCAAAGCTTAGGAACAGATTTAAACAGCATTTCAAGTGTATTATGTACAACCATTTTGAAAACAATTCCGAAAGATTTGTTAATAGAACTTAATAAGTCCGATAATGAAAAAGGATTTTATGAAATTGAAGAATTGATGAATTTTTTATCTACTTGTTTAAAAGCTAGAGAAAAGGCGAATTTAGTAATAAAGCCAATAAACGAAGATAGAACATTTTTTAATCCTCCTGAAAAGAAAATCTTTAATTCGTTTCGAAATAACAATAAACAAAAAAATTATCCCACAGCTAATGATTTAGTGTCAACGAACAAAAAAGAGAATTTAAACGTAATAAACTGCGTTTTTTGTGAATCATTTCATCACTCATCGGTTGATTGCGATAGAACTAATGAGTTATCTATTGATGAAATTAAGAACATTCTAATGAAAAAGGGAGCATGTTTTAAGTGCTTAGAAATGAAAAAACATTTATCGCGTTTTTGCAAAAAAAATATAAAATGCCGGATTTGCAACGGGAGTCATAACACGTTGTTTTGTTATAGAAACGAAGTGTCTACGCTGCCGGCTGGCAGCCGGTACTGCAGCCACAACACTAAAAATACGGCTGGCTGCGCATGCCTAGTAAGCATCCATATTCCCCGCCTTTATTAGCCCGCGTCATTTCATTTATTTAACGGCTCACGGCTGACGGCTTCCTCGTGTGGTGGTGTGTGAGCGTGTAGAAAGAATATTCTTTGTAAAGGAGTAAATATATAATAAATGTGTTTTTTTTTAATTATTTTTTGTTTAATGATCTCTAAATTAAAGAGATTCCATTCATTTAAGTGATTACGGCCTGAAGATGAGAAAAAGCTGAGAGCTTGAGCCTGCAGTTTACCTGAATTACCGTGGTATATCTGAGAAAAAGCTAAGAGCTTGAGCCTGCAGATTACCTGGATTGCCGTGGTATATCAAATCAAATCATCAGATATATTAAGAGCAATTGCCAGGAGAAAATCTCTAGTGCATAGTGCTCTACCTATTACTAGGTGGCCGTGCACTGGGGCAAATCTCCTAGATACTTTGCTTTTAAAACAATTTGAAAAAAAGAGTAAGTAGTTTTACTTTCTATTTCTTAAACTGCCTTTTAAGTTCTCTACTCCCCTTTTTAATTTCTTATTTTTACTCGCCTACCTTTTTTTGTCCTGAAGATTTATTCCCCTTTGGAAAATTTTAAAGTGTGCATTCCAATGATTTTAAATAGTAAAAAGAAAAAGGGTCTTTTTTGCATTAAAACATTTGCTTGTATAGTAAAAATCCACTCAATATTCTCTTTAAATGCTTTGAAAATTGAAAGAATGAATTTCAAAATAAAAAGAACTGCTCTTAAGAATCTGAAAAATATCTATAAGCATCTGAAGAAAACCCTAGAAGATCCAAAACATGCCCTTTCTAGCCGGCTGTACTCTTTTAAACCCAAAGGAAATTATATTATAACCATGTATGGAATTGACAGAAATATTTGACTATTCAGGGATCTTTTTTTAGGAATATAAGTCTAAATATAAATTAGGAACAACTGCACAAAAATTATAATTACTATGGAAATAAAAACAATGCAACATTGATACGATATATTAGATGAGAATTTATAAATCTAATGAGGGGGGGGGGGATGAAATTTCTTTTAAACCACCTTAAAAGTATTGTGTAGATATTTAAGCGATTTATTATATTAAGTGTAACACAGGTATTTATATTTACTTACCCATATACTATACATTTATTTAAAAAAAGAAAGAAGCTAAAAATTTACATGGCTTTTTTCCTCATCCCTGCACAGGGAAAAAAATAAATGCTTGAATATTTTATTCTTATAGATCAACATTCATTTAGAAAAGTGAAAGATAAACCTTGTTAGTTAACAAATAGACAATAACAAACTAAATTCTAGCATAAGTACACATTGAATAAAATTGCAATAAATGGTACTTTTACAATTATATTCATTAAAGTTTTTCTTTCTTTCTTTTCTTTTTTTTAATGTAAATTTTCTTTTCAAAGACTAGGAATGTGGGAGGAGTGTATGCGCTTAATGATTACTCAGATTAAACTTTTTGTAAAGAAAACGTGAAAATCTTGCTGAGTAGAGAAAATATGTTAAGTTCCCAAAAAATATTATATAACATTTCTAACAATTACATGTTCCTTTTTTTTTTTTTTTTTTTTACTATACTCTACCTAAGATCATTAATCTTCAGAGAAAATGTTTAAGATGCATACTTTGCTTTTTTTCCCCCTACTCTTTCTTATATTTTATACGGAAGAAAAATATTCTATTTTGAAGTCTTCTGTTTTACTATTATCTTTCCAGAGACCAGTGTAGCTTCAAAAAAATCGCCAAATAGGGCGATGAAACCCGTTTAAGGGAGCAACAAGGTCTTGGGGATGATCAGAGCGATAAATCGCCATGATTGGTGTTAGCATATCCAAGAAGCGCGACGTTGCGTTGGTTTTATGTTTCCTGTAAGGAGGAGGGGGTTAGGGAGTAGAATTTGGAAAGGAGATAAGACTTTTTGTTATTTAAAAAAAAAAAAAAAAGAGCAGATGCAAGCTTGGAATTTGCATCGAATTTTCTTTTTCTACACAAATTAGATCTATTGGAATTCGGTTAAATTGCTGAATAAAATGTATCTTCAATCAAACAAAAGACCCGTTCGCTAATGACACTCCTATAGAAGACATTTAATATATAAATAAAAGATATCTCGATCGCATTCCAATATTTTTAAATGATTTTTTAATTTTTATTTATTTATTTATTTTTACATTGGATAGATGAATTATTATTTACAATATTTATTTATATTAATATTAGTATCAAATGTAATATTAAGTGAAATATGAATAAGCTCGCCTAATTTTTGGAAAATATATTTATAATTTTAAGTAATAATTAATATACATTAAAACGAATACATATAAAGTGCATTCCCTCTATTAATGGTGGATCCAAGGGGGGTGTATGCTCTTCAAAAAGGAATGTACAGTTTAAATAAAAAGCGCTAAACAGGAACGCAAAATAGGGGAAATTCCGCTTTACGCAGGTTTCAGTCTTATTCAGTATTCTAAATATTTTAAATTCTTTTGACTAGAGCCATAAAATTTACCAATTAAAGCGATATTCCGTCATTCGCAGGTTTTGTTTTCACAGGCTTTTTTTTTTATAAAGTAACGATTTTTTTTTTTTTTAATATTCCTAAGAAATACTTTCGCATTGGAGTTTTGAAGGAACGCAAATTAATTATCATTGTTCCGCAAAAAATCAAAAACCTTTACTACCATCTCGCGTCTCGATGATATTAGAGGTCTGCACATTTCTAAGCCCGATCCATCAAAAAAAAATTCGACCCGGTCCGAACGAAAAAACATTGGCCTGTCCCGTATTAAAGTTAAAATTTCGGCCCGGCCACCTTATTAAAGTTAAAATTTCGACCTGATATAAAACAATGGCGGATCTGGAGAGTCCTCAAGAGGGGGGGGGCGATTTTGAAAATTGGGAGACTCGAATTTTGTGCATAAGTCGGGGCTAATATTTTCACTGCGGGTCGGATTTGGGTCCGGTTAACTTCTATATTTTCTGCGGGTCGGATTTGGGTCCGGTTGACTTCTATTTTTCAAGCGGGTCGGGTTTGGGTCCGGTTAACTTCTATTTTTCAAACGGGTCGGGTTTGGGTCCAGTTGATTTCTATTTTTAGCTGCTGATCGTGTTGGCTAATCAGGGACGTGCGAACAGAAACCTGCGCATGGGCAACGTTTCAGTTTACCCCCCCCCCCCCCAAAAAAAAAACGACTTTTCTTGTGACAGGCCAAAAATGACGTTGGTAGTATAAATTTGACGTCCTTTAAATTTCCGGACCGAGGCGACCGCCCCCTTCCTCTTTCACTGCGCTGTAACTAATACTTTTTCTGTGGTTTGCATTTATGTCCATTTGACTTCAACTATTTTCAGTGGGTCAGGTTAACTTCTACTTTTTTGCTAATTGTTGGGTTTGAGACCGGTTGGCTACTATATTTTGCTGCTGGCCGGATTGACTTCTGTTTTTTTTTTTTGTTTTGTTTTTTTGTTTTTTGTTTTTTTTCCTGATCGGGTTAACTTATACTTTTTTGCTGTGGGTTGTGTTTGGGTCCGGTTGACTTTTTTTTTTTTTTTTTTTTTTTTTTTTTTTTGCTGCGGGGTTAACTTCTACTTATAATATAAATCATAGTAGTAAAGCTCTACAATACGAACTAAAGTAATTTTTAAAAAATGTATTTCTTAAAATTTCGTTAAACAAATGTACAACATAAATCTATTTTTTATGAATAACAAATAAGTAAGATACCAGCCCTCGAAATGAAGAATTGCACGCAGTGTCCCCCCCCCCCGAAGCTATCAAATATCCCCCAGAAAATTTTGTGTTTTCAATGGTAAAAAGTGTAATTTCTCCCTGGGACTCTATTGTATCCAACCCTCCCCCCCCCCCCAGAATCACAGAAGTCCCTCCCGGAGAAAAGTGTCTGAATTCAACAGAGATTGCACGAATAGCGGTTGGGCCAATAATGCTTATCATACAGGCTGGGTCAGACACGGAACAAACGTTTAGCTTTTACTCAGGACCGAGTCCCGACCTGGAAATTTTGATCAGTACAGACAAAACATGAGTTCGGGATCTTTTTCCAGAATTAGGTCCCACTCGAGCTCGACGATTTTAAATCCGAGCCCGCCCGAACCCAAAACATCAGAGTCCGAGCCCAATAACGAAAATATACAATAGTAGAAAAAAATGCATTTTTTTATGTTCTAAAAAAATTATGATTTTTAAACTACATTTTACATATAAATGTTACTCTTAAACGAAAATTTAAATTTAATACTATCAAAAGAAAAGTTTGGTATAAAATAAAAAAGTACTTTATACATAAAAAAAATTCTCATATTTTGTCTCCTTTAAAAAGAAAATATTATGGACATGCTAATGAAGTGTGTTTTATGAACAAGTGCATGGAACTTGTAGAAATTACTGTCGAATCGAACAACATTAATCAATTTTCTATAAAAAGTGTACATTTTTAAGTATAACCATTTCATTCCTCATAACAATCTTTTGGGATAGGCGTGACCTATCATAACAGACAATAATATTAATTAAAAATTTTAAATTCCGATGCTTTTACAGGAATAGAGGAAACACTGCTCAATTGTTTTCTATCGGAATAATATGGAAATTAAATTTAATTACGAACAAAAGTGACTTCGTAAATTCTGGAGTACAACTTCAACATCAGCAGAATTCACAAAAAAAGCAACAATCGCTAAAACTATTTCCATATGAAAAGCGATTACGACCTGTGTACGCTGTGTACAATAGAAATCTAATATATGCGCCAACCGCAAACGAAAACTGGAAAAAAATCTTCTTCGTATTAAACGTCTAAATAATAATAAAATAAACAACCCTATTGCAAAATAATCTCTGCTACAAACAAAAATCAAAACTAAAGACAAATTCATTATTCCCGCCTTTTCTTTTGCGCCAGAACGCCGACGGAAATGGCTAAAATAGGTTTGTAGAAATGACTAATAGAAAAAAAACACAATTTCTGCTTCCCTTTCATTCTAATCAAAATGTTCAATATTGTGATTTGAAAAGGAATAAGTAATGTTTAAGGGGGAAAAAAAGTTCTTTTAATATTTTCCATTCATTGATAAAGAAAATTTATAGGTTTCAGAAAAAATGAGTCCGAGACCGAGCACTGTCTCATCTCATACAGATATTTAGGAAGAATGACTCCAGGCCGAACTCGACATGGAAGAAAAACAAGTCAGGATCGACCTAAAGCGGCAAAAAAAGGATCAGGACACGTCCCGGCTCTAAAAGTTAGAAGACCTGACCCAGCCCGACCCTCGGGTGGGCGGCCACACCTTCGCCATCTCCCCCCCCCCAACCTTAAATCCCCCATTGCCTGAGGTGCGGCCCGACCCGGGCTGCGCCGCGCCGACCTTGAGATTCAGCCTAACTCCTATTCCATGAAGATCTCTCATGTTGATTTGAAAACCTCTATGGTCCCAAGGGGGGGGGGGGCGATCGCCCCCTACATCGCCTCCAGAAAAAAATAAGACCTGATCCGCCCCGGTTCTAAAAGTGTAAAGACTTGACCCAGTCCCGATATAATTAAGTTGACGCGACCCGACCCGGGTCGCGCCCATCTCGAATTCAGATCTAACCACTTTTCCGTGCGTGCGTGCATCTAATATCATTTTGCAGACCTTTTATTGGGCTCAAGGGGGGGGGCGATCGCCCCATCCCCCCCCCCCCTTAGATCCGCCATTGATATAAAAGCTAAAAACAAAGCCCGAGCTTGGCCCGGTCTGGAAACATTTTAAATTACGGCCTGTACCCGGACAGGCCCCAGTAAATTTCTACAGAACGTTGATTTTATTCTTTCTGACCAAAAATAGGTTTCTTTTATTCATTTTTTTTTTTCAGGTTTTTTGTCTCCATTTATGCAGAAGTGCCGTAGGCAGCGATATTTATGCTTTTAATGAACCTTTGTTTCTTGTATGTAAATGTTTCAGTTACCATTAGTATTATTAATCCATATTCCATGTAATGAAGACATAAAAATCTAAAAAAATGCATATAGTAAAAATAAAATCTTCTAAGACGGAATCTCATTGGAAAGAAAAAAAATACGTTTTCTTTTAGCAGGTGCAAATTTTTATTTATTATTTTTTTTTTTCTCGGATATTACTGTATTTATTTTTCATGGATGGACAATTTAAAAGAAATTTCCGGTTTTCAGTTTAAATGAAAATTCCGTCACGGGCTGTTTTTTTTTTTTTTTTTTTTTTTTTTTCTCTCTCTCTCTCTTCCATGTGTTTAATTCTATTTAAATAAACCAAGAAATCTACGATTTTTCAAAAAGAATAAATTCTAATGTTTCATTTTAGGTAGATTTCGTAAGAAATACTACCTATTGCAATCGCACCAATTTTTTTATCTATCTATATATCTCACTTTTTTATGGACACGATAACTTCTATAATTCTTCACCAATCTCCACCAAACTGGTACATAAAATCAAAGGGGATAAAATCTTGTCTAAGTTCGTTAATGGGCAAAATCGGACCAAGGGGGTCGGAATAGGGGGCGTTTTTGTGAAAACCGAAAAAACGCCATAACTTTTTAATTAAAGTAAATATCGAATCGGTTTAAAGTTTATATTACTTCTTAAGAATGGGCCAAAAGTATATGCATGACAGATTTTTGATAAATTTAGAAGTGGGCTCAAGGGGCGAAAAAAACAGGGATTTTGAGAGAAAAAAAATAATAACTTCGTCAATTTTCGAGATATCAAGTCCAACTAAATTTTTTGTAAATGTTCTTAAAATTATCTAAAACTTTTGCTTTTACAAGTTTTTGATAGGACCAACTTTTACCGATGAAAAAAATTAAAAACAAAAAGAAAAAAAGGGCGCTAGAAAAAGAAAAATCCATAACTCCGTCAATTTTTAAGCTATCAAATCTGATTAAATTTATTTTACATCTTCTCAAAAATATCTACAACTTTTATATTGACAAGTTTTTCATAGGACCAATTCGTATAGCAAAAAGAAATTAAACAAAAATAGGAGTTGGAGAAAAAACCTCAAATCCAAACTGCTTATATTCTGACTCATTTTTAGGTGCGTTCGTAATTATGTAAATACGTAGCACCTATTGTTGTCGCTCAGTCCGTCCGTCCGTCTGTCTGTCTGTCTGTCCGTCCGCATATAACAACGCAAAAACTACCCAACCGAATCGTTTGAAATTTAAAATACATAATTATTACATAATTTTGTCGAGTCATTTCAAATTTTATAAAAATCGGATGGATAGATCAATTACAGGGACAATCAAAAGGATTCCGTTACATTACGGTCAATGGGGAAAAAAGTTTGAAATGCATTTTAATCGTTTGAAATTTAAAACATATATTTATTACATAATTTTGTCGAGTTATTTCAAATTTTATGAAAATCGTATGGATAGATCAATTACAGGGACAATCAAAAGGATTCCGTTACATTACGGTCAATGGGGAAAAAAGTTTCAAATGCATTTTAATCGTTTGAAATTTAAAACGTATATTTATTACATAATTTTGTCGAGTCATTTCAAATGTTATGAAAATCGGATGCATTGATCAATTACAGGGACAATCAAAAGTATTCCGTTACATTACGATCAATGGGAAAAAAGTTTCAAATGCATTTTAATGGTGTTACACTCATTTGAATATAACAGAATTGACATGAATCTATGAAATATGTACTAAAAATACATTTTGTACAATCTGTGATGCAAAGAATATTTATTATTAAATTACAGGGCCACACAAATGTATTCCACTAAATAATGTTATACGGGGAAACATTGTTTGGGGGGTGTTTTAATTATATTAAACTACTTCACATTTTATGAATAAGATATACGTTAATGAAGTGTAATAAAAATTACTCCCTGCATATTTACAGGAACACAAAGATTTCGACCACTATACTGTATCCAAAGTACGCTCTACTATATCAGCAAGATCTGAATATCTTTAAAACTTCGTTATCATCGAACGCACCTCATTTGCTACGCTTTACGTGCAATTTCCAGCTTGTTAAATTCATTTTTGATTTTAAACGCATCCAAATGGTAGATCCTCTTATTTAGAAACTGTATAAAGTGATGCATTGGTCAATTTTCTGATAAAGACAGAATATACTTAAAAAAAGGCTACCAAAAAAGGGTATTTTGAACAGAATTTCCGAAAGTCATCGGGACTGAAAATTGAAGGAAGTTTCAAATAAGGAATTGCGTTTTTTTTTTTCTGACTCGTTTTTAAATCCATTTTTGCTCTCAAATGCATCCAATTTACAGATCCTCTTATTTAGGAACTATATAATGTGATGCATTGATCGGTTTTTTGATAAAGACAGAATATATTTTGAAAAAGGCTACCAAAAAGGGTATTTTGAACAGAATTTCCCGAAGTCTTCGTGATTTGAAAATTTAAGGAAGTTTTCACATAGCAAATTGCGTTTTTTATGACTCGTTTTAAAATCCATTTTTGCTCTCAAACGCATCCAATTTACAGATCCTCTTATTTAGGAACTATATACTGTGACGCATTGGCCAGTTTTTTGATAAAGATAGAATATATTTTTTAAAATGCTGTGTCAAAGTGAGTATTTCGCACAAAATTTTCCGAAGCAATCATGATTAAAGAATTAAGGATGTATTCAAACAACAAATCGGTTATTTTATGACTCATTTTTAAATTCAATTTTTTTCTTAAATGTATTCAACTGACAGTTTTTTCTTATTTAGGAACTGTATAATGTACTGTTTTGGTCGATTTTTTAATAAATTCAGAATCTATTTCAAAATATGTTGTCAAAATGGGTATTTGAGCTGAATTTTTCTTAAGATGATTCTGATAAAACCAGTTTTTGCAGAAAAATGAAATTAAAAATTTTTCATAAACGGCCAAATGAAGTTATTAAACTGGGTTTATCTCTAATCATGTATGTTTTTTTTTTTTTCTTTTTTTTGAAATGAGCACTCTTCGAAATCTACCTCCGCCTATAGGCCCAGCCGGCAGGGATTTTTCAGAATAATGACGACTTAAAAGTATATGATTTTTTTGCACAAATTTTTAGACCAAACCAAATTTACTGTTTTTTGAACAGACTTGGTCACGTCGAGAAAAGGATTTTCATACGGGATGATTCAACCGGAACTGATTATTTTGGTCCGTGAAGACTAGGAAGAATGAAATTAGTCTCGGGTTCGTACGAAAAAAAAAAATTAGGCCCGGTCTGAATGCCGTTAATGGAAATCGGCCCGTGCAGATCGTTAGATGATATCAACATCAAGCTCTTCATGTTTATAGTCAGCATAGTAATAATCAGTAAGACCCTCAAAAAACACTTTTTTTTTTTTTTTTTTTTTTTTTGTCACTTAGTTTAGTTATCTATAAAGTATTTTAAATCTCCTTTTAAGTAAAGTAAAAATTTATGTGCAGCTAACCATGTGAAAACGAAACATGTCTATAACAGAATCCTTTCTCAAACGGAATTTTATTTTCTTACAAGAAGAATGTGACTTGTTTTTAATAAATGATAAACCTGCTATGATTGAAATAGTCTAAAACATACTTCGTTGTACCTTTCAATTCCGTCTTATCAGGTTTTCTTTATTACATTTATATATTTAACTATAAAATACAAATAAAATTCATCCTCCACAATGCTGGATGACACTTAATTTAATAATATTTATATTACCATAGATGTCTGCACGGGCCGAAATTTCCAGACCCGGCCCGTTATTAAAGTTAAAATTTCGGCCTGGCCCATAGAGAAAATTTAGCGGCCTGATATAATAACTAAAAACAAGGCCCGAGCTCTGCCCGACCCGAAAAAAAAGTTGAAATTTCGGCTCGAACCCGGGCCGGTCCGAGTGAATTTCTACAGAACATTGGTCTTTACTCTTGCGGAAGAATTCTGACCAAAAAAACATCTTTTTTTTTCATGTTTATATTCTTTATTTATATGCAGAATTGTCGTAGGCAGCGATATTTATGCTTTTAATGAACCTTTGTTTATTTTATGTAAATGTTTCAGTTATCGTTGGTATTATTAATTCATATTCCATATAATTGAGACAAAAATCTAAAAAAAATGGTCTATGGCAAAAATAAAATCTTACACGGAATCGCACTGAAAGGAAATGCGTTCCCCTTTTAAAACATTTTTTTTCTTGCGTGTGACGGCATTTTAGCTTAGTGTTATTTTTTTAGTCCCGGAAATTTTATACAATGCAACTATAACAGACCTGCCTAAAATTTAATTTCCTCCCATCAATTAAAATTCCATATTACCAAGTTTTTGCTGTAGTTTAAAATTATTTTTCCATTGTAATTTCTTAAATCAGACGATAAGACCACTTTTGCACTTCTAAATGCTGTAACTGAAGTACAATGGTAATATAGAGATCTGCACGGGCCGGGCCTCGGCCCGCAACTTTCCATTAACGGCATTCGGACCGGGCCTAACTTAATCTTTCCGTACGAAGCTGGGACTGATTTCATTGTTCCTAGTCTTCAGAGACCAAAATAATCAGTTCCGGTTAAATCATCCCGTATGAAGATCCTTTTCTCGAGTGTTCAAGTCTGTTCAAAAATCAGTAAAATTTGGCTTGGTCGAAAAATTTTTGCAAAAAAAGGCATATACTTTTAAGCCGTCATTATGCTTATAATTACACATTAGAGAGTGGCGCAGCCAGAATTCGGCTCTGGGGGGGGGGGGGGTAGAGTTGCTTCAGGAGTGATTCTGGTTGAAATTATTTTTTTTCGGAAATCGGCGGGGGGGGGGATTCCGCGAGTTAACTTCCCCCCCCGCGAAGGAGGTTTATCCGCGATCTTCAGACGAAACGGGCGTTTTTCTGCGACCTTCAAACAAAATCAGCTATTTATTTGCGATATTTTAGCAAAATCGGCGTTTTTTCGCGATCTTTTGACGAAATTGGCGTTTTTCCGCGACCTCTAAACGAAATCAGCGATTTATCTGCAATATTTTAGCAAAATCGACGATTTATTGCGATCTTTTGTCGAAATCGGCGATTTTTACGCGATCTTTTGACGAAATCGGTGTTTTTCAGTGTATTTATTTATGAAATCGGCGTTTTTTTTAACCGATTTTTAGACAAAATTTGCAATTTTACGTGATCTTTTCTTGAAAACGGCGCTTTATCCCCGCTGTCTTTCGACAAAATCGGCGTTTTTTCCGTGATCGTTTGATGAAAGCGGCCTTTTTTTCAATGATCTTTTGACAAAATATTTCTAAGCAATCTTTTATCGAAAATAGCGTTTTTCCCCCGATTTTTTAACGAAATCGGCATTATATCAGAAATATTTAGACGAAATCGACGTTTTCCCGCGGTCTTCAGACGAAATCAGCGTTTTATCTGCGATATTTGGTGAAATTGCCTTTTTTCCCGCGATCTTTTTGACAAAGTTCGTTGGCAAAAACATTGACGAAATTGTCTTTTTTTTCACGAAATATTGACGAAATGTGTGCTTTTTCGGCGATCCTTTCACGAAATTTATATTTATCCGCGCTCAAAACCGTACAAGTTGGCAACTATGCGGAACTGATAACCCAATTTCAAAATTTCGGAAGAGGATGCCTTAAATTTTCGGACAAGAATCACCCCTGAGTTGCTTATAGATAAACAAAGTTGCCATCTTTTTTTCTTCTTTTTTTTAAATAAATAAATTAGTTAACAAGTTATAAGCGATTTTGATCGCATGGCAACCATTTTTTCTCCTTTTTGTTGCTACTACGTCGTAAATTCGTTACAAATCATCCACTGTGAGAATCGTCTTCTGAAAGATCTTATCAAAGAATCAGTTACATAGCTTTTTAATCATGTTATCTATACTTGCCTGAATCTAGGAAAAAGTGTTACCGGAAAAAAGTGACAAACTACAAAAACGGAAAAAAATGACACGGATAAAAGGGACAAGATAAACATGTTACTGGAAAAAAAAGTGACAAGGAATTGATTTTGGGGATTTATGGACAAAGTATGAAAGGGGGGGGGGGGGTCGGCTCTTAATTTAAGTGAATGATCTTTTCATGCTGAATTAACTGTTTTGGTTAAATTTTTGGGTATACGTTCATACTGAAAAGACGCTTGCCTGATTAGTTTTGGGAACGGACGATTACCCCCCCCCCCTCCGCCCTAAATAAGATGAATGATTTTTTTAAAGCAGAATTATCCAACGTGTGTCAAATTTTGGACATAGGTTCTTTCTAATAAGCCTTATATATAATATTGTGGTGTCGCGCCCTGAGTTTCTCTTTATTAAGTTGGTTTATTTGTTAAGTTCATCAATAACACATTTTTAATTCCTCAAGTTCTTTATTAGAACCATAAATCAATTATTAAAAAAATAAATAAAACGACATTACAGCTACATAGGAGCCACACTCAAATTTTACATTTCGCTTAGCACGTCTAAGCCATCTTACATCAATGTACTTTCTTGTATATTACCAGCACATGTCTCTCTTCCAACTACCTTCCTTCCCTCTTGGTGCTCAATAATCCCAGTGTCCCCCCTCAGCTCATTGCCACTAGACCAGTGCAATCATTTTCTAGGCATGTCCCTTGAGGTCAATAGCACCTATTCTTCTCAGCTTTTGAATGAAGATACTTTCACCCCTGCATATCTTTTCACAATAAGACTTCGCTATCTATCTTCTGCCACGATTAAAGTTGTCAGTGTGTCGTCAGAGTATATAATGCCTGAAGAATTTTGGGAGTTTCATGGTTAAGTATAGAGGGTGCATGGGGGGATATCCTCTCCTAAATTAAATAAATGACTTTTTACACAGAATTATCCGATTTGCTACAAATTTTGAATGTAGGTTCATTAAGATAAGGGGTATCCCTGATTAGTTATGGGGTTCTTTTGCTAATAAAAAGGGGGCCGCGATTATTCCCCCCTTAAATTAAATAAATTGTTTTTTATGCACAATTATCCGATATATTTCAAATTTTGGCTAAAGGTTCTTTCTCATAAAGTGAATCCCTGAATAGTTTTAAGGGTTTGTTTATATATCCTCAAAAGCTGTTTGCATTTAAAACTGTGATTTATGTTTCTGCATAGCATTTTTCAGTATTTTATAAATATCGTAACAAAGAAAAAGATATCCTGTTTTTCTTAAAATCGTTTTTTTATTTAAATCTGTTTTTTATTTTTTTAAGAGTTCAAACCTGAAGATCTATCAAGAACTACAGGTTTTTAAACAATTAACTTTCTAATTACTAACATGAGCTAGTAATATAAAAACTATTTTTAATACTACAAATTAATGAATTCACTAGTTCATTCGTTCGTGGCATACAACATAGTTTGTACATTAAAATTTTCTAACATATATTTTTTTTATGTTTTATATTATATTATATTTTGTGATGTGTAATATGGGACATTAATTAGTAAAAATACAGTTTTAAATGATAAATATTTGGCGTAAATTAAAATTACAATTACAACAAATAATTTAGTATATTACTTTTTTTCACAAATTAAAAAAAAAAAAAAAAAAAAAAAAAAAAAAAAACAGTTTTATATGGAAAATTAATGGAAATTAATCATTATAAGAAAAAAGGTAAAATGTGTTATAATGTTTTCTGACATAATAGTTTTCAATCATTAAATTAAAGAATAAAGAAAAATTGTTTTTATTTGTTATTTGCGTTCAGTTGCATTCAACTCGTTTTTTTTTTTATGTTACTTGAGTATTTTTGCGGCAAACCTTTACTGGGAAATCCCTTGATCGGCAAATTTCCTAAGAGACTAGCCGCCCGCGATATCTACTGGACACCCCCCTCCGTCGAATGGGGAAAAGCAAGCTTCTTTCCCCGAAAGGGTTTCCTGAATGGACTGCTGCATCCCTCCCTATTTTAACTATATTCATTAGCTTATACGCCTTACCATAATGATACTACATCCAAAATTTGAAACAAATTGGATAATTCTGCGTAAAAAGCCATTTATGTAATTTAAGTGAGGTTATCCCCAGTTCCCCCTCTATACTTAGCCATTAAGCCCTTAAAATCATTTAGGGATCCACTTTATGAGAAAAAACCTCTATCAAAAATTGAAATACATCGGATAATTATGCATAAAAAACAATTTATCTAATTTAAGGGGGAGGGATAATCATCCATTTCTCTATTTATACTTAGCAAAAGAACCTCATAACTAATCCGGGATACACCTTATCATAAAGAACCTACATCCAAAATTTGAAGCAAATAGGATAATTCTGCATAAAAATCTATTTATTTAATTTAAGGGGGGTTATCCTCTGCTTTTGCCTTTATACTTAGCCATTAAACCCTTAAAACTATTCAGGGATTCACTTTATCAAAAATAACCTATATTTGAAATTTGAAATACATCGGATAATTCTGCATAAAAACCGATTTATCTAATTTGAGGAGGAAATAATTGCTTGCCCCCCCCCCTTTATAATAAGGAAAAGAACCCCGTAACTAATCAGAGATGTTTTATCGTAATGAACCTATGTCCAAAATTCGAAGCAAATCGGATAATTCTGCGTAAAAAGCCATTTATTTAATTTAAGAGGGATTATCCATCGTCCTCCTCCCTTTTATACTTAGTCATTACACTCTTAACACTATTCAGGGATTCACCTTATCAGAAAGAATCTATATCTAAAATTTGAAATATATCGGATATTTGTGCATAAAAAACAATTTATCTAATTTAAGGGGGAGGAATAATCACCTCCCCCATTTCAATTAACAAAAGAACCCCATAACTAATCAGAGATACGTCTTA
Organism: Maratus speculifer; assembly: GCA_964019185.1. Taxonomy (NCBI): domain Eukaryota; kingdom Metazoa; phylum Arthropoda; class Arachnida; order Araneae; family Salticidae; genus Maratus; species Maratus speculifer. The sequence continues at coordinate 1,984,946 of CAXHSM010001491.1, forward strand.
TCATAATGAACCCATATCCAAAATTCGAAGCAAATCGGATAATTCTGCGTAAAAAGCTATTAATTTAATTTAAGAGAGGTTTTTCCCCGTTCCCCCTCTATGCTTAACCATTAAACTCCCGAATTTCTTCAGGCATTATATACTATATATAAGTCTTATCAGAAAGAACCTATATCAAAAATCTGACACACTCTGGATGATTCTGCATAAAACCCCATTTATCTAATTTAGGGCGGATGGGGAAGGGGAGGGTGTAATCGACTCTTCCCAAAACTAATCAGGTAAATGTCTTTTCAGTATGAACGTATATCCAAAAATTGAATCAGAACAGTTAGTTCGGCATAAAAAACCCAATAACCTAAATTTTGAACCGACCCTTGACCCCCCTTTCATACTTAACCAATGAATCCCCAAAATCAATTCCTTGTCACTTTTTTCCGGTAACTTTTTTTCCTTGTTACTTTTTTCCGCTTTTGTAGTTTATGTCACTTTTTTTCCGTTTACCAAGCATGCGTTTTTGTGTTTTTCCTGGAATTCGAGAATCCAGTCCCATTTCCAAAAAAAAAGCAAGAAACAGATGTAACTAATTAAGACCCCCCCCCCCTCATGGTGCAGCATTGAAAAACCCGAGACGACATTGGCAGTGACAGGAAATAAACCATTCCTTTAAGCCTTCGGCTGATTTCCAATAGTATAAATAAATGCCGCCTTTTCCGAAGTTGAGTGACCAGTTTTCGATACTGATACCGTTACCATGTGCTTTCCCCGTTTTTAAAAGAAAATACAATACTGCCGCTTAAACGAATCAAATTTTTAAATAAAATTTGATTCAATAAAGCGGCGGATTTCGAGAACAAAACAAATAAAATTCTAACTTTAGTTTCACTTTTTATGATTCGGTTCACAAAAATTGAAATTTCTGTATTTTTGTCATGGCTCTGGGGGGGGGGGTTAACCATCAACACCCCCCCTCCTCGCTGCGCCACTGCATTAGAATTTATTCTTTTTGAAGAATCGTAGATTCCTAGGCTTATTTAAATTGAATTAAACTGATGAAAAAAACTGCCTATGACGGAATTTTTTTACACAGAAAACTGAAAAATTCTTTTAACCCCTTGGGGACGAGTGACACGCATACATGCCGCAAAAAGTCTTAAGAATCCTTGTTTATTTGCACCATTCTTTCAGGGAAGTAATTATAATTTTAAATTTAAAATGTTTGTTTAAAATAAAAGAATAGCAAATGGCGCAAAAAGAATTAAGCAAATAAAAACAATTATTATTATTATTACAAAATGCCTAAACATGAATGAAGTCATATAGTAGATGCATAGATATACTAATTATTACATGTAAATAGTAGCAAAGATATTTTTTAAAACAAAATAAAATAATACTCCGTCAAAAGACATGTACTATTAATAGAACACCAAACCCGAAAGGGTCAAGATCCTCAGTCAAGTCCGGGTGTAAATATATATATATTTTTTTTAATCTCAGTTGGAAAATCAAAACTTTTATCATTATGTATTACATTTATATAAAATTTGGTCATGTGTTAAAGCCCAAGCTAAGCCAACTTGAATGTGTCTGTTGCTTATATTGTAATTACAGTCAGATCTCTCTATCTAGATACCTGGTTTTCACTTCACATCACACCGTTTCTCATGTCAGTTTTTAAAAGTTCCCATTTTCTGTATACAATTTTAATGCAAATAAACTCCGGATTTTATGTCGCTGAATAGTTTTCAACTCAGAATATCCGGACGGTTTATGATAATTTACCATTTTTCATAATCCATGTGGCAAGCACGGAAATTAAGCAATAATTATTGTCTTAGCCAAACTTTTTACAAAAGTGTCTAAATACTCATTGACATAAAGGAGAAAATTTATTTCAATCCTTTATCTCAATAAGTAAATCCACACACTATGAATGACAGAATCAGTGAGGGAGAGATTTCTTCCTGCACGAAACTCCAATCCATCCACAATTACTCATCCATTGTGTTTCACACTGAGAGTGCAATACGTATTCACTTAGGAAATGTTAAGCGTTTCATTTCCACACTTTATTCATAATGTTTAAATCTGTTTACAGCAAATCCCACCAGTGGCTGAGAGGTTCTGCTCTCGAAGCTGGTAGACGACAGGTGCTTGGTTTTGAACCCAATCAAGCCCGTCGACCTAACCGTTCGGAGTTTTCCATGGTTTTCTTCGAAACTTGGATTTCTTTGCGTAAATACGGGTTAGGTTTCTTTAGAAAGACCCCCTACGGAGGCACTCCCCATAGGGCTTATATCCCTCGTGCAGATAATCGACCATTATACATAACACTAACACCAACAGTGTTTAAAGCAAAGTGCAAGAAAATCTAAGACAGTTCAGAACAGTTTCAAACATGTTGGTTTCATCAAAGTTCATCAGATCTCAAATGTATAGAAAAGTCATCCCTTCAATACTGTTTAAAAAAATATAGATCGTGAAATGGACATAACGTGGAACGTCTAGATTCTAGATATGCATCGATTTTGATAAGAATGTCACCACATCATGAGATGTAATAATTTCTGAAATTGTAAAAGAAAAAAGAAGAAAAGAAGGAATTTCTTCAGACTCGGCGTTCAAAAATGATCAGGAGTTAGAACAAACAAGCCTCCAACTACAACTCTATGTCAGGTTCTGAGACCACCTCTGCTGAAGATTGGAATTTCCGTTATTTCTCTATCTTAATATTTTGTGTATTGTCCTTGCTGTGTACTAGAATTTTCAAGGTGACATTCTTTCTTTGTTGAAGGGAGAATTGACAGGTAATCCTGTACAGGTGGTGAGTGAGAAAGAGGAGATTGCTGAGAGGCGTGTTCATTCGTCAGGGATGTAGGTGGACGATGAGCAAACAAGCAACATGTCACTAATCAAGAAAGGAATGTGGAATGTGTCCAATGAATAAGCTCCAAAGGGGATTGACATTGGGGAAACACAGTGATTGAGAAGAGCAAGTCTTGTCTCAGATTGGAGCAGTTGGTATCTGGGGTTCGTACCTAGAGAGTGTGTAGGACAGAGGTCCTTGTAGTCCTTTGTCGAAACCGGTTTTGAAAGTGAAACTAACTTTGTAAAAAATATCTGCAACCAAAATCGAAAAAGTAAAAAAGGTGCGCTGTCGGCATGCACCTCGGGTATCCAATGCAAAAAAAAAAAAAATATTAAAAAATGTCAAAATGCGAAAGCGTTATTAGAAAAATGCTTCCCCATAGGAATAGCATTAGCTCGCGAGCGTTTCCTCGAGCGAGGACAGGGGCCTTAAGAAAAAGATAATGGACAGTGATGAGTAGGAAGGGGTTATTAAGGAAATATCTGACGCTATTGTTGCAGAACGATTAGAGAGCGAAGAAAAACAGGAAAGGTTAGAGCGTGAAGAAAAACAGGAAAAATTAGAGCTCGAAAAGCTAGAAAAACAGGAAAAGTTAGAAAAACAGGAAAGGTTAGAAAGAGAAAAATTAAGGATGAACATGAATTAGAAATGGGGAGGTTAAGGGTTCAAGGATCGACAAATAATTTTAATGGGTCTAGGGAATCTAGTATTGAAAGTAACATCGAAAAATTGATCAAAAGTGTTAAATCTCTGTCCATCAAAGTACCAGAAGGGACAGAGGGATGGAATTTATTTTTCAACAGTTTAGAAAGGGCATTCAAAACTAAAAATGTACCGGAAAACCAGCAGGCCGAAATTCTACTAAATGTGTTAGGTGATAAGGCACATAATTTGTTAATTTATACCACTACGGAACAAATGGAGAATTATGAGGAATTAAAGGAGTTAGTTCTAAGGGAACATGAGCCGACACCGAAGGCGTGTTTGGAAAATTTTAAGAAGGCTAAGAGAAACCAGAACGAAACTCATGTATTATTTGTTTCGCGCAGGGCCGTAACTATAAACTTGGGGGCCCCGGAGCAAAACCTCCAGAAGAGGCCCCCAGAGGGCAAACTGAAACTTTGCCCCGGGCATAGTTTCTTTTCTCGCACACCGTTTTTAAATGTACATAGTATGATAAGCCCAAAAATGACTAAAAAATGTAGAATTGGACAACTCTATTCAGCAGGCACTTGGCGGCGATGCCATTTTTGCCGATCCCACTGAAGTTAGCATAGGGAAGAAAATACGGACTTCTGATTGGTTGAATACTTTAAAGAGCACTTTATTTAGGTTCATTTTTGAGTATATGTAACTTAATCATGCGTTTCTGTTTAAAAACCTTTTGAAAGATGGATTGTGATAATTTTTTTTCGATTTTATGTATTTATTAATAGACTAGTTGACCCATCCGGCATTGCCCGGGGACACGTTATGATAACCTTAAGCAAACAATTAATACTTTAGATCTACAATTAGTCAAAATTAAGCATAGGATATGAATTATTCGTTAAGTAATATTTTAAAGAAATGCATAAAAAAATTTGTAAATTCTTTAAAAAAGGCCTTTGGACCTCAATAAAAACATCAGGGTGTAGGTCCTGAAATAAGAGTTCAAAATTCAACTTTAAATTTATGCATTGAGAAGGTTTGATAATAAGTGGGTGAAATATGCATGGAGAACAAAAATTTCAAGGTGCCTGAGCCGAGACCATAGAGAGTCTCAGGCTTTTAAATGGAATGTAAGAACATGGAAATAACTAAGTGAAAAAATAGTTCCAAAAATGAAGATTGGATTAAGAGAGGGCAGTTTAATAGCAATTTATGGTACAAAATCTTCAAGGGGCCAGGGACTTATTTCGCATGTAGTTGGGTATAAAATATTTTTTGTAGTTATTAAAGTAATGGAAGGACGCTAAAGCAATGTGAAAGAAAATTGCAAGCAATCCGGATCATTTTTAAAAAAATTGCACCAACGGCCACAAGAACGCGATTAATATTCAAAATTGGTGATAGCTAAATTATGGCGGTTTCTTAGTAGCTGATGGATTTAAGAAGTTGTTTAAAAAAAGGAGTTAATTGAACCTTTTTAAAGGGATTTATAATAAGGGCCCAAAAAGGACAATTGACAGTTAAAAAGAGGGCCCTAACAGGAAAACATGTTAAAATATATTAGTTACTTAGCTCTTTAGATCTACAATTAGTCAAAATTAATCATAGGGTATGAATTATTCATTTTAATAATATTTTATCGAAATGCACAAATTGATTCGGAAAATGTTTTAAAAAAAAAGGTCCTAGCTGCGGATGAAAGTATGAGAATCTTGTCCCTGAAAGAAGAGTCCAAGACTCAAATTTAAAAATTTTGCACTGAGAAGGAGATAAATTTAAAGAGTGAACTATGTTTGCCTCACAAAATGTTCAGGGGCCCTAGACTAAGCCCTGTGACTCCACAGGAGGCTAAAGTGTCTTATATGGAATGTCAAAACATTAAAATATCTAAATGAATAAAGAATCCTAAAAATGAAGATCGGATTAAAAGGAAACAATTTATTAAAAATTTATTATTACAAAAACTTCGACGGGCCCCGAGGGGCCAGGAATTTATTTTGCATGTAGTTGGGTATAAAGATATTTTTTGTAGTTATTAAAATAATGGAAAGACGCTTTAACTATGTTAAATAAAATTGAAAGCAATTTGGTTCATGTGTAAAGAAGCTGCATCAAGGGCCTCAAGACAATTGACAAACAAAATTAATGGTAGCTGAAGTCTGAGAAATTCTTTTGTCGTTCATGTAATAGGTAGAGAGAGGACATAAAAAATTGATAGAAAATAAAAGCTTGTGAATTGGACCATTTTTAAGGGAGCTATAATATGGGGCCCTGTAGGGACCAACTGACAGTTAAAACCAGGACCCTAATATGAAACCATGTTAAAATATTTTAGTACATAGCGCTTTAGATCTTTAATTAGTCAAAATTAAGCATATAGTAGGAACTATTCTTTGGAATGATATAATTTTTTTAATGTACCAATTGATTGGACAAATGTTTAAAAAGGGGCCCTAGGGTCCGAATAAATACATCTGGTTTTCTGGATTGGTCCTAAAAGAAGAGCCCCAGCAACTTCAAAATTTTGCACTAAGAAGATCAGAAATATAGGAAGTGAAATATGTTTATTTCACAAAATGTTGAGGGGCCCTGGGCTGGACCATATGATTCCACAGGGGAACACAGTGTCTTGTATAGAATATCAAAACATTAAAATATCTAAATGAATAAAGAATCCTAAAAATGAAGATCAGATTAAAAGGAAGCAATTTATTGACAATTTATTATTACAAAAACTTCAAGGGGGCCTGTACCGGGCCCCAAAGGGTCAGGAAATTATTTCGCATGTAGTTGGGTATAAAAATATTTGTGTAGTTATTAAAATAATGGGAAGACGCTAAAACTATGTTGAATAAAATTGAAAGCAATTTGGATCATTTTAAAAAAAGCTGCACTAAGGGCTCCAAGAAAGCGATTAATATTCATAAATAATGGTAGCTGAAGTCTAAAAAATTTTTTTTGTTGTTCATGTCGTAGTTGGAGCACCTAAAAAGTTGTTAAAAAAAAGCTAGTGAATCCGACCATTTTTAAGGGAGCTATGATAGAGGGCCCCATAGGGGCCAACTGACAAATACAATCAGGGCCCTAACATGAAAACATGTTAAAATGTTTTAGTACATAACGCTTTAGACCTTTAATTGGTCAAAATTAAGCATGGAGTATGAATTATTTGCAAGAATATTTTTTTTAAATGCACCAATTGTTTGGGTAAGCATTAAAAAAAGGGCGAAGATCGAAATTAATGGAAGCAATGTATTAACAATTTACTATCACAAAGACTAAAAGGGGCCCTAAAACGGGCCCCAGGAGCTCAAGGTCATAACTAAAGAGTAAAAAGGCGAAAATATCTAAAAGGAGAAAGGTACCTCAAAACGGAAAAGATGAGATAAAAAGGGGTCAAGCTATTAACAATTTGGCGCATAAAAATTGTAAGGGGCCCAGGGCCCTGGCCCTTAAAATATTAAAAGTCTGAGCCTCAGGTGCATTATCTTCAATTGGATTATCTTCACCTAATTGGAATCTTCACCTAAAATTTCAGACTTCTATGTGCGGTAGATTTTGCTAACCATCGCAGTCACACACTCACATACACATACGCAGATATACACAAACAGAGCGTTTTGTTAACTTATTAGTATAGATAAGAAGATTTTCTAGAATTTTTTCAGATGCCTTTTTATATTATTCAGTCGATTAGAAGTCCATATTTTCTTCCTTATACTAGCTTCAGTGGGATCAGCAAACATGCTGGAGCGACATGACACATTCGACTCGGCATTTTGCTGTCTGTTGTAGAACTCCTTTTGCATGCGAAGCGTAAGGAGTGTATTGACAGACAAGCAAAAACATCTATTCTAGCACTTTGATTTTTTTTTATTACTAACTTTTAGGTATGTGCTGGACATTTTATAGGAACTTAGACTAGAAACTAAAATCAATAGTTTTTTTAACCATCAGTTTGGGGCCCCTCAGGCTTGGGGGCCCCGGGGCAGTGCCCCGGCTGCCCCGGCGGTAGTTACGGCCCTGGTTTCGCGCTTAATAGCAACATGGGAAAATTATTGTAAGATTAGAGGTGCTGACTCTTATGAAAAGGTCAACCAGTTAATAGTTACTGATAAGTTAGTAAGTACGTTAGATGAGGATACTGCATCATATATTGGGTTAACTCACCAAGGTAAATGGTTAGAAGCTTCTAAAATTGCTAAAGAATGTGACAATTACTTTGACGCTAAACACAAATCTTATGCGGTTACGTATAAAAGTTTTAAAGGTAAAGATAGGTATGTAAACAATGAAAAAATGAGACCAAGGAAGGATAGTAAAGTTAGTGGTAATTGGAGGCAAAACGGGAGTAATGAGACTAATTCTTTTTCGGAAAGGAAAATAGATTTTAAGAAGCCTAGTGATGCTTCATCTCCTAAATGCTTTAAATGTGGTTTGAGAGGTCATTGCCAACGTTTTTGCAACAAAGTGGGTAATGAGGGAAATAATAATGGTAATAAAGGACGAGATCAGAAGGCGGGTGTACATAAGATTGTGGTAAAATAAAACAAAGAGTTACCTAATGGAGCTATTGTGGCGAGAATATCGGCAAAGGCCGAACACAGAACCAATGTTATTGGTGAGAAATTAAATAAACTTGAGAAAATTGAAGTTAGTGTAAATGGGCAAAAAGCAAAGGGATTGGTTGATTCTGGATGTGAAATTAGTGTTGTTCATAAAGATTTGGTACCGGAAGAGAAATTAAAAGGAGCGGGTAGTATTTATTTACAAGGGTTATTCGGTGAAGCAGTTAAATCGCCGTTGGTTAAATTACCGTTAGCTATTCCGCAATTCGGACAAACTAATATAATTCATCAGGAAGTACTTTGCGCAGTGACCGATAATACTAATGAGCAAGTAATTTTACATCCCGAGGTGATTAATGAGTTGTCAGCGAGAAGCCATTGCTAGAGGCCCCAGAATTAGAAAATTCGGAAACTATTATTGATAACTCGAGTGAAAAGGAAGGTATGAGCAGCGATAATTGTAATGTTTACGCAATAGAAGCGAGGTCGGAAAATGTACAAACTCAGAATAGGAAAAACGGAAGTGAAAAAAATTATTAAAGCTATTGTTAGCAATTCAGATATGTTTAAGAAATCCCAATTGGAATGTAAAGAGTTAGAGAAAGCTTGGGAATTAGCTAAAACGGAAAAGGGGGATTATTATATTGTAAATGGCTTATTATATCATAAAGAGAAATTGGTAGGCGAAACTATAGCGCAATTATTAGTACCCAAGGCAAGAAGGGAAGAAATCTTAAAATTAGCGCATAGTTTGGTATTTGGAGGGCATCATGCAGCCAAGAAAACGTTACAGAGAATCAGGTATTCGTTTTATTGGGAGGGAATGGCGAAAGAGACTAAACAATTTTGTGAGTCATGTTTAGAGTGCCAATTGACTAGAGCGGTTAAAGTGAATGATAGAGCTCCTATTTCCCCAGTATCGCGGTCGGAACTTCCATTTCAGGTGGTTAATGTTGATTTAATTGGGCCTATTGATCCTAAAAGTTCACAAGGGCATCAGTATATACTAACTTTAATTGATCAATATACCAGGTGGACGGATGCGATCCCTCTAAAAAATTTAACGGCTATAACCGCGTGTGATGCGTTACTTCAAATATTTATGAGGACAGGAATTCCAAATATATTGCCTGTGATAATGGAACCAATTTCACTGCCGACTTAACGAAAGAATTTGAGAAAAGGTTAGGCTCTAGTCCAAGATTTTCGACCCCACAGTATCCACAGTCTAACGGGCTTGTGGAACGATTTAATCAGACTCTTAAACGCATGTTACATCACACTATTAGAGAAGATGGGAAAAGATGGCATGAACAAATACCATTTATATTATGGGCGTATAGGGAAGTCCCAAATTCTACGACGGGAATCGCACCTTTCCAGTTATTATATGGTAGAGCGCCGGAGGGTCCTTTATCGATTCTCAAATCATCCTGGGCAGGAGAAAATAAGGGGGCGCAGTTAGATACTATGCCGATTCATGAGTATCTGAATAAACTAAGGGGACGTTTAGAACGAACCGCAAATGAGGCAAAATTATCGTCTGAGGTGCAACAAAATAGAATGGCGTATCATTATAACTTAAGGTCAAAAGAAAAAACGTTTGGAGTAAGCGATAAAGTAATACTGTTAATCCCCGATTCGACTAATAAATTATATTCTGGGTGGCAAGGGCCGGCAACTATCGTCGAAAAACGAAACCAGCATTCGTTTATAGTTGAGTTAGCCGACGGGAGTAGGAAGCACGTGCACCAAAATAAAATACGAGTTTATTGCTGAATGTAATGTAGTTAATATTGTTTTCGAAGGTGATGAGGAATTTGGAGAAGTTGGGGAAATTCCTATTTTAGACCGGGATCAACAGATAGAACGAGATATAGAGAGGTTCGAAATAAAAGGGTTATCTAATAGTCAAGTCAAAGATATAAAGTCTATTTTGAGGGAGAATAAAGAGGTGTTTATGGGTCCTGTACGACCAGCGCAAGCAGGGGAACATCGTATTGATCTTAAATCGGGGGTGGCAAGGAAAAAGCCAAAGTTATATAGTGTACCGGTAGCTTATAAAGAGGAAGTAGATAGGCAGATACAGGAGTTACTAGAATTAAATTTAATCGAAGTGTCAAATGCTGAAATTAGTCATCCAATTGTTTGCGTGGCGAAAAAAGACGCAACTGTTAGACTTTGTATAGACTATAGAGCTTTAAATTCGGTAACTCAGGTTCCAACCTTTCCGATGAAAGATTCGCAAGAAATCATGTATACCGCAGGGGCGGCTAGATATTTATCTTCGATTGATTTATTGAGGGATTATTGGCAGATTAAAATGGCTGAGGAGTGTAAACATTTGAGCTTTTACAACGCATAACGGAACTTATCAGTGGCGTACTATGCCTTTTGGATTATCAGGGGCGGCTGCTACGTTTCAGAAAGATATGAATGAGGTTCTTCAAGGTCATCGGAGGTATGCGGAAGCATATATTGATGATGTCATCATTTTCTCCGACACCTGGAAAGAGCATTGTGAGCATGTTAGGGCCGTCATTGAAGAACTTAAAAATAGAAACTTTACGATTAGGCTGGATAAATGTAACTTTGGAGAGAAATTGACTAAGTTTTTAGGTCATGTAAATGGGGGTGGAACGCATGCACCTGATGAGGAGAAAATAGGAGCAATAAGGGATTTAAAAAGACCAAAAACTAAAAAGGAAGTTCGATCTGTTTTGGGATTAATAGGATTTTACCGATCTTATATTCCAAATTATGCCGAAATTGCTATACCTTTAACCGAATTAACCAAAGGGAAGGTTAAAAATACTGTACCATGGGATGAAAGGGCAGAAAAAGCATTATATACTCTTAAAGATGAGTTATGTAAAGTGACGAGTTTGGCTACACCTATCGTAGGCCGGGAATATCAGATTCAGTTAGGTGGGGAGGCCTACCATATGGCTTGAGCTCAACAAGCCCCACCTAAAAGATAAAAGTGGAGGTGCCGGGGATCGAACCCGGGGCCTTTCACAAGCAGGCCGGGAATATCAGCTCCACGCAGATGTTTCCGACCTGGCAGTAGTATGTTGTCTTACTCAAAAAGATGAAAAGGGTCAGTTTAAACCGATAGCTTTTGCCAGTCAGAAATTGCCAGGGGCTCAGCATGCTTGGCCGAGTATACAGAAAGAGGCTTGGAGTGTTCTCTTCGGGTTGCAGAAGTTTGAAAAGTGGACCTATGGATCTCAAATTGAGATCATTACAGATCACAATCCATTAAAATTTCTCATTGAAACAACCCCAAGGTCACCCAAACTCACTAGATGGGCTCTTGCCTTGCAACGCTGGAACCTGAGTATTTCTCATCGTCCAGGAGCTCAACATGCCGATGCAATTTCCAGGCTACATAGAAAGAGCTGGAAAGAATAACCAGTTGTTAGCCCATCAACATCAACGACCATGTAGTGGACAACCTTAAAGGGATGTCATCACATGTTTAACTTTTTTTCTGTGTATGTGTAAATATTTTTGAATTTTGTGTTTATAATAGTGTATTAGCATGTGTATTGTTTATGTAATATTAATATTAGTACAAGGTTCAGTAGAGATGTCAGTAGATAATGTTCAGACACCTGGAAATACCTATGTAATAAGCACAATGAAGAAATCTGTAAAGAGACTATTGAACTCTTCTGCGATATTACTATATGTTTGGGGAAATACTATATGTTTGGCCCCTAAAGGGCATATTTTCCGCTAAGTTGGGGGTGTCAGGTTCTGAGACCATCTCTGCTGAAGATTGGAATTTCCGTTATTTCTCTATCTTAATATTTTGTGTATTGCACTGGCTGTGTGCTAGAATTTTCAAGGTGACATTCTTTCTTTGTTGAAGGGAGAATTGACAGGTAATCCTGTACAGGTGGTGAGTGAGAAAGAGGAGATTGCTGAGAGGCGTGTTCATCCGTCAGGGATGTAGGTGGATGATGAGCGAACAAGCAACATGTCACTAATCAAGAAAGGAATGTGGAATGTGTCCAATGAATAAGCTTCAAAGGGGGTTGACATTGGGAAACACAGTGATTTGAGAAGAGCAAGTCTTGTCTCAGATTGGAGCAGTTGGTATCTGGGGCTCGTACCTAGAGAGTGTGTAGGACAGAGGTCCTTGTAGAGGGTGCTCTGTGTTGTAGAGCGCAAGCAGTTCGTATCTGGAGAGCAAGGGACACAGACGTCCTGGTGTTGTGCTCTGGGCCGGACAGCATAGGCCGAGTATACATGTATTGGGAGATTCGAAATTGATCTCCCATAAAGTGAATCTAACGTGCATTGAGTGTGAGGGAGAAGGTGTAATTTGAGCGGTATACAGCCAACCTTTACTGTATTTAATTTAATGTTGAACCGGATCACCTATATCCGAGTTGTAACTGCATATAATTGTAAATAGCGTATTTAGTGTGTACATATATTCTAAATAAACTGTTAATTCAGTTAATTGACAGCGTCAGTGTTCATTACACATAGTCCTCACAGAGGGTGACCGATATCATCTAATAATATCGGTGGTGGCAGCTATAACTACCACGGACTTTCTTCAAAGTTGTGCGTTCTGAGAGGAACGTCCGACAATCTATATTTCATGTTACAATAAAAAAGGAAGTCTAATCTGATTTTAGTCTTTTCAATTTCGTTTCTTGTTTATTTTATTTAATAATGATGTTCAGTTGCTTACAAATGCAAAAACAGTGGTGAATTTAAAATTGTATTAAATTAAAGATAGAGCTTTTCATAAACTTATTTTTCTCCAAATCCGGTTAACTCGACACTCCGCTTAAAACGACACCTTTTTCTGGTCCTGAGAGTGTCAGGAGACGTCTGCAACCAGAATGGACTGCTATGTCGCAAAGTGATGTATCCAAATGAGCTGAAACCAATTCGAATTCATCATGAGCAACAGAGACAGAATAAAAATATTAATTCTGTGTTCCGCACACAATGTGTTACTGACGTTAAGCCTTGAAATGACGTGGCCTAACTCCGCGGGTGCCAAAGTATGAGAGGCATATGCATAAACAAGTAGGGTGGAACTAATCGGAACTCCAGGCCGAAGACTTGCATACAACATCGTGTCATTGACATTACACGTTGAACGGAGTGACTAAACCCCCCGGATACCAATGGACTTTTCCCACGAGTGGCAACAGTGAACATTCATGCAGGGTCTCCGTGGCCGAGTAGTTAAGAAACCACGCTGCTAATCGCTTGCGAGTGTAGGAGATTGTGGGTTCGAATCTCACTGGCTCCATTGCACGCACTGTTTGTGTGGAGCTCCCGGTTGTACTGTGTGCTACCTTGTGCAATCTCGTTCCTGTAAAATTGATGATGGCTTATAAGCAGGCTTCATGTCGAGCACACAAGTCAGATGTATGTTGTTACAATAAACATTCATGCCTCTGCTGGTATATACCTTCCTAAAAAGATTATTTTTGCACGAAGAGAAAGCTGTGTTAAAATGTGCTTCATGTCTGTTGACGTTTTTTTTTTCGATATACCCGCAGCTGATGCAGCATGGGTAAAGTCCACACTACCGAATGCCATTAGCATGCTGTTTAAAGGCATATATAAGCGTAACGGGCGGTTCGAGATAGCTCCTTCAGACCAAGAAATGAATGAAGGTGACACGAGATAAAAACTCAAGATCGCAGGTAGAATCACGTCAAGCCAATGCCGCACTATGTAAAAACGGAGATGGCTGCGGACGAAATAATAGTCCAAGAGCCCACAGCACAAAACCCTTATGTTTTCGAGCACAAGAAAAACCCTTTATTTTAAGGAAGAATAGGGGAATCTAATGATCCATGTCTTTCGGAAGTGAAGTGGTGCTCAAAGTGGTTGACTTGTAGGTTTAGCATTGGATTTGTCCAACAATCAAAAGTATAAAAACATGGAAAACTATGTGCAGGAAAGTACAATGCTACACCTATGAATAAACACTATTAGTATTAATTTTTGGCTTATGCACTACTTCGCTTCCGACAGATATGGATCATTAGATTCCTGTATTACTAATCTTCTGTAAAATTCAGGGTTCTTTTCTTGTGCTCGAGAACATAGGGTTTTGTGCTGATGGCTCTTGGACTATTATAGAAAACATACGTATATACGTACGTATATACGTACATACGTATTTGTCTGAACACAATCTAATGCATTAAATGTAATAAAAATTTATATTCAAGTAGTCCATAATACAAATTGATACTGATTAGTTTTTGTTGCAAATCACTCAATAGATGGCGCTCTTACACTGCTTTTTTTACGAGTAACGCAACAGCTATATCTGAAGAACTAAGGCACGGATATCAACCAAACTTCAGATTCAGTCAGTACTTAACATGAATTGATATTGTATTCGTTTCTGTGTAAATCGCTCAATAGATGGCGCTGGTATGCTGCATTTTTCAAGATTTTTGCAATAGCTCGCACGGAAATCAAGAACTATCGCACGGAATTTAATTAAAAATTATAATCAGGTAGTTCTTGATATAGATTGATACTGATTAGTTGTTGGTGCAAATCGCTCGACAGGTGCGCTGCATTTTTTACGATGTACGCAACAGCTATATATCCATAACTAATTCACGGGTTTCCATTAAACTTCAGAATCAGTTTAGACCTCAACATGAATCGATGTTGTTTGCATTTTGGTGTAAATTGCTCGACAGGTGGCACTGCTTTGTTGCATTTTTCACGATTTGCGCAATAGTTCTATCTCAGGTTCTTAGGTGCACGAATTTTCATCAAACTTTAAATTCAGTAAATCCGTGGAATGAACTAGTTTTGTTCATGTTTTGTTGTCAATCTCCCAATATGTGGCGCTGCTATGCTGAATTTTTTTCAATTCCTGCAGTAGCTCTATTTCAAGAACTAATCAGCGAACTTCCCCAAACTTCAGATTCAGGTATAGCTCGATAAATATTGTTGCTGTTTATGTTTTGGTATAAATCGCCCAACAGTTGGCACTTTTATGTTGCATTTTTTCACATCTCCGCAATAGTCTTATTTTATAATGTATGGAATTTTATGTCTTTAAAATCTTCACAATGATCACAAATTGCCATTTAATTTTGGCATTGAGGTAGCAAATTTTGATGCATTAAGGGTGTATTCGAAAAAATGTTTTTCTTTCTCAACAGCTCAAAAATTTCCTATACATTTTCAGATTCATTTTTAAAAGAAAAAACATGAAACTTGCTGAGATAATTTTTGAAGATATGTTATAAAATTTCGTTTTTCTCTGAAATCATTAGAGTTTGATTTATCGACAAATATTTTCTCAGCATGACCCTTTTTTTCCTTCCCAGATCTGCCGTTTTGGAAAATTTGGTTCAAAAGACAAACTTTGACTGCATTTTTTGTAATATTTTCTGCATTTATCAAAAAATCACAGTCATGGCACCTAATATAGTTTCTAAATAAGAGAATTTCCCAGTATGGTGCGTTTGAGAGCAAAAATGAATCTTAAAATAAATCAGAAAAAGAAAGTTTTGGGATTGCCACATCCGACTAGTTACTAATACTATTATTGTTTGGAAATTATCAAACAGTTTACATATAAAACAACATTGTCACACTATTATTGTTTTCCAAACAATAATAGATTTTACAATTATTGTTTAAAAATTATCAAATAGATGGGGCCGTGGCTCCCCCTAGAATAATTCTCTAGTTACGCCTATGTGCGGTAGCCTGTCTTTTTTGTTAGCCTTGACTGGTCATTTTGTAGCGTCATTAGAAATTACCCTATTACAAGTTTCCTAATCTATCTGTTTTTGAACAACCCTTAAAAAAAAGAAAAATCCGTATAAATTTCGCAGAAATCTCCCATGATTTTTTTTCTAAAAACTACTGCTGTTCAAAAACAGATCAGTGGTAGTCCTGCTTTTAATAGAGATTAATTTCTTTTACTTCAAATCCAATTTGAACAATATCAGGCTTTGGATTAACAAAATTTTTTCAGAGATTCAATTGACTTGAAATAGTTTCCAGGTTTATAGAAACTAGATTTGGCCTTTTGCTTGAAGTTAACATTCACAACTATTTTTCATGAAGTCCTTGGCACCACCAATTTAATTTCTAAATTGAACATGTTACCAATATACATATAAAACCAAAATTTATTAAAGAATTACCAATATATATATATATATATATATATTGGTAATTCTTTAATAAATTTTGGTTTTATGTGTGTTGGTAGCCCCAAATTCGTATTATTTTGCTTTTTCATGGCAAATACGAAGATGAAACCACACACTTCATTTGTAGTTCCAAAGTATTTGGGGCTTGACAATTATGCTTTGGTTCTACAAATTTCTATTATATTCATTTTATTTATTTATTTAAATTTTTCCTCATGTTCAATGTGTTTTTTTCTCTATTAAATTCAAATGGTTAATATTGTTTACAATTAATGGTCTTATATATATATATATTTATATATAAATACTTTTACAAATAAAAACAAAGTAACTCCGATATTATCATAACAAAAATTCATTGAAACCAGTATTTATACTGTCTTTATGTATAATTAACATGTAACCAGTTGGGATTTTAGAGCATTTTCAATTTTTAACTAAAAACAAAATCGGAGCTTAATTATGTTCCAATAAGAGATTGATAAGAAAATATTTCAAACTGAACTCATTATCAGTTGGTTGCTCGCCAGTCAGAGCTTTCTATTAGGTATTATCTAGTTTAATATAGTAGACTTCATTTGTTAGAGTTTATTTTAAGCCATTTTTGAAGGACGCAGCACCCTGCCCTTTTTAAAAGCAGTAAAATGCACAAATAGTTGTACCCAAAGATTTCTAGCAAAAGTTTCTCCATTTCATAGTATTTCTAAACCTGTGTGCCCAAGAACTTGCAAAAATGATAGAATTTTCTCATTGCTTTCGAAAAAAAAAAAAAAAAACATTATTTGATGATGTTGTAATGTAATTGTACTTCTTATTTTTATATCATAAAATCATTCGAAATTAATGTAACTTTATTTACAATGCCTAAAATTTAGATATTTTTCCACATTTTTTTTTAACTAAAAACAAAAATATATATTTTCTCTTTAATAGCGAGTTCCTTTTTTGGTGAACAGCATTCTGCCTTTTCTCTTTCTAGGGTGAATACTATCATTTGTATTATGCTATAGTTTCCGGAAACACTGCATTCTGATGAAATATAAAACACGTTTTCAGAGTTGGCTTTTCCCCATTCCAGCAGGAAAAATTGGTAAATACCGAGAAAAACTTCCAAATGATAATATGTAAGAAATATTCTGGCTTTCTGAAACTGATGTGTAAAATTAAAGTTAGAAATACAAAGTTATTACGAATTTCCTTTAGATTTAAAATTATTCTGTAGGTAAGAAATATAAATAAATAAGAATTGTTGCATAAAACATAAAATAAAATTAATAAACTTAAAAATATCAGTATCATCAAGATAAGCAATAAAAAATTTGTGTTATATTTAAAAATAAATTATATTGCCTTTTAAATGGATCTATTAAACACAATTTTTACTTTCTTCTATCTTTACTAGAAGAAAGTACTGGATTCTTGAAAATTTAGACTTTTAGTTTTCAATAAATCCATACATTTTATGAGATCCTGAATACAATTTGATGGTTTTAGAAAATTTCTATCTGTGGATAATTTTTGGGCACTATCTCAAGAACTAATGCACGGAATTTCACAAAACTTTAGATTCAGTTAGACTTTGATATTAACTGAAACTGATTAGTTTTTGGTGTATATCACTCAACAGTTGATGCTGTTGTGCTGCATTATTCACGATTTTCACAATAGCTCTCTATCTCAAGAACTAATGCATGGATTTTTACAAAATTTTAGATTCAGTTCAGGGCCATAGCTAAAGGGGCGCTATGGACGGCTCAGCCCCCCTAAAATATTTTGAACCCCCACCCTCTGGAAAAGATTCCAAGATCACTCAATGAATTTCTGTTCCGAAAATTCAAATGAAATTCTGTTCAAAAATCTAATTTAGTTTTGAGATCTTTTTACAATTTTGCAGAATTACTACTAAATTGTATCTAAAATAAGTGTTTCAATACTCTCCCATCCTATTTGTACATATTTAATTTGGCACCAGTTATACATTGAAAATTTTCATCATCATATACTTTTCTTAGTATAAAGTTATTACAACAGTTTAATAAGAAACATTGTACATACAATGCGAATATACACTAATTTTTCTTTCTGCATCAGAGAGAAAGATAGAAAAATTATGAGCCCCTCCCCCCCCCCTATTGTTCACTTCTTGCTACCGCCCTGATTCAGTTATATAATTTTTGATGTTTTGGATTAGTTGTTATGGGGCTGATTACATTTTGGTGCAAATTGCTGAACAGTTGGTGCTACTATGTTGCATTATTTATGATTATCACAATAGCTTTATCTAAAGAACTAAAGCACGAATTCTCATCAAACTTCAGATTCAGTTAGTCTCTGATATAGATTAGTTTTGTTTCGTTTTTAGTGTTAATTGCCCTTTAGGTAGTACAGTTATGCTACATTTTTCAAATTTCACGTATTTCAAGAACTAATGCTTTGTTTGTTTGTATTCATCTCGGCCAATTATCTACACATGGGATATAGGTCCTATAGGGGGGGGGGATGCCCTCTGTGAGGGTGCTTCCAAGGGAACCTAATAGTATTTACGCAAGGAAATCTAAGGTTAAAAGAAAACCACAGTAAACTCTGAATGGTTAGGCCGACGGTTACGATTGGGTTCGAACCCAGCACCTGCCGTCTACCAATTTCGGATTCAGATCCTCTCGGCCACTGGTGCAACAAAAAACTAATGCATGGATTAGGGATGCACCGAATAGTGATTTTGGCCGAATACCGAATATTCGGCCGACAGCTGAACCGAATACCGAATATTCGGCAAGCCGAATAGTAATTGTTGAGCCGAATACCGAATATTCGGCTGAATACCGAATATTCGGCTTTCCAAATACTTTTTATATTTCAAAGTTTAAAGTTATTAAAATGTTACTTTTTAAAACAATTTTACATAATATTTAATAAGAGAAACTTATTAAATACAAAGCATTATATTTTGATAAACAAGATCTTTTTGTAAGAACATTTAGTATTGAAAAAAATCTGCCTTGAGTTATTTAAGAAGCGCATTTATGAGACTTTTTTAATTAATAAAATTTTAAATTTCAAGATTTCTTCTACGAATTGAAATAAACATTTTAAAATCAAAGAGGAATAATGAAAAAATGGTTGAAGAAAAACTGTACAGTCTCATAATTGATCTTTTTAAATAACTCAAGGCAGATTTTTTTTCAATATAAAATATGTATACTTTCAACTTAATTATGACTAAAGGAATGTCTAGCTCATAGTTCTTTTTTTATGAATGGTGGCATTTTCAATCCTTCACATCATATCATATTTTACAGAAATCAAAGCATGTGAGTTAAAAATGTAGTTATGATATCTTATTTATTGTTAATGCAAGAAACGAAAACACAAGTTTGACCTAGAGTGAGATAAAATACAACGTACTTATGACTCAATAAGTTTATTATGATTATGGTTTCGTGAACAAAAATTGTCTGTCCTGATAGCTATTACTAATCTCAAAAGTTTTTCTTTCTTGTTTAAGGACTTTTATTTTGGAAAAGCAAAAAACAGATTATTTACTACATAAAATTTAGGAACTTGCATCTGCATTCGCATCATTTATTCCTAAGTAGAATCCTAATATATCGCCATTTTAAGCCTTCTCATGGTCAATTTTCTTAAGTTATATTTTACAAACAGCAAATAAATAATGTAAAAACATTCTATTTTATTTAAATATGATTTTATTTCTAATTATATTAAATGTATTTATAAATTGACAGTTAAAAGTAGAAACTGTGAAAAGTTTTTAAAAACGTGTTTTAAAAGGGTATATTAAGTATTGGATTCGGCCAAACCAAATATTCGGCAGGCCGAATAGTTTGATATTCGGCCAAGCCGAATATTCGGCTCAACCAAATAGTTTGATATTCGGCCTAACCGAATATTCGGTAACATGGCCGAATACCGAATAGATACCGAATATTCGGTGCATCCCTAGCATGGATTTTCATCATACTTCAGATTAAGATAGGTCCTGATTTGTTTATGGTGTAAATTACCCAACAAGTTGTACTGTTCTGCAGAGGTTTTTAATATTTTGGCAACAGTTCTATCTAAGAAACTAATCCACAGATTTTCATCAAACTTCAGAGTTAGTTAGAATAGGATATAAGTCGTTGACTAGATTTTGGTGTTAATGAAGTAACTGGTGGCACTGCTATGCTGCATTTTCAGGAAGTATTAAAATGTATGAGACAGTAGAAAGTTTTGGCACTGTCATATCTGACTAGTTTTTTAATTTTACAATTTTAGTTAGGTGTAACATTTACGCAAAATATTCTTTTACAACCAGAAGTTCTTCAAATTTGCTTAAATTTTTTGTTGTTACCAGATTCTTTGTCTAGTCTGAACTAGAATGAATGAAGAATCCCTTAAAGATATTTACTTAAGCTCTATTTTAACATTTTTAAAAGTTATTTTGGATTTATATTTGTTTTTAATAATGAATTTTTCCCATGTCGGAAAAGCATAGGACGGTAAATACTGGTTTTTACCACGGTATTTACCGGGGATGGGGAAAAACCTTGCTAACCCTGCAAGTTTTACTAATATCATATAGAAGGGAAGAAGATTTATTATTATTGTTTTGAAATCTAGGTATACATGTAATAATAGATCTTTTCACCATTTTATCTTAATTATCCCAAATTCTTATAATATCTTTCTTTTTACCCCTGTCTTTTAATAATATCTTAAAATATCAATTATTTTTTAATCCCATGAATTAAATCAACACATTCTTTTATTTCTCATTATAAAAACGTTAATCCATTAAAAGCAACACGCATATGAAACTCACTAAATTATTTTATTCTTTCATAATTTGAGACATTTGATATTTGTTTCTTAATACCATTTTTTATTTTTGTTAAAAATATTTGATATCTTGGTATTGTGTTTTCCATGCAGCTGCCTAGTATAGACTTTTTACATCAAAATCAATCTATCAGCAGATTTTTAGAACTCTTTCTCTATTGCACACTCTCTCTCCCCCCACTCTTATTGATTGAGAAACCTTGCTATTTCCTTGGTGTCATTCCTAAAGTCATTTCTAAATTTAGTTGGTTCATTTGAAGTTGACTGTGGGATCTGAATTCCTGAGTATAAAACCATATTACGCTGCCTTGGAGTGGAGATTCTATAAATTTTTTGATCTGCTGAAAGAATTCACTTCACTGGGAGGAGTTTGTTGTCAATAGTTGTTATTGGTGTGCATTTCTAATTATCTTAATTCTGGAGCTTAAGACATAACAAGACTCTAATATGAGTCCAAACTTTACAATTGAGTTGTATTGTTATCTCCTACTTGACATCAAATAAATTCATGCTGAGTAATGCTGATTGTTTATTTATTACATAAAAATTGTTTAAATGGAATTCTAGCGTTATTTCCACTATGACCTACTAAGCACGATTGCAATTTGATAATTATACCAATTCATTACTTGATATGGAATAATATTGTTCAAATTGTCAACATAATTGCCCATGTTCGAAAAAAATATTTCAATAATTAGACAGGATGTATGACTGTAATCCAAATCATTGCATATATAATACAGTATTATTTTGCTTTGCTGTACAGGAAAAGGTTAAGATCAAAGCCATTTCAAT
Organism: Maratus speculifer; assembly: GCA_964019185.1. NCBI lineage: Eukaryota > Metazoa > Arthropoda > Arachnida > Araneae > Salticidae > Maratus > Maratus speculifer. The sequence continues at coordinate 2,006,857 of CAXHSM010001491.1, forward strand.
CCAGGCAGGGGGGTTACCTTCATAGTCTCAGAAGTTTTTGAATTGAACATGTTAAAATCCAGAAAAAAAGTAAATTACTAGTATATTTTTGTTTTGCTCCTAAAAATTCCTGGCCTGAGATACAGGGTGCCAAAGATGGCACATTGGGTACAGGGACGGATCCGGAGGATCGTTTTGGTGGGGAGGGGAGGGGGGGGCGATACTAAGAAACATAGAATCAACATAGTCATAATTTTTGTTCATGAAATCATTCCTTGTACAGTTATTATTAAATGAATGATCAAATGAAATGCTTTTCCGCGATCTTCTGACGAAATACGTTTTTTCCCGCTATCTTTTAACTAAATTCGCGCTCTTTTCGCGATTCTTTGACGGAATTCGCATTTTTGACGATTTTCGCGTTTTTTCCGCGATACTCTGTCAAAATTCGGGGTTTTTTCCGCGATTCTTTGACGAAATTGGCTCTTTTCAGCGATACTTTGACCAAGTTAGCAATTTTTTTTAACCCTTTGAGAAAAGTAGTTCATCTTCCTCGACCTTTTGACGAAATTGAAGTTTTTTCCGCTTTGACAAAACTCGCGCTTTTCCAGCGATCCTATGTCGAAATTCGCACTTTGTCCGAGTTCCTTTGCTTTCCCTTTTCGCAACCTTTTGAAAAAAGTAGCCCTCTTTCCGCGAACTTTTGACGAAATTCGAGCTTTTTACACGACACTTTGACAAAAATCGCGCCTTTTCAGCAATCCTATGTCGAAGTTCGCGTTTTTTACGCGATCATCTGTCAAAATTTGCGCTTTTTCCGCGACCCTTTGACGAAATTTGCACTTTTTCGCGGTACTTTGACAAAATTAGCAGTTCTTTGCAACCCTTTGAAATAAATAAGGCTCTTTCCTCGAAATTTTGACGAAATTGAAACTATTTGCGCAACACTTTGACAAAAATCGCGCCTTTAGTCGAAGTTCGCGTTTTTTACGCGATCCACTGTCCAAATTCGTGTTTTTGGCACTACCCTGTGATGAAATTCGCACTTCTTCAGTGATCATTTGACAAAATTCGCGCTTTTTCACAATACTTTGACAAAATTAGTGCTTTTTCAGCGATCCTATGTCGACGTTTGCGTTTTTTACGCGAACCTCTGTCGAAATTCGCATTTTTTCGGCGACCCTATGATGAAATTCGCGCTTTTTCGCGATACTTTGACAAAATTAGCGCCTTTTCAGCAATCCTATGTCGAAGTTCGCGCTTTTTCAGCGATCCTATGTCGAAATTAGTACTTTTTCCGCGATACTTTGCCTTCCTTTTTTCCTACCCTTTGACAAAATAAGCGCTTTTTCCACGACCTTTTGACGAAATTTGCTCATTTTCCGCTATACTTTGACAAAATACGTGCTTTTTCTCGACCATTGACGAAATTCGAGCTTTTTCCGCGACACTTTGACAAAGTTCTCGCTTTCAGCGATCTTGTGTCAAAATTCGCGTTTTTTAGCGGTCCTTTGTCGATAAATTCTTTTTTTTGCGTGACCATTGACAAAATTTGTACTTTTCCGCGATCTTTTGTCGAAATTCGCCCTTTTTCCGCGACACTTTGACAAATTTAGCGTGTTTTAGCGACATTTTAATGAAATTCGCGTTTTTTCCGGAACAATAGAATGTCTTCGACAGAGTCGCAGAAATCCCTTCCGGAAATTAGTCTGGATTTAACACAAATTTTGGGGGGGGGGGGGCGATCGCCCCCCCCCCCGTGGATCCGCGCCTGCTTGGGCACCATTCCTTATTCGTGATTTTCGATAAATTTTTTAAAGTGCTCTACCTCTGAAAAGGCGCAATTTTTAAGATATTTTTTTCTGTTTAAAAAGATATATTTCATTTTGAAATATGTATTTAATTTTTTTTGCTGCAACCTTCTAAAGAATTTTTTATTCTCAAAAATACCAATCTTAAAAATTTTGATTTTTTTTACTGTTAATCAATATCCTTCACTGTAAAGATAAACTTCCACTTTTAAGTGTAATAAGCTTTAAAAATATTAAAAAAATTTACAGAATTTTAGAAGAATTAAAACTTTTCTATTAAAAGGCTATTTGTTTATTTGTATCATATGTAGCCTACTACATATGCTAAACAAGTTAGAAATTGGATATCAAACATGGCAAATGAGGTGTGTTTGTACTATAGCGAGTTTTATAAATATTTAGATCTTGGTGCAATGAGTATTACACTCTTGGGCAAATGGGCATGAATACAAAATTTAATATATTAAAATATATAATAAATATATTATATATAATAAATATATTATATTATTAATATATTTTATATATTAAAATATATAAAATATATTAAATTCAGTAATTAATATGGAAGTAATATGAATCGATCTTAAAAAAGAGCAAAATCACCAGGGCAGTCTAGAATAATAAACTATCATGGGATATCATTGCATTAATTTATTAGAATTTAAAAGAATGAAGAAAATATTTATTAATGGCTTTTTAAGTTTTAATTTGATTTTGATAATATTTGAAATGATATATACTTTATTTTTCATACAAATATTGCATAGTAAATCTGAATATCATACATGAATTACAAAGCAATATAACTATATTAACAGAAGTTAAAATTTGAATAAACAGACAGGCAAACTGAATCCATAAAGACTTGCAGCTATGTTGGAAAGTGTTAAAAACGCATAATCATTTAAAATTTAACTTCCATAAATTTATACCAATACATGGAGCTATACTTGAATACTTTTATACAGCCTCGTATTTTATCTATTATCTTTATACACATGGTACTATAGCTAATATTTAATTCAGACTAAAACACACTTAAAATTAGGAAATTACACTTCCAGAGATTATCATCCATAGATGGCCATGTGTCTAATTCTTCTGTATATCATTTTATCTTTATTATGCAAACATATCTTAGTATATATTAAATATAAATTAGTGTAAAAATACATTAACTCATTTAAAAATCTTCTTTAAGCTATACTTTCATTCATACTCAGTAATTCTTACAATATCTTTTTGTATAACCCTGTATATGTTCTACAGCATTTATACACACACATAATATGCAAAAATTTAGTTAAACTAAAAAACTCGCATCATAACTAAAAATGTGTTTCCAGCAATCATTGCTTAAATACACTATATTGCCATTGATTATGGGACACTTGCGATTTTAGACATTTTACTAAATATCTAGAAAAATACATGAGGAATCATCTCGAAACTCTTAGAGTATAAATATAATAGTATAAGTCATACATCTCCGTGAAGATTTTTTCCCGAAACTCCAAAGGGGACCGTCAACAAATTAAAAAAGAATGAATATCTTTTGAATAACCCTGTCAAAACTAATGTAGCAAAAGCGCTCAAACTCTAGACTGTGATTGAATGCCTTATTGTAATAAGCCTTGTTCATTTTTATGCAAATAGCATGCATACTCGCAGAGTAATTAAGGTTTTTATAAAAATGATCCCAAATTTTTCCAAGTTTTTTCCTTATAATTTTCAGAGTTCTTAATATAAAATATTATTTTTTTCAGAAAATATGACAAACAACATTGCACACAGTACCCTGTAATTAGAATTTAAAAAGAATGAAAATTGTATAAAAAATGAGTTGGTTTACTAAATAATTTTTTACTGCGCATGCGTCAACGATATCAAAATTTCATTTGCATATTATGTTAGCTAAATGTATAGAGCAACTTTTGTGAAAGTCACAAAATCATAACTTGAAAATTCTGACAATAATCGTCAATTGAATAAGTCGAAAATCCGTTATTCTCAAAATGAAGCAAAAACAAGAGGGGTTGTATCCATATATTCATTGATTAGTGTCAATATAGAATACACAATATGGGATGTACTACTGCATTTGGATAAAATCCCTCATTTTTTTGCGTCATTTTGGAAACAACGGATTTTGTCCTTTTTCTATAGACGATTACTTTCAGAATTTTCAAGCTATGATTTTGAGACTTTTACAAAAGTTGCTCTATACATTTAGCTAACATAATATGCAAATGAAATTTTGATATCTTTGACGCATGCGCAGTAAAAAATTATATAGTAAACCTACTCATTTTTCATACAATTTTTATTATTTTTTAATTCTGATTACAGGGTACTGTGTGCAATGTTGTTTGTCATATTTTCTGAAAAAAATATTATTTTATATTAAGAACTCTGAAAATTATAATGGAAAAACTTGGACAAATTTGGGACCATTTTTATAAAAACCTTAATTACTCTGCGAGTGTGCATGCTATTTGCATAAAATTGAACACAGTGTATTACAATAAGGCATTCAATCATAATTTAGAGTTTGAGCGCTTTTGCTACATTAGTTTTGACAGGGTTATTCAAAAGATATTTATTCTTTTTTAATTTGTTGACGGTCCCCTATGGCGTTTCGGTTAAAAATCTTCACGGAGATCTATGACGTATACTATTATATTTATACACTAAGAGTTTCAAGATGATTCCTCATGTATTTTTCTAGATATTTAGTAAAATGTCTAAAATCGCAAGTGTCCCATAATCAATGGCAATATAGTGTATAGTAACTTCGTATGCAGTAAAGTATCTGAAACTTCTATGTGTCCCTGTCAGGGTTCGTGATTTTTTTGATTTTTTTAATAAAAATCAAAACAATCGGATTTATTTGATTTAAATCGGATTTTTTTTATTTAAGTCAGATTTTTTTGATTTTTTTAAAAAATACACATTATTATTTTACGACTTTTCGTTTAATTTAAATAATATAAATTTTACATACATAGACATGCATGTTATAAATATTATCTATTAATAATACAAGGTAGAACCCGTCGAATTTCGACGAAAGAAAAAAGTGTTTAAGAAGGAACTGTTACGTTGATTTATAATAAACGCATAAATAAGTTAGAATAAAAAATGCACGTCATATTAGAAGTCTTACTCTTGAATAAATTATATTTAATCGAAAGTCTTCAAAATACTATTTATATAAAACTCAGTTGTAGAAATTGTTAAAATTAAACTTTAATCATGCGTGTAAGTAGTAAAAAATAATAAAGGTCTGTTATTATGATGAGGTTCTCACGCTAGTGTTAATAAATTTAAAAAAGCAAAATTTATTCCACTTTGACTAATCATAGAATTTTTCCCATGAAATCTAAACCCTATATCATTTTTACCATATCCAAATTTACATATGCACCCTTCACATCTGTAGTTACCTTTTTTAAAAAATTGATATTTTTATTTGATCATTTTGATTCAAAATTGTAGTCTCGATGCTATTAGCAGAAAAAAAAATTCTAATCTATTTTCATTCTTTTAAGAGTAAATGAAATCAAAATTCATCGGGTTTTAAAACAGATGATATATACTTTGACACCCACAGCACGCATTTAAATTTTAAATTTATTCACTTTTAATGAAAAAATGGCAACATAAAGATCAGTAATATTTTTTCTTTTAATAGAAACCGAGTACTTCTGTTGCCACGATTAGAAAGATGCTATTAAAAACTACAAAAAAATTAATATTTTAAAAATAAATTAAGATACAGTTTTCAAATAAATTGCATTTAAAAGTACATTTTTTTTTCTATACGACTATATAAATATTGAAAATGTGCCATGTTGAAAAGTATAAAATTTGCAGTATCGAAAATTGAAAAATCGTATTGCATATAAAAGTGTTGCCATTCGCAAAATGACGTATGCGTTACGCACAGATACGTTTGGCCTTTATAATATAGATTACACAATTTACATAAGTGATTCATATTATTTCAAGGTAAAATTTTAGGCTATGAAAAAAATCTTGATTATACAAAATGCATGAAAAACTGCAAATCTGGTGTCAAAAATTAATTCAACCTTCAGTATTTTAATTGAAATAAAAACATCTGCAACACATAAAAATTTTAAACAAAATTGGAAGCAAACTAAGTTTTTAACTTTTGTTTTTTTAAGTGCTGGCTTAGAAAAATGAGTTTAATTGCTGCCATCAAAATATTTAAGGCCAGAGGACGCAAATTGAGATGTCGCCACTAATCGACTGACTTCTCAGTAGTGTTGGAATTTACACAGGAAAATTTTGAATAGCAAGTTTATTTTATTTGTGGAACATCTATCATTTTATAAAACAATAACTATTTAAACTTACTAATGAGAACTTGAAATCCCTAAATAAAAATTCAGCCAGAGAAGGAATGCTACAGTGTTGCTTCATATGGCTGGTTTTTTGTTGGGGATTCCAAATTCTCATTAGTAAGTTTAAGAAGTAATTAATCGTAAGTTAATCAGTAAGTTCAGTATTTTATAAGATGATAGATATTCCACAAATAAAATAAAAGTAAATTGCTATTCAAAATTTTCTAGCATGAATTCGAACACTAGAGAGAATTCAGTCAATTATTGAATACGTCATAATTTGTGTCCTCTGGCCTTGAGTATTTCGATGGCAGTGGTTTAACAGTTTTATCTGTTGTGTTGATTTCTAATTTCTGAAAGTACCAAACCAAAAGGCAGAAAACATTTGTTCTACTGAAGCAGATAAATCTATTGCAGTAAAAAGCTAGTTGATCATTAAATCTCTAAGTTTTTTAGTATCACCCTTTTCGATAACTGTAACAAAAGTACCTTCTATCATTCTAAAGGGCTGAGATCAATTTTATTAAATTAAAATAAATAAATGACTGATTCAGATTTTGCTCAAATCTTAATATATAACAGGCCTCACCAATACAGCACATAAAGTCATACAATTTTATTTTACCTCGACTAGCAGAAGTTTTTCTAAATAGTATTTGTAATGACATTTATTTTGCTGGAAAAGTTTCCAGAAAAATATATTTTGCAAATAAAATGTTATAAATTTGGTTTAAATATTCCACAGTGATCACCTTGATAACTTTTTATCGTGCACTAGGCAATTAGAAAACTGCACTCTTTTAATTCAGTTACTACATCACTTCATTATTGAATAAATGGGGAGAAAAAAAATAATGGCAACAATATTTTCCCTCATGGAAATATTTTGTACTTTTTTGTTGATATCTAAGTCAAATTTCCTGTACAGAACTTGATAAAATATTTTTAATCTGTTTACTTAGGCTTGATGCAACAATTTGTTTCATCAAGCAATTCAGTTTGTTCTAATTGTTTAAAATGTGTATAACAGGATTGAACAAAAGCTTTTTTAAAATTTCAATATGCTGTACTTTTCAAAAATGTATTTTTTAAAATTAATAATAAAAATTCCATAATAGTGTTGTTGTATAATGTTTAAAGGTGCCACAAGATGGGTAAAGTCTGAATTTTTATTGAATTTTTGACACACTTTGCAATATACGTTAAAACTGTCAACTGAATACTCAATACATTTCTAGTATTAGAAAGTAATACAGTAGACTCCCTCAAATCCACACATAATTTAAGGATATGAACAATGAAAAATTCAGATAATGAAACAAAATTTGACTTTTTTAGTATTACAGTAAAACCTACATAACGGACACTCCCCAATAGCGAACACCTCTATTTAACGGATATTTTTCCAATCCCCACTCCCGAAACATAAATTTTTGTATGTTTAACCTCTGAATAATGGACATTTCGAATAGCGGACACAATTTAAGGTAATAAAGGATGAAAAAGTGTTTTTTAAGGAGAAAAAAAAAAGAGTAAAAAGGCCTCTAAATTTATCAGAGAATTTTGTGATCACAAATAAATGGACTGGGGAAAATCCCCCCCCCCATTTTCAGTGTTGAATTGAAGTGGTTGCCCAGGAGGGACATCTTCCAGAACATTGAAGTATCCCCCCAGAAAATTTTGAGATTTTATGCTTTTAACAGTCAAAAATAACAGTCAATCCCTCTCCCCGCCTGGAACTCTATAATGTCACTTTGAAAAGCAAATCACATGTCACTGCAAGCAAAAGTCAACTTTTGTAACAGGTTTTTTTTTCGTAAAAATGTAATAAACAGTTTATAAAGGTGTGTACAATTTTATTTCAGTCCCATTGATAAAAAAATAATTTTGATTTCTGATTAATCATTTAACAGAGGTTTTAGGACATATAAAAGTCAATTAATGAAATGTTAAGCCTTTCTTAACGGTTTTTTGTATTTCTGAGGTTTTCCCAATAGCGGACAATTTCTGCATTCCGCAGGTGTCCGTTATTTAGAGGTTTTACTGTATAGTGGACTCCTTCAAATCTGCACATAATTTACAAATGTAAACAATGAAACATTCAGTTTAGATATAGAGATAAAATTTGACATTTTTAGCTTTATATCAATTCCATACATATTTCTATTTGTAATAGTACTGATTTTTTTTCTTGTAGGAAAAAAAAAATACTTCTGAAAAAATTCAAGATATTGCTGATATTACTTGTAATCATAATCTTCTTGTCAAATACATTTGTGTATTAATCAATTTTTTGGTTATTAAGTCTGGCTAAACCTGAATAAAAACTTCTTTATTTTATGATTTTTATGGAAATTAGTAATGTACTTGTATCAGACAAGTTTCATTCAATATTTCATCTTTATAATAAATATTTCATCATATATTATTGATTATTTACTTGACCTTTGCTTTTAATATTTTAGTCATTCTAAAAACTATCTAAATTTTTATTTAGTTTATTACTTATTTAAATATTTTATTATATTGTAAACTTTTATTATAGTTTCAATTGCATTAATTACATACAAAATAAAGTTTTAAAAAAAGTGTAAACTAAACAATGACCAAAAATCTGCACAAATCTCTGGTCCCAAGTAGTGCGGATTTGAGGGAGTCTACTGCATTGTATTAAAATATAAGTATATTTTCATTTCTACAATACTTTTTATTTCATTTAAAATATGAGAATATAATTCTCAAAACATATTTACATAAATATTAGATATCTTACTATAATGGACTACATTTTTAAAAAAAAAGCCACATAATATTTCCCCCTGAAATACTGGAGAAATACTAGCTGTAAATCACACTTGAATTCATTCAATTGTGTAATTTAAATAAAATTAAAAAAATATAAATTATATACATATATTTAGCCATATAAATTTAAATTTTTAAGTGGAAAATAATGTCTTAAATAGGTTCTATGTATAGGGAAAAGTGGGAAGGAATGGGACTTTAAATATCTTCTAATGTTCTTGAATTATAATAGAAACAACTTTCTAATTAAAAAAAATTTAAATTTCAAACTTTGTCCCATACCGCACCACAACAGGAAGGAATGAAACAACTATAAAACAGTGCATTTGAGGAACAAATTGTCTAGTGTCGGCTTTATTTACAATCGTACAAAGGTTGTATTATGATAAAGTCTGTACTGCAACCACAAATTTCAGTATCTTCATCACTGGAAGGATAATCCAGGATCGTTAAAGATGATAATCACTCGTTCAATTTATTTATATTTTGAAGTAAATGAATATATTTTCAATTTTATAATTAATATACTACTCCTTAAAAGTATTTACATATTAGCAATTAATGCTCATTTTATTAAAAAGTAACAATTAAGTCTTGTACAATCACCCCCCCCCCCCTTTGTTGGCATGTCCCATTGCTCTCTCTAACTTATTTTATGTTAAACTTCTTGTGTAAACAGAAGTGCTGCTGTCAGGCATAATTTAAATTATGGTTGTTAATACACAGTACAATAATAAAATATAAATAGGGAAACTATTACATCTATGCATAAACAAATCATTAATATACAGAAAGCATAAAAATTATATGAAGTAAATTTACTTTTGATTCTAAAAATAATCTCTTTCCTTTATATAATTTCAGGCTTACTTAATGCAGCTACTTTTTTCAATTGAAGATTGGGGTACCATCAGGCCCGTAGCTAGGGAGGGGCCAGGGGCGGCTCAGCCCCCCCCCTAAAAATTTTTGAGCCCCCCCTTGAAAAAGATTCCAAGGTCACTAAATAAAATTCTTTAAAAAATCAAAATGAGAAATCGGCCCGAACCTGGCCAGTGCAAATCTTTTGCTAATCATCAACGTTCATTATTTATCGATTTCCATTTCAAGTTGAGCAATCTTTTCTAAAATGGAAAAAAAGTACTTAATTATAATCATAAAAAATATTTTTGCTTTTAACAATCAACAGTTTGGTTTGGCAAATTATCAACAGAAATATTTATTATCTTAACCCCCCCTCCATTTGTCGGCGAGGTGAATTAGTTATTTATAGATTTGTAAATTTAAATCGTTGGTATTTTGTAATGTGCATCCTATTTAATTATTATTGGTATTATTGTCTTCTACTGCTAGTATACATGGGTGACGTATGTGTGGCACCATGATCAGCCGGCGCCAAAAACCCGGTAACGCACTATAATTTTTTTTTTTTTTTTTTTTTAAGCAAATGTAGAATTTAGCTTGGCTAGGATCCAGGAAGTGTAAATGACTCTTTTTTTTTTAATATTTTTTTATATTTATGTTAATAATTGTTTTTTCTTGTGTGTGTGGTTTAATTAAAAAAAGTATTTTTAAATTATCAATTTATTTTATAGAAATCTGCTCTTAGCCGGGGAGGCAAAGTTTTCATTCGGTCAATGAGGTGTCGTATCCCCCCCCTCCGTTGTTGGAAGTGATTTTATGATTTTTAGTCCGTATTACGCAATCGGATATCAGAAACTCAACAGGCATGAGGGTTATTCTTTCGGTCTTCGGTGACTTATCAGGCAGGATGAATGCCGATGCACCTAGTGACATATCGAAGGTGGGCGATAGAAATTTAAAAAGTACAAATTTATCAGAGTACCCAAAAAATGCGAATAACAGGAGTTTTCAACCAGATTGGTTGAAAAAATTTAAGTGGCTGGAATATTCCAAGAGCAGAGATGCTGTATTTTGTTATCCTTGTCGACAGTTTCCTCATTCGGGGACTAATACCTTGTTCACACCACAAACATAAGATATCTGAAGATTGCCGTGTTTGAAGTGGACCCTCCCGGAATTGGATGCCTGTTCACATTGAAAAACTTACCTAAGATATCTCAGAGAATGTCACTGTATCTCTGAACTGAACAAATGTAAGGTATGCGCATGCACTTGAAGTAAAGACGGCTGCAGCAGCCAATCAGTAAAAGCGAAGCTTTATAGCCAATGAGAGAGAGTTATTGTTCCTGTATCTAGCCCGAGGGAGTTGAAACTCTCTGAGGGAGTTTGTGGAACTCTCTGAGAGATTTCCAGGCCTGAGATATTAAACTATCTATAGTGTGAACAGGGTATAAAGAAAATCCATTTATCTCAGCCGGTTTCCGGAATTGGAAAAAAGCATTGTCCAAGGACAGACGGTTTCAAAAGCATGCTTCGTCACAGAATCATATAATATCAATGAGCATACGGACAGAAAGAGAAGAACGTGAAAAGATGAATTTAAGTGTGTCATCTTTGGTATATAACGATGTTTTAGAAAAAAAAAACGATATTATGTTCAATCTATTGCAGAAATCGTACAATTCTGTTATAAATGAACTTTCATTACGTGGTACGTATGATATAGATGAACACGAGGAAATTACTAGTTTATTTCAAAACCTTTTTAAATACACAATCAAAAAGGGCAATAAACTTGCAGAATGTGTCAAATCAGTGCCAATTAATGCAAAATACACTTCACCTGAAATACAAAATGATGTAATACAAATCCTTGCTGAAATAGTGTCAGAAGATATATCAAATGACATTAACAATGCTGATGTTCCCTGGTTTTCGATTTTGGAAGACGGAACGCGTGATAGAAATAATAGAGAAAATGTTGCATTATGAGCGATACGTAAAGGACGGGAAAATAAAAGAATCAATTATTGCAATAAAAACATGTTCTGACTTGGATGCAAAAACATTTGCTGATTTAACTTTAAAGATCTTTCATGATTGTAATTTAGATAATTCTAAAATTTTGAGTCAATGTTTTGATGGTGCTTCAGTCATGAGCGGTGAAAAAGGAGGGGTCCAACCTATATTGCAGAAACATCTTGATAGAAATATCCCATATGTACACTGCTGCAGCCACAGACTTCATTTAGTAATTATAAAAGCAATAAATGATGTAAGTGAAACCAAACAGTTTTTTGATCAGTGTTCCATGCTGTACAACTTTTTGAGAAAAGGTAACATAGCTAAGAAATATGAAGGTCAATCCCTTGTTCATTTATTAGAACAGCGATGGAGTGGACATTTACATGTTACAAAAATTGTGTATAACAATTATAAAAAAAATTCTTAATACTCTAGAAGAAGTAAAACTGGACAGAAAACAAGATGGAGTAAACATTGCAGAAAGCACTGGTTTGTTAACGATAATGAAAACTAAAGCTTTCAGATTCTGCTTAATATTTTTGAAGAGAATTCTTGAAACGCTAGATCCTGCAAACAAATTATTGCAAAAGCTAGAAACTAGTTTAACTGATACTTTAAGAATTGTAGATTTTACAATAGATTCACTTACTTGTTTAAGGTCAGATGAAATTTACGAAGAAATTTTAAATTTGATGTCCACTGAATTTGTTGTTGAGGAAGAGGAAATATGTTCAAAAAAGTGAAGAAAAACCACTTCTACAAAACGCAGAGATTATTTAATTGTAGAAACTACAGGTGCTAGCTGGAATATTGATGAAACATTACATCTAAAAGCTATTTATTTTGAAACTTTAGATATAGTATTAAATGAAATGAAAAGGCAGTTTAATAATAACGATAAGTTACTTCTAGCGCTGTCAAGTGCAGAGCTTGATATGGATTTAAATAAAATGAAGATATTAGAAAATTATAATGTTAAGCTTCCATCTAAAGATGAAATAATTGTTGTAAAGAATTTCATAAAAAGAACCATTGAAGGAAATCCAAACACCGTTGTATTTAATGAACTTTTTAAATATAGGGTTGCATTTAAAGACACTTATAAACTAGTAGCAACTGTTAAAACTTTTGGATGTAGTACTGCAATATGTGAATCAACATTTTCAGTCCTTACAAAAATAAATCGTCCACAAAGACTAACAATGTCTCATCAAAGAATGGCCGATTTGAGTTTTCTTGCGTTTGAAAAAGAAAGAACAGAAACAATCAATATGGAAGTTTTCTTTAAAAAATTTAATGAGAAAAAGAATAGAAGACTTCAATTGTTTTAAAGCAGGTGAACTTCAATTTGTTGACACTACTTTATTCCTTTTAAATCTACTTTTTTCAGTTTATGTATTTAGTATACACTACAAGGTTAGTTTTCACATTTATAATGCTTATATAACCATTCGTATTTATATATCTATTTAACTTAAATATTTTATATTGTTTCATGGATTCATTAAAGGATACTTCATTATATTTTTCCAAATTGGTTTTAAAAAAATTCCATTTGTTACAAAAGTGTGTTTGTTACATGTATTATTGTTTGTTTTTATTATTTTGTTTTCGTGTTACATGAAAAATGCAGTTCGTTGCAATTTGGTATTTTAGCATTTTGCTATAAAGCATTTTTTCTGAAGAATTTTTCAATCCTGTTTTGCTTCTAGTATAAAATAAAGTTTTAAGTATTCATATTTTGCTTTGTGTTTGAAGTTTGAATCATGGTATTTCAAATTAAAGAATTTTTTTAATAGTATACTCAATTGCAAATGTTTTTAACACTTGACTGTGCATAAAAATAATTTAAAAACTCTTTATCTATGAGTGAATTTGTTTATGCTTTTATTATATAACAATAATTGAAGTTCTCTTTTTGTTAAAAAAAGATAATGATTAGAAATGAAGATTACAACTCATTTTAAATAGGTGAAATGCGTGCATTTTAATTACTTTTGACATATTATTTATATTGTATTGTATCAGCATTAGTTATATACTGAAAATATTTATTCTGTAGCGTTTTCTATTACTAGCATAGATCAAACTTATAATTAATTTTATCATAAATATTATCTTATGATAAACATTTTGTTGTATTTTGGAATATTTCTAGTTTAAATTTTAAAAATATATATATAGTCCTTGATTTATGAATGGTAATCAAAGAAAAATGCCAATAGCCAATTCAAATGTACATGCTTTTAATTTTTGAATGAACACAGTAATAATTTTAAATGCAAAATACAACTTTGATTTTGTTAATGTTTTTATTGTAAAAGAATGAAACTTAAGCTTCCTTGAGGGCAGATTAAAAAAATTGATTAAAGGTTGCAACTATTTCGAAACAAGTGAACTGTAAGCTTTTATTTACTTGTTGACATCATCATTTATTTTACCAGTATAAGTATTAGAGATCGAATGCCAATCCTTTTGCGTTTTCGACCAAAATTTTGAGTTTTACGAAAATTCGTTTTTGACGAAAATTCTATAACCTATATATTTAAACCTATGAACTTCTTTTTTTATAATTATCTGCCATGAATTACTCAAAACGCGAGTGCAAACTATAAAGATAGCAATGCATATATATGACTAACTTTTTCATGTGCTTTTAAAAAAAAGCAGATTTAATGTTACTATTAGAAAATTTTAATTCGAAAATGCAGAGGCATTTCAATTACTCTGTCAGAAAGTTCTAGTATGACAGATAGGCCGTAGTTAAGGATGTGCTGGCTCAGCCCCCTCCCCCTCCCCCAACCCTTAAAGCATTTTGAGCCTCTCTTAGAAAAGATTTCATGGTTACTCAATGAATTTCTTTTTTGAAAATCCAAATGAAATTCTGTTCAAAAATCTAATTTAGTTTTGAGGCCTTTTCAAAGTTTTGTAGAAATACTAAATTATAACTAAAATAAGTTTCAACACTCGCTCTTCCTATTTGCACATACGAAGCTAAGATGATGTTTAATTTTGCACTCATTATACACTCGAATTTTTCATCAGCTTATTCTACTCTTAGCTTAAAATGAGGTTATTACAACAGTTTAATAAAAAACATAGTACATACAATATGAATATACACTAATTTATCTTTCTACATCAGAGTGAGAGAAAAAAAACATGACCCCCCCCCCCCCTATTATTCACTTCTGGCTACGGCCCTGGGTACCATTGCTTTGTCTAATGTGTGATTGATGTAATATTTAGAATGATACATTAAGGAAAAGACCTACTGTCCCATTCCACCCCACTATGCCTTACATGTAATGTAAAGCCTCATTTATATGTACTGCATTCATAGGTGTTTTACAATTACAGTTGGCTCTCGTTAATTCGAACTCGTCAGGACCACAAGAAATGTTCCAATTATCCGAAGTTTGAATTATGGAAAGTATGAAATTAAAAAAAAGCTTAATATGGTACTATTACAAAAGAATTAATGTTATACTGTTTTTTAAACATATTTCGTCTTTTATCATTAGAATATGAGTTAATAATAAATTAGAATGTATAAATACATAAAATAATTAAATGATTAGGAACAAGCACAATGGAAGAAAATTTTGAGATGTCACTGATGGACAGATGGGGCATTAAGAAAGTGGATATCAAATGCATTGGATTATATGTATACTCATTCGGAACTATTTCCACAAAAATCAAAGAAAGTTATTCAAATGATCTGAAATCCGTGAGAAAGAAAAGAAAAATCGGAATTCTTGTTAGTTGGAATTAAACGAAATCGAGATACATGAGTTCGAATTAATGAAAGTTTTTAACGTTATTCTACCATTGTAAATTTCTGGACGTTATGTTCAGTTTGAATTAAGCGAAGATTCGAATGATCAGATTTTGAATTAATGAGAATCGACTGTATATATTATTCTCCTTAATTATTTTCTTTTTTTTTTCAATGTAAATTTTTTTTAATTGTATTCATTTTTTGGGGGGGGAGGGGGCTGGGGGAGAATTCTTACAAAATTAGTGCAAAAGAAGTTTTGAATATACATTTACATTAATTTAGATTTTAGAAAATTTTATTATAACCATTATTTCTTAAATTAGGAATATTTAGATTCTAAAATGATCACAATTTGGTTAGTGACACCTTATGTGTAAAAAATCCTTTTTTTTTAAACAACAGATTTTACCTCTCTAATTTTTTTAATATTTGAAGCACACCGATGGAGCAATGATTTTTATCAAGTTTCAGAAAAATTCATAATGATTAATTTTTTTTATGGGCTATTACACTCGGCCGTTTTTTTGCATGAAAATTTCAGTTTGCACATAATAATAAGTACAAAAATGAAAGTTTAATGTTATTCTGATCTTAAATATGCATTCTTTGTACAAATAGCTTCAAATTAGTACCAGAAACGTAAAATTTTTCAAGTTATGGCCATTTAACAAAAATTCCAAGATTGCCACCATTTGGTAAATAAGGACTGTTGTCAAATGCCTATATTTCAGCAAATATCATGAAAATTATTTTTAAATTTCAGATTTGAGGGTTTCACTACTAAATAAGGACTGTTTTCAAATGCCTATATCTCAGCAAATATCATGAAAATTATTTTTAAATTTCAGATTTGAGGGTTTCACTACTATGTCGGTCAATGTTAAAAACTTAAAAAAAAAATTGTGACTATAATGCAACAAGTTTTTTTTTAATTGGTTGATTTCATGTGGAATCACCCTAAATTTTTATTATTTTAGTTTATTACTTATTTTAATATGTTATTATATTGTAAGCATTCATTTACTTTTAATTTCATTGTCAATAACATTCAAATGATTGTTTAAAAATTGTAAACAAAGCAATGACCAGATATCCATAGAGTTCTAAATTCAGCACAACATCTGGTCCCGAGCTATACAGATTGGAAAAAATCTACTGTATTATGATATAAGGTAGGTAACTATTAATTACCTCAGAAACAAATTGATCAGGAATTACTCCAGTCCACCTTAACTTTTTAGGTTCTGCAACTACTAAAAAATTCCTGAAAAAAAAAAAAAAAAAAAAAAAAAAAAAACTATAATTAATAGTTCTCCTTGGAGCCCATGGAGCAATTAAATAAAAATTAAAAACATTAAAATTGGCCAAAAATTAGGTTAATTTAAAAGATTTGCTACTATTTGGTTATACCATTGACCAATTTTGTCAAATTACATATAGACATAATTTCAGGGATGAAAGTGCACTAAAGCCATTTTGTAGCAGCTTTGTAGCAGCAAAAATCGAATTTTGGAGCAGTAAAATCTATTTTTGTAGCAGCAAAAATCTGATTTTGTAGCAGTAAATATCGGATTTTGTAGCAGCAAATAATAATAATAATAATAACATTTTAGCAATAAAAGCTGTTTAAGGAGCAGATTGAAATATTCTAATGCTAATAAATTCTTAACAATTACAATAATTGCTATCTTGAAAAATATTTTTACATTTGAAAGAATAAATACTCAGATTAAATTTCTCCACATGTCTCAGACCTTTTAATAAAATTTGCGGTTTTTCGCGATCTTTTAACGTAATTCACAAACTTTTGACCCTGTTTGTGCGGTTTTTTTAAAACTAGATTTGCGTTTTTTTAACGACCTTTTGATGAAATTTGTACATTTTCTGAGATCTTTTGACGAAATTTACAGATTTTACGACCCTTTTGATGAAATTTTCGGTTTTTATTTTCTTTTTTCCAAACGATCTTTTAAAGAAATGAACTTTTTTTTCCCCCAAAATCTTTTGACAATATTTTGTTCTTTTTATGACGAAGTTAGATATCCTTTGACAAAATTCGCATGTTTTTGTGATTTTCTGATAAAATATGCTTGTTTTTTGGAATCTTTTAGAAAAATTTGCGGGGTTTTTTTGCCTTCTTTTACAGAAATGAAAATTTTTTCATGATCTTTTGACTGTGTTTTATTCTATTTTTTATGATATTAACGATTCATTATCAAAACTCACATTTTTCTCGCGATACTTTGATGAAATTAGAGTATTTTTTGTGATTTTTCGATAAAATTTGCGTGTTTTTCGCGTTCTATAGACAAAATTTGCATTATCTTTAGTCAAAATTCGCGTCTTTTTCGTGATCTATTGATGAAATTAGAGTGTTTTTCACGAACTATTGGTAAAATTCTAGTGTTTTATGCAATATATTGACGAAATTCAAGTATTTTTCGCGATCTTTCCATAAAAATTTGCGTGTTTATCGTGATTTTTGATAAAATTCGCATGGTTTTTTTGTGATTTTTTTCACGAAATACACTTGTTTTTTGGGATCCTTTAAAGAAGTTTGCTTTTTTTTTTTTTTCGCGATCTTTTCCAGAAATTAACGTTTTTTCCCATGATCTTTTGGCTGTGTTTTGTTCACTCTTTTTTTTATGATAATAACGATCCTTTAGCAAAACTCACGTTTTTTTCGCGATTCTTTGATGAAATTCGAGTGTTTTTCGAGATTTTTCAATAAAATGTGCATGTTTTTTGCGATCTATAGACAAATTTTTCATGATTTATTATCGAAATTCGAGTGTTTTTCCCGATCCTCTGGTTAAATTCGAGTAACAAAATGAGCGATCCTTGGAAAAAAATTGCGTGTTTTCCCCGATTTTTCGACGAAATTCGAGCATTTTCCCCGATTTTTTTGCAGATTTACGTTTTTTTTCTTCAGTGTTGAATTCAGGGGGTGGCCCGGGGAGGGACATCACCCCAGGAGCAATGAAATGTCCCCCCCCCAGAAATTTTAAGATTTTGGGTTTTCAATGGTCAAAATGTACAATTTCTGCGGGAGAAATGATAGAGATTTTTGAACAGAATTTCATTTGAATTTTTGAAACAGAAATTTATTTAATGACCTTGGAATCTTTTCCAGGGGGGGGGCTCAAAATATTTTAGGGGGGCTGAGCCACCCATAGCGCCCTCTTAGCTACGGCCCTGCCCCCCCCCCCCCCCCCCTCCCCGCGAGGTGGGTATCTGCGATCTCCAGATGAAATCGGCGTTTTCCCGTGATCACCAGATGAAATCAGCGATTTAATCTGCGATATTTTAGCAAAATCGGCGATTTATTGCGCTCTTTTGTCAAAAGCGGCGTTTTTCGTGTTTTTTTTTTTTTTAATGTAATCAGCATTTCTTTCGACGATCTTTAGGGAAATTTGCATTTTTAACCGATCTTCCCTCGAAAACGGCGTTTTAGCCTTGCGATCTTTTGACGAAATCGGCGTTTTTTCGTGATATTTGATGATATCAGCATTTTTTTTTTACCCCAATGATCTTTTGACAAAATATTTTTAAGCGATATTTTATCGAAAACGGCGTTTTTCGCAATCTTTTAACGAAATCGGTGTTATATCCGCAATCTATAGACGAAATCAACGTTTTCCCGCAGTCTTCAGACAAAATCAGCGTTTTATCTGCGATATTTGGTGAAATTGCCGTTTTTCGCGATCCGCAGAGGAAATTCGCGTTTTTTCAGCGATCTTTTGACAAAGTTCATTGACAAAAACATTGACGAAATCGTCGTTTTTCCACGAAATATTGACGAAATGTGTGCTTTTTCGGCGATCCTTTCACGAAATTTGCATTTCTCCGCGCGCAAAATCGTACAAATGGGCAACTATGTGGAACTGATAACCCAGTTTCAAATATTCGGAACAGGATGCCTTAAATATTCGGAAATTTCGGACGAGAATAACCCCTGAAATAAGAGGCGAACTCCCATTAATTGGGAATAAACACATCACGGCTGTTCTCATTCGTCTCCCCCAACGCGCGCACCGCATGTCACATGACGTCCCGCTTCGAACTCTGCGATCGGCTGCGATGAAAATGAACGTAGGAAACTCGCGAGAAAAACAACTTACGGTTGTTTGCGGAGTCGCGATAAAACTCCACAAAACATCGCGTTTTTCATGACCAAATGCGCACGTTTTGGGCAATTTTTCGGCGAAAGTTGCGCGTTTTTCGCGATTTTTTGCAACGTTTCTTTGTTTTTCGACGAAATAGCCTAAAAAAATATTTGTTGTTGTTTCCTGGATCGACGAAATCGCGCTAAATTTCGTTTTGGCACTAAGTGCTTTTTGGCGCAGGTTTGGCGCAAAATTGAAACTAGTCGTTGGGGGCCACCGTAATACTTACCCATCATGGATATGTGTATGAAAATAAAACATGTGATAACTATTTATACAATGCATTGCAATTCATAAACAAAATTTAAATATTTTTAATATACATAGTAATGCTCGCTTAAAGAACTGCTGATTACCGATTTCGACAAATTATAGTATAAAACGCCAAACTACTCAAAGTAGTACCGAACTGCGTAAAAGAAACATCCTTATAACTCCAAAAATAATAAATCTATTAACTAACAATTTACTGCATCGGATTAAGCGCCTCATTTCCAATTAAAATATACCTCTGAATTGAAATTTGAATGAAATACAGGGTCATGAAAAATCCGAGAATGTGGAAAACAGGATTACAAATATCTCGGCAACTAATAATCCGATCGACTTTGTTCTATATACAAAATGTGTGTTATTTTATTGCCTTTTACGCCCATTCCTTAGAACAAAAAAATTCGAAAATTTTTATATACCTTTCATCAGAACGAATTTTTCGAGAGTCCGAAAAAAATAGTTCCGGATAATCGAGGTTGCTGATATTAAATAGGGTTCGTCCTATTCTTACATACTAACTACATACAAAATTTCAAGTCTCTATCTCAATTCGTTCGGGAGATAGAGCGTTTACAGACAGACAGACAGACAGACGGACGGCAAAATTTTTTTTCTAAAAATATGTTTTTCGGAATCTCCACTATCTAAAACGTGTAAATCCGTCAAAAAAAATTTTTCGATTTTCAAAACGATTGCAAGACTTACCCTATACTACGTATGATGGGTAAGTAAAAAATAGTTGTTTTGTAGCAATTTGGCGCAGAAAAGCGGTTTCGGCGCAATCTGGCGCAGGTCTTACATCCCTGTAATTTTTATTTTAAATAACAAAAAATATAAATGAGTAGCAGAATATTGATAAAAATAAAAATCACTTAATGAAACCTTAAACCAGGGCTAGGTTTTGCCGGCAGAAAACGTTTTCTGTCGTGCCAGTGGCAGAAAGTGGTTATAACCAGTAGAAACTGGTATAAACGCATTTTGTGACATAATCTGAAACTTTTTTAATAGTATTTAGTTGCTTATTCACATTTTATTCAGAATAAATAACAAATGAAATATTGTGAATAGTTTAAATTAAAAAATAACTAAATTTGTATTAGAATTTGATAATTTTGAATCTTTCATGAAGAATCAGTCATATTATTTGCAAATAATTAAAAATAATGAAAATGATATTAAAGACACAGCAGTCGTTAAAATATCATATAAATATCATGATTTATGAAGAAGTTAAATGATTGTTATAAATGTTAAAATCTATTGTAGCTTTAGATAAAAGTAATAAAAAATGATTATTCTATCGCAGCAACTCATAAAATTTCTTAATGTTATTTATTTATTGATGGAAATATCATGGAAACTGTTAAATGCAGGTTTCAAATCACATTTAATATAGTGCTAGCTTATTTACTTCAACAATATATCGAAAATATATAGACAAATATGGAAGAAATCTTTTAATGACGCACCACGTGTACCGCATAATAAAATAAAGGTCAAATAAAGGTAACGCCAGAAACCTGCATATTAGGAATTTAATTCTAGCTTTTTCCTTTTGAAAAATGGGTGAGGAGATAATTTGGCTTAAAATAAATAATTAAAAAATAACAATGAATTAATTAAAAAAGATTTTTATACGCGCATGATTCTAAGTTTGAAAAGTTAGGCCTAAGTACAACTTCAGAATATTTTAAAGAATTAAACTAAATAATGAAATTTTAATATACGATACCTTTAATAATAAAAATTTTGATAATTTTAAACAAAAGCTACTAAGCTCTTGTATGGCCGAGAATACAGCAAATTAACCCAGACAACACAAATACATCCTAAAAACATCCAGAAGATATCACGCTTCGGACATGCGTGATATCCTGCGGACCGATGAATTGGTCCTATCGACAGTTACAGAACATCCCCTGGGTTTCGAAATGTCACACCTGTCAACATCCTACGGATGTCACTTGATGACACCTTTAGGATGGTTATAGGATGCTTATATGATAACCTCTGGACAGTCCTAAAATCATCCTAATAATGCCATAGTCCAGATTAGCTGATATCCTATGGATGGGTGAATTCGTCTTGTGGACAGTTGTAGGACATCCCCTTAAGTTCGAAGTGTGAAACCTGCCAATGTCCTGTGGACAACACTTTACTACGCTTTTTGTACAGTAATAGGACAGTTGCAGATACCCCCTGGATTACCCAAATCCAACCTGCAGTATATAATTTTCTTTTTTGACATATCAGGGGTTGATCCAGATTTTTATTCTTGGGGCCCATTTTGTGAAAAGCAATATTATTTCTGTGGTAAAAAAATAGTAATAGTAATGAAATTAGAAACCCAGTTACGCAAATTCGAATACAAGCATTTATTAACAAAAACATCGTTAAATCCTTTTGCTAAAGTTTTTCTTTTTCATAAACTGGTTATATTTACAAATTACACATTTTTAAACAGTTTTTATGAAAAAGAATTTTATAAAATAGCCTATTTTATTAAAAGAAATTTCGTGAAGTGGCTCATTTTATTAAATTAATTTTTTTGAAGGGACAATAGACCTCAAATTTTGCCTGGATCGACCTCTGCATGTGTATAAAAAAGTATGATCTTCAGCATTATTTTATCCAAATATAGCTCTTTTATTTTAATGTATGTATAAAAAAAATAATCCAAGAGCTTCTTCAGCTCTTCATGGTAAAATAAACTTTTCTATCTATTTATAATGAGCTTTGTAGTGATGCATCTATTTCTCAAGGGGACTCTCCATTCGAAGACATCCATGAGTGTCTTCTAGCAAACACATTTTCGATATTGGACAGGTTTTTGAATTTTTCTATTAACACGTCGAATGCCATGTCAGTCACCGAGTTTAAAAATATATTGTTTTAAGCAATCCCTGAAGATTTATTTAAATTTTACTGAACTTAATTAAACTTAAAATTATAGGATTTTATTTTCTTAATTATTTAAACACTATTTTTATTTTATATCATATATTACATTGTCAGTCACCAGTAGCCGAAGCAAAGTTCAGTGTTGTCACCATGGATCGCAATGTGTTAAATTTAAATATTTTTAAACAATTTAGGATAGCAAAAGCTATTATGCAATAACTTTTTTTTTTTTTTTTTTTTTTTTTTTTTTTTTTTTAATGAATGTATTTTTACTTTCAGAATTGGTAAAACAAAAGTTCCTGTATTTAAAAAACTGCAACTAAAATTGGAAAAGTACAAAATACTCTTATAAAAAATAGACCTTAGCTGTGGAATGAAAAATAAAAGGTTAAAAATTTTGAAATTAAAACAAGAACCTACCTAAATGTTTAGCATTAGCGAGCAGGTGTTTTTAAGTGAAGTTTTCGTTTCCTCAATATTAAATAATAATCAAACAGACAAATTGTCAGATCATTTACAGAGAGACAAGTTTTCCATTATATTATGATGAATGCTTTATTATATACATTAGTAGATTAAATAATATTTTTTGAAGTATTCACAGAATGCACTTTTAGTTCTTCTAACCGAGATTTTAATTCTGAATGAGCATTCTTGTTTTTCCATTATCTGCATGAGAAATTTTATTTAATGACGCTTCTTACAAGGTATCAAGTTGATTTTATGATTTTCAATTTATAATTTTCTTTTCAGTTTTAAACAAAATCTTTAAAACAAAAACAAACCTTTCTTGTAAGATGTCCAGGATACTACAAAAATGGTTAAAAAATAATAATAATAATAATAATAATAATAATAAATAAATAAAAATCCTTTTTAAAGAGAATTTATTTCAAAAAATATTTTTTCTGAAAAGATAAAATTTTATGACACATTTTAAAAAATAAAAGCATGAAACTCGCTGACATAATGTTTGAAGAGATGTATAAGCAAGCAGTTGTGTGTTTTTATTTTGCACTTTTTTAAACAGTTATTTTATTAGTACAAACATTATTTTTATTCTTATTCTCTTGCTTCCAGAAATTTCTTTTAAAATGTCCATTTCGATAATGTTTTTTGCAATATATTCTGCCTGTATCACAAAATGTTAAGCATGGCACATTATAGTTCATGAATAAGATAATCTTGCCAATATGTTTCATCTGCAAGGGGAAATGCTAATATTTCTACAAGCAGACAAATTTGCATGATTTTAGAGTACTTTACAAACATCCATCTCTAGATCTAGATTATCTTACTAAAAAATAAATCACACTAGGCCACTAGACTAATTTTGATAAAAAATGACATTTGGCAAATTAAAATTACTTTGCAATTAAAACAAATCAAAGATAAAAAAGAAAATTATTTTTCGTCTTTTGTATGTAGATCAGAATAAATCAAGATTACTATTTAAATAAAAGTAATGCTTTTTTTTAGAACAGCAATTACCGAAAAATTAATTTAGTTTTTGAACAAAAAATATAGGCGATTAAAGAAATTTTTTTTTTTTTAATTTGATAAAAAAGTAATATAAATTTTAACATATTCCACAATTAAATTTGTTCAATTAAACATTTCTTTTTGAATGACCATGAAAAATTTCCAATAGAGAATAAGCTTTCTAAGCTGAGTTGTAATTTTTTTTTTTTTTGGTTGTGGGGGGGGGGAAGGAATGGTCTGAAAGGAAAAAATGAAAAGGAGAATTCTAGATCCGTACACCAATTTTTATTTTATCCATCTCTTATTAATCTATACAGTTATATCTTTTCTCTTAACATAATATTTTCTCTCTTTAGCATGTCTTAGCCATGTTTTAATTATGTCTTCAACAGCAGACTTGGTAACAGATTGCTCCTGACAAACTGCATCTGAAACAGAAACAAATGAACATCAGAAAATTTACCTATTTATGAAAAAAGTTTGATTATTTTCACTTTTTAATATTTTAAAAAGTGCTTATTACTTGTCTCAAGTAATGCATGATAATTTATTAGAAAAAAGCGTAAACAAAATGAATAACTTTTTAATATTTGGTTTGTTTTAAATATTAATGTATGTCAAATAATGAAGTAAAAAATGTTTAGTATACTGACTTTGAAGTTTACTAAATATACAATTAATCGGTGACATATCAAAAATATTTAAAACAGAATATTAATTTGGAAATTTTTCGTATACAGAGCATAACTTCTTAGCTAGTATTTGCCTTTAAAAGAAAATAAGATATATAAAAAAAAAATTATTTATTCTGATTTATTATGTTAGTTTAGCTAATGATTTCCTATAAAAAGTATAATTATATGTGTATGTATCATAGATTACGTGTCATGTGGGATCAGCAGACAATTTTTAAATTTCAAATTGAAAATTTTTGCTTTATTTTTTGTTAGAGTGAAAAAAAAAATATATAAACCAAAAGTGTTATTTATCCAATGTTATTCATCTAAAGTTAAATACATTTGGGCATTTGGCACCAAATTTAATTATAATTTACAGGAAATAATAAATTTTCACTTAATCTTTTAAAGTACATATATACATTAAAAACATGTAATGGTAACTAATAATTACAAATAAAAAAATAAACTTCTAGGCGGTATTAGAAATGTTATTTTACAAATGAGATAAAATATAAATTTTCATGGAAAAAAAAAAAAAAAGCTTAATTGTATGCACACAACATATTGCATTAGCAAAATATTGCATAGCTGCCAACATCCTTCGCTTTTTAAACCCGGAAAAAATTTACAGTAAATTTTACTATTTCAAATCACCGTAATCTATCAATTGAACAGGACAAAAATTTGTATTAAATTTTTTCGGGCAAAAAAATCAGAAGAGTTGGCAGCTATGATATTGTATGTATATATATATATATATATATTCAAAACATTTCTGAAACTAAAAGTGTTATTTATGGGGTTAAAATCTCCCTTAAAAATCTTTTAAACTTTGAATTTTCATGTGAATTAAAACTTCTGAAAACAAACCTTTTCTTCCCCCTTCCCCCCCCCCTACTGTTTCTTTTTCCTTCTGGATATGCTACTAAAGCAAAAATGTTTATTAAAAAATCTGAATATGCTTCGCTCAAAATGTATGGTTTCAGTGAAAATTTGTTTTCATAAGTGATTGTATTATTTATTTTTTTAATGAATAAAATTATACATGATGGATAATCAAAATTAGAGGCTTAAAAAAAATTGCATTATGATTATTGAATAATACAGGGCAAAATTGGGAAATTTTATTAGCGGCCACTGGATGGTAGGACTAGTTTTTTAAGTGGCCACTTTTTTATTTAGAAATACTAAATAGTAAAAATTTTACAAGAGTTAATTTAAAACTAAATAGTTCAAATAAATATGTTAAAATATACTGGAACAAAAAAAAGCAGAATACTTTTTGAAATGCAAGAAAATTTTATTCTCTCTGTATGAAAAAGTGGTTGCTGATATTTCAGTTTTTCACTAACCGCTTTTTCTCATTTACTGGTCCTGTGGCCAGTGCTAATTTTGCCCTTTATTCAATATTATATATATATATTTATTTATCTCAAACATAAACTATCAGTTACTTGGTATTTCTTAATATGTAAAAATAAAAATTAATGACTATATATATGATATATAATTTGTTTTTTCTTTTTATAAGCATATTCAGATTCACATTTTAAATAATAATAATATTTAGATTCAATCAATAAATACACATACAAATGAAGAATAGCAGATTTTATTTAAGTTTACTAAAACATTTCTGTCATGTTAACATCAGAATAAATTATCTTTATTATAATCTTTAGGAACACTAAAAAAGTGCTTATTAGCAGCGAATTTACTGTACTATTTGTGCAATATAGTACTATATAATATTTATAACACATTTTGCTACTCTTTTTTTGATGTAAAAAATTTAAACAGTACCTATGAGAAATATGTCAAACACTTATGCCAGCAATACAGCACGACGGTGTTAACATGGTAAATGACATCACAGTCGCTTTCGTCTGTGATGCAGCGTTTTGCCACAAGACAAAAACTGACATTTTAAAATTTATTTAGTGAATTATTAAAGCTTCAAATATACATAAAAATAGTATCGATTTTCTTGATTTTTTGTGATCTTCAATATAAAAGTGAAAAGGAAAATCATGAAATTCCTCCATTATCAAATAAAACAAGCTGATCTACAACTTGTTATATTTTCTGACCACTTATCGAGAATATTACTGTGTGAGAAAGTAAAGTATAACCACCAAAGAAACTACAAAAGAAATTGCCTTTATATCTATGTTTTAATATTTTAAAAATGCAAAATTCAAGTAATTAAAATTACATATAAATTTTTAGCTGTATCCAAATTGAGGTTTTTTGAGAATGAGATTGAAAAATAAATGCACATCAGTTTTTAAATGGTTGTAGAGTTAAAAAAAAAAAAAAAAAGTTATTTAAAAAAAATAATAAACAAAAATATTCTACCCAGCATTTTTAGTCAATTTTCTGACAAAAAAGTAAGCATATTTGGTTGTAAATTATAAACTTAAAATTCTTTAATTCATTGAAGAGGTTAGACTAACAGCACCATCAATAGCTTTTCAGATATGGGAATCATTTATGCGTTATAGAAGTTATTTATCATGGTTTCAATATTTTAAGCATAAAAATTTAAGAATTTTTCTAATAAAACATTTAAGTTATTTACCGTCAAGTCTCGACAGGTGCTATCTAATAATAGATATTTAATGCTACATGCAAATCGAGCACAAAATTTTATCTAATGTTGGTAACGTAATTATTTCGGGGGGGGGGGAATATATATATATATATATATATATATATATATATATATACACACACACTATCTACACTTGAATAAGTTAACATGAAGTCAAAATCTGCAGCATACCACAATTACTTAAAAAAAGTAAAAAATAAATAAAACTTGGGCATCAAATTTTACAAAAGAAAATAATTTTGTAGTTGTCAAATGCAACTAAATTAATTCATCACTTACTAGTAACAACCAACAAACATTAATAATTTGTAGCACTATAAAGAAGAGTTTCTTGAGAGGAAAAAAAAAATCTCTAAGAATTATGACTAATCTTCAAACATTTAGATAGTTAGAAAAAATGGTGAAAATGCATATGATATATACTTGATTTTCTGGTCCTGAAAGTTTTTTTGTAAGCACTGCAGACTGCACTTATCCATTAAGAGGAAATCTTCAAACGCAGGTGCTTTTGAACTGTGGAAGCAGAAGCTGAAAGAGATTAAATAGATAAAATTAAGTATGGACTAATACAAAACATATTCTGAGATTTATCATTTTCAACAATTAACGACATTTTTAAAATCAGTATTCTTTACCCCCCCCCCCAACCCCCTAAATTTAAAAACAGGATAATCTAAAAAACCTACATAAAAAAGACAGAATTTTAAAGATATAAAAGAACATTATCTATGTAATAGAGATGAAGTATCAATCCCTTGCAAGGCTATCCCTTTAAACATTTCAGAGTTTCCCCCAGAGGGTTTCAGGAGGGCGCTACGCCCCTCCTGCCCTTTGGTTTAAAAAATAGTGATCCTCATCCAAAAACTAGCGCCTCTCGTGTCATTCATTCAAAAAAATAGCACCCTTCTTGCCCCACATTTGAAAAAACGCAGCTCTCGAGCGATGACCCCAAACGCGCTATAGCATGTAAATTAAGCAAAAAATCGGCGATGGAACGCAAAAGACAGCCTCATCCGCGTCCTGTGCTACGGGTAATTTCGTCAAAAAATCGCTAAGAAAATGGAAAGTTTCGTTAGAAATTGCGAAATAACGACTAATTTCCGGCAAGATTCACAAAAAAATGGCTAATTTCATCATAAAGTTTCCCTAAATGGCAGATTTCCTCAAAAGATAGTAAAAAACGACAAATTTCTTCCAAAAATCGCAATAAAATGGAAAATTTTGACAAATGAGTCACAAAAAATCGGCAACTTTCATAAAAAAATAGCATTAAAACAGCAGATTTCGTTAAAAGATTTGCGAAAAAATCGGCAAATTTCGTCCAAAAATTGCAATAAAACGGAAAATTCCGTGAAAACTTCAGTTTTTCTCGATATTTTCACGAGATTTATCATTTTTTCATGATTTTTTAGCAAAATATGCCGTTTTTTGCGATCTTTTAACAAAAATTGCTGTTTTTGTGATCTTTTAATAAAATTTACAATTTTTTCGCTTTTTTTTTTTTTTTTTTTTTTTTTTTTTTTTTTTAGCAAAATATGCTCTTTGCGATTTTTTAAAGCAAAATATGACGTTATTTGCGATCTTTTAACAAAATCTGCTGTTTTTTGCGATCTTTTAACAAAATTGGCCATTTTTTCGCGATCTTTTAACAAAATTTACCTTTTTTTTTCAATTTTTTGATGAAATTTTTTTTTTTTTTCACAGCTTTTTGAACCGCTAGATTCTAGATTCAACTCTATAAAAGTGCCCTGAAAAATGTAAAAAGTGCCCTTTTCAGAACAGTAGCGCCCTGCCCTTTTTTAAACTTGGGGGAAACTGCATTATGATTTTATTACATTTTTGAAAAACATTACGAATGACATGAAGTTTGGAAATGACAATATAACTTTAAAAAATCGGAATTAATCTTATGTCCTTCAAGGATAGAGCTGTTGCAAACTGCACATATTCGTTTCTAAGAAATAGGATTCTTTAAGATACAAAATATCGAACCATTACTCATTAATCATATATGTCAAAACACAGCTGAACAAAGTAAAACTATCTTCAAAGGCTACTACATTTGTATAATTCACGAATGCAGCCAGACAGCCAAGTGCCGATTGATTTGGATTTCGTATGGCAGGGTTAGCATGGAACCTGGAATTTCACAACCAGGAAATTTTTTTGTACCAGTATTTTCTCTTAGAAAATGTATAAATAGGACAAAATTCATGAAATCCCACACAAAAATATAACGTGGGCAGCAAGCTCTCGCCCAAAAAATTTTGCATTTTGAAACTATGATCAACTCTTACGACCGTTTCGTTAATTTTGTGATATTTTCGTGCAACTGATTGACACATTTTGCAAGTTTTTGACACATTTTGCAAGAATGTTCACAAATAAGAAAAAAAATTCACAATTTCACAAAAACAGGACTCTGTGAGAAAAGTCTGGACAGACCCCTGCTTTTTAATCACATGGTTTCTGAATTTGAACTCTTGCAACTTGCAAATAAAATTTTGAATTGCAATTCAAAATTTTATTTGTGACATAAGTGCCATTAAAAAATCTCACAGCTGTTTTTTTTTTCTTTTCTAGAATCAATTTGAAAATCATCTGAAATTTCATAATTATATTGAAGAAAAATATTTCTGAAATATACATTTTAACAATATTTAAGTTTAACTGAAATATAACAATATAAAACGTTTTACTCAGGTGCTTTATTTTTTGAATGACCTATAGATGAAACATGGGAAAGAATATTTTAATGCTTCAAACAAAATAAAGTAAAAAACTAACTGTGTACAATCAATGAATAATCAAAGTCAACTCAAATTTTTAAAAGCACTTGTTACATCAGCGTATACATTAAATTCAAATTTTTGATTTCTCTAAAGCTGATAAATAAAATCATCTTGTTAAAATGATCTTGTTTTCTATTAAACAGCTTTGCTACAAAAAAACATTAAAATAGAACAAATGCTGCTGTCACATCAGGGCGTCGGCGTTTTTTCTTTAGAGATTTTGGCGACAAAACACTGTTTTGAAATACTTGTATTTATAACCAGTTTATTTTATAATAAAAAACATACACATTTACTTCAATACATCAGTTGACATTCATCATTTACAAAAGAGAAATTTTTCAATTTTATAAAACAATTTTTTTTTTTTTTTACTGTAAAAATATATATTGTTTTATAAAATTATTTCTCATTCGGGCGATGACTAGGCCTATTTTTTTAATCGCATTTCAATGAAATTTTGCCAACATTATACAAACATAGAGCCAGAATAATTATAAAGAAATGCATTGTAAATAAAAATGAAATAAAATTCTTACCTTATACCCACATTCTATTCCACTTTTTACTTATTGGAAATTCGCCATCGCCATGCGGTGTAACATAAACATTGGAAGTTGGTTGGTAGGTTGCACATCGAGTACAGGGATAAAATCCAAGGAGTCGAATTATGCATGCATGTAATCCGTCCTCCGGCCGTTCTGGGGATAGTACTGTTTGGACGGTCCTGTCTTCAGTATTCTGGGGACATTCAGAGGATAATTTTATAGGATATGACAACTACAGGACCTTTAGGATAATTGTAAAACGTCCGAAGGACGATTGTGGTTGTCTGGGAAATTATTACACACCAGAATTTAGCACAGGAGATTCTACAGAAGATTCAATTTGGAGAACGATCAATGAAAAGAACACGATGAGATAAAACTTCGATAACGATGACAAAGAAATGAAAATTTCGATTATTATATTCGATTATGAAATCATATATACATTTAGTGTTGACTTCGAAACCTTAAATTAGCTTTAAAATTAAAAATTCCGGAACGATTACGAAAGGGATCATCCCCTCTGGATTAGTCCTTTGCGGAACGACTCCATGGAATCGTTCCTATTTGTAGTGACTCCGGAAAGCAGGGACTGTTTAGAGTCGTTCTAAGATGTAAGGACGCCAAGAGCGATTCCTCGAAATCAATCCAAAATGATTACCCCGTTATGGAATGATTATTTGGAGTCGTTCCAAAATATAATGACTTTGAAAAGGATTCGAATCCTCGGAATCAATCCAAAATGTACAGATTCCAAACAAGGGAGGATCTGAAGGGCTTAGGAATTCCAACAATATTCGCCTTTGAGAAGCGCTCTTAAAGGGGGCAGGGGCGATTTCAGAAATTTGGAGTTTCAAATCAGACAAGCGGCTCGGCTCGGGTCGGGATTATTTTTTTTATATTGTAGATTGGGCCGGGGTTAATTTTTTTGTTGCAGATCGACTCAAAGGCTCAAAGGCGATTGGTATTGGAATACCTACGTGGGCGTGATGCCCACGTTATTACGCTATTAATATTACGCTATTGATATATTGGATATATTGGATATTGCGCTATGAAAACTTTTTAAACTAAACTTTAGAACCATAACAGTTACAATTACAGTGTAAGTTGAAGTAGCAGTTATGATATATTATTACATGCCCTTTCCTTTCAAACAGCAGAAAAAAAATACATATAAATTTAGAGTTCAAAGAAATGTCTTTAGATAAAATAATATTTTTAAACATAGTCTTTGAAGCGAGCAGGTGGTCTTATATTTCTTCTAGGTCTCTCTATCTTTGGTGTATTTGTAGTAGACAGTTCCGGCGACGCTGGTTTGGGATTGACATTATCAGTTTGACCACACGATGAATCAGGACAGACTAATGGACTGTCATGGGACTGAGGACTAGAGATTTTCTGTGTCTCTGTATTAGTTAGGTTGCAGGTTTGCGTTGCATCAGCATTTTCTTGTGAATTTATAGGATCTTCCATCGCTAACTTTCTTGGTCTTAAATGAATTCTGTTGCGACGAAGAATGCTTCCTTCTGAAGATTTCACAATGTAGGATCTTGGACTGTGTTTTTGGATAATAGTTCCTGGTGTCCATTCTCGATGACCAGTTTGCAGATAGACAGGATCTTGAATATTCAATTCTTTTAGTTTTGTAGTCGATGAATCATAATAAAATTTCTGTCTGCTCTGATTTTCCTTTAACTGATGTTGAGTTTTCTTTGTTGGGAACCTAGGTCTTAACAATTTCGTCTTACAAGGAATGAGGGTTCTCAAAGATCTTCCCATCAACATCTCTGCTGGAGAAGGTAGTTTAAATTTTGGAGTGTTATTATATTCTAGAACAGCTAGATTTGGATCTCCTCCCGAAGCTTTCGCTTTAAAGATGAGGTTTTTCAATGTCCCAATAGACCTTTCAATCATCCCATTGGATCTTGGATACTTAGGTGATGACGTAACACGATGGATATCATAAGATTTGAGGAATGAAAAATATTCTTGGCTATCAAATGGTGGACCATTATCAGAATGAATTTTACGTGGGATACCATGAGTACGAAAAATTTGTTTTAATGCACTAACTACTGAAGAAGCTGTTTTAGCATTAACTTTTCTCAATTCAACAAATTTAGAGTGGTAATCAATTACTTGTAAAAAATCATCTCCTTGGAGGTACATAAAATCTATACCTACTTCTTCCCAAGGTAGATTAGGAACTTCATAAGGCATCAAAGGCTGTTTACAATTAGCACGCTTATGTTGCTGACAAATTTGACATGTTTCAACATAATTCTTGATGTCTTCCGTCATATTAGGCCAATATAAAGCTGCTTTGGCTTTTTCTTGACAAGAAGTAATGCCTTGATGAGCTTGGTGTACTTTAGATAATACATAAGTTTGCATTATTTTAGGTACGACTAACCTATTTCCAATAAAAATTAAATCATCATAACAATGTAACTCTTCTTTCTTATTCCAATAGGGTTTTAAATTTTCAGGCAATTGATTACACTGTTGTGGCCAACCATTCCTAATTAGTAGCTTTAATTTCGAAAGATCTTCATCTTTTAGTGTTGCATTCTGCATTTCTTTAGTACGTTCTTCAGTGGTCGATAGAATTGTATGTACAACAGCAGCTCCATCTTCTAAGAAACTTGTATCTACACTCATGGTAGTGGGACTTATGGACAGGGTATCTGCTACATAAAGCTTTTTCCCTGGAACATGCACAAGTTTAAATCTATATTTAAATAATTCAATTATCATTCTCTGTAATCTCGGAGACATATTTTCAATTGGCTTCTGTAGTAAACCGACAAGAGGTTTATGATCGGTTTCCACTATAAAATCAGTACCATATACATAGTAATGGAATTTTCTACATCCGTTGACAACAGCTAATAATTCTTTTTCGATTTGGCTATATCTTTGTTGGGTATCGTTTAGAGCACATGAAGCATAGGCAATTGGATGTTCTTCTTGAAGTAATACTGCGCCTAATCCATACTTACTAGCATCAACAGAAACAACTGATTTCAAATTTGGATTATAATAAGCCAGAACAGGTGAATTAACTACCAACTTCTTCAAATTTTCAAAAGCTTCTTGCTCATTAGCCGTCCAAATAAATTCATTTTTCTTGCTTAAGAGTTTTCTCAAATTTCCTGTTTTATCTGATAAATTGTTAATAAACTTCCCTAAATAGGTAATCATGCCTAAAAACCTCTGTAGCTCTTGTTTATTAGTTGGAGCTTTGAAATCTACAATTGCTTTAATTTTATCATCATTTACTGAAATTCCTTTACTTGTTAAATTATAACCCAAATATTTTACGGAACTTCTTTTAATTTGACTTTTTTCTAAAGATAATTTTAAACCTGATTCTCGAGCTCTTTGAAGAACTGCTTCAAGTCTTCTATCATGTTCTTCTTCAGTCTTACCAAATACTAAAATGTCATCAATATAAACTAAAGTTCCATCTAAATCTGCAAAAATATTATCTATAGTTCTCTGGTACATTTCAGGAGAACTACTTAAACCATAAGGTAAACGACAGAATTTGTATCTTCCAAACGGAGTGGCAATTGTACATAAGTCAGAACTCTCTTGGTCAAGAGGTATTTGCAGGAAAGCAGACGATGCATCAAGTACGGTGAAAATTTTCCCTTCAACTTGTGAAAATAAGCTCTGTTGGGTAGGAATTGGATAATGTTCTCGCTTTACATACTTATTTAACATACGTGGATCTATACAGAGTCTTATACGATTATTAGGTTTCTGTACTATAACTATAGGATGTACCCAATCAGTTGGTTTTACAACTTTTTCTAATATACCTTGATTAATCATTTTATCAATCTCATGCTTTACTTTCAATTTTAAAGCATGTGGAATAACTCTAGAGGCAGATATTTTAGGTTCGGCTTTGGCATCTAATTTAATCTTATACGTATATGGCAATTTTCCCATTTTTCCTGAAAATACATCTTTAAATTTCTCTATAAAATTTCTAGCATGAACAGAATCAACACTGATGTTTCTATTTACAAATCCTAACTTTTCACAAGCTTCAAATCCTAATAAAGCACTCGAATTTCGATCAATGATATAAAAATCTAGTAATTCAGATTTATTTTTAACTTTACATTTTAATCTACTGACCCCAATTACGTTCAAATTGTGTCCTGTATAAGATGTCAATTTTCTGTTAGTTTCACTAATAACTTCATTCTTTCTCACATCATTAAAAATATTAAGGGGCAAAACACTGACTTCAGCTCCGGTATCTATTTTAAGTGATACTTCTAAGTTATTTATTTGAACTATTTCTCGCCATTCAGACTTTAAAGAATTTACTTGGCACTTTACTGAATCCATTTTAATAGAACTAGTATTACTTGATGGGTAAAAATTATCAGAAATTTCATGCAATTTTTTATTTATTGTTTTCCCTTTCTTTTTACACGCGACCCAGTAATGGTTTAATCCGTTGCAATTGCGACACTTTTTACCAAATGCAGGGCATTTACCATAATCATGGAAAGTTTTACATTTAGAACAGCTTTTATTAATTTTCTGGTTAATATAATGACGTTTTTCCTTATCGTATGTTTTCCTCTGAATTTCGTTTTTATTTGAACGAATAGCATTTACGGTGGTGGAACAATTATTTTTATTCATTATTTCCATTTGTTCACCACTGGACTCCTTAGCTCTACAATATTCTATAGCCTTAACAAGGGTTAACTCGGTTTCCATTAACAATTTTTCTTTCATCGCGGGATCTTTAACTCCAATAATTAACAAATCCCTAATTAAACTATCTTCTTGATCTTCAAAAGAGCAATCTTTAGCCAAATTTTTCAAATTTGTAACAAACGAATCAACAGATTCATCTTCTTTTTGGCGACAATTAAAAAATTTATAGCGCGCAATAACTGTATTTCTTTTCGGTTGAAAATACTCATCAAAAAAATTTATGACAATTTGAAAATTATTTGCATTGTCATCACTAAGTTTAAAACTATTAAAGATATCTATACATTCTTCACCCATTATTCCTAGTAACAGCGCTACTTTAAGTTTATCAGGCTTATTCATTTTCTCGGACGCTTCTAAATAAAGCATAAATCTTTGTTTACATTTATTCCAGTTCTCGGCTAAATTGCCATTCAAACTCATATTTGAAGATACCTTTAAATCCATTATAACGGATATAAGCGAATTGCACTCAAAAGCAAATACACTAAATCTTAAATATAAGAGTAAAAATTTCTAACCTTTACGACGCCAAAATTAAGCTGCCACCATGTCACAATGTGTGGTGCTCTTTATATTAATAATAAAATACACATAATAGTATGCTAACTACTTTTAATAATATGAATTTAAGCTCATAAAAGATACACCACACAGGCGCTACATATTGCGCTATGAAAACTTTTAAAACCGAACATTAGAACAACAACAGTTACAATTACAGTGTAAGCTGAAGTAGCAGTTATGACATATTATTACATATATGATGCATATAATTTATATATAAAGCATTATATGCAAAAAACTAATTAAATTTAAAAGTGCATACCAAATTTTAAAATGTACGCTCCAGCAATTATTACACAAAGACAGTAGTTAACCAATTTCTTTTGTGTGTCACTGTAAATTAATAAAAAATGCTATTAATGCTCTGTTTTAACGTGATTGTAGTGAAATTTAGTGATTAATATAAGTATCAATAAAATTTAAATATCGCAATGCCATTAAAGTTGTAACCAAACGATATACATTATAACATAATATAATCAAATTCTTTTGAGTATCCCTGTAAATGAACCATAAATCCTACATACTTAACATTCCATACAAAATATGTTTCGTTGGCCCTAAATAAACTTTGCATGGAAATCCAAGTTTATTTATGGAAATTAGAGTGTGGCAACAGACAAACCGAATGCATAACCACTTTTTAACTTAGAAAGTGCTAAACAGACCATCTCAAAATGGGATTTAAATGTTTTGTGTAAATATATCTTTAATTATGATTCGTTTTGCAATATTTGTTTTGATTATTTTAAATATGACATTATTTCTTCTATTTACTGCTTTTAAAATGTGTGGATTTTATTATTTTAAAATTTTATTTTTATTTTAAAAATCATGTGAAAATACTTTTGTTGCTAGAACAGGAATTTTTTTATTTGTACTGGCTTAGAGTTGACAACAATAGTTTAAAAGATTATCCTGAAATGTAAAATGAATTTACCATGTAAATATACTTAAAAATGTAAACAGTTTGACAATATTATTACATGGCATATGACATAACTTCCTCCATTTACTGCTTTTAATGAATACTAATATATTTATTATTTTAACATTTTCTTTATCCTTTAAAATGCACAGATAAATATTGTTTTTATAACATTATATTAATATTTTCTTGTACTTTTGTACAAAATTATTTAATTCTAATTTGTAATTTCTTTTGTTTATACCAGTCACGTGTCAATAATTTTTTCATTTGAAATAAATAGTATTATTTGCCCTGTTTTTACAAATTGGCAACAACCTAAAATGATAAACTTTTCTGAAATATGCAAAAAATGTATCTCAAAATGCTGAAAATTTGAATTTAATATGGAAATTAAAAGCAAAAAATTAATGAAACTAAAAAACTAATTGCAATTTACACACCGGGAGTTATCCAATGATCTAAAAATTAATAAATTTCCATGTATAATTTTCGTTACTATAAAACCTTTTTGGGGGAATAATTTTGATCAACTTTAACATTAAATATCTCTTAAAATAATAATTCTATTTAAAAACTGTCTACATCAGCGTGTTTATCAAACATTTCCCTATAAAACTACTTATTTTTATGTTTTAGAATGTAGTAGCTTTCTCAATATTAACGAAGAAAGACCCCCTGCCACAAAAAATCCAATGCCAGCGGTGGTGACAGTGGGAGTTATTTTTGTTTAGAATAGAGAGACTCAGCATTTTTTTATACAAATTTAAGATAGGATTTTTAAAAATTTAAATAGAAGTTTTATGTTTGTTTTCCCCTTGCATTAGAATTTTGAAGACCTATCAAGAGTTCTGGTTTCCAAAATTTGTTTTAAATGAAAATTTTGGTAAATTAATGTTTACTTAAAAAAAATATTATTTTTATTAAAACTTTCATAAGACAAAACACGATTATTTTACTTAATTGGTTAAAACAGTTACTTTTTGTAGCACATAAAAACTTTGAGTAAGCTGTATTTGTATGATAACTAGAAAAATACTTGATGAGTTCACCAAGAATTTAGAGCATATAAAGTGAAGAATTGATAATGAGGGCATTTAGAAAAACAGTGAAAATAATATTTGCAATATATCATAGTAAAATGCTGAAAATGCTCAAATCAATATGTAGCAATCAATTTGGACTATGTGTATCTTGTAAAAAATATTGTAAAAACTGCACAAATATACACAGAAATAATAAAGTTTCTTTAAAAAATTCAGGAAATTACTTGTGCTTTTTTAAAGGCAGCATGGAAGGTTATCAACCATTTTTACCACTTTGAGGAAACCTGCCAAAATACAGTAGAAACAACATATTACAATAATGATATACAAACATATTTAATATTTACTCAAATATGGGCATTTGTATGAAATCATTTTTAAGAGAATGAAAACTAAAATTGCTCATAAATAATGCAGATCATGTAACAGGCCAGTTGAATAACATTCTGAAAGATAGCCGCAATATAGCCAGTTGAGTTGAAGAAACTTTCTAAACGTAGCTGAATGATAAGAGATTATCCAAAACTATTTTGTCATTTTTTTACAGTATGGAAATATTTATCCGAAAACCACTTAAGCAGATATCTAGAATGATATTTCTAATAGACTGGTTTCAGAAACTTTGCAGAAAACGGTGTCATATACTGTTAGTTTGACATATCCATTGCTTGAAACAATTTTATAATTTCATAACAGCATCTAATATTTGAAATGGAAACATATTTTGTTATATTTTAAATGCTTTGATTTTTATGCAGAGGGAACAGAAATATTTTTATTTTCAAAGGATTTCCATAAATTTTCTCTCATTAGCTTTTGATCTTTTTGCATTTGATTTTTAATCCAACCAATCAAGTTAAAATTGAAAATAATGCCACAACCATAGATATTCCGCAACATTTGTCAAAATGGATGCTGCTTTAATGCCCAACCAATTAATCAGAAAAAACAGTCATTCGGAATCCATCTTATTCCAACCATTTCAAATAAATGGTTCTATACTGCATTTTTTAAAATTTATTCTATTTTCTATTATTATTTTTTTAAGATTAAGGACTTTAAGGAAAATAATCAGAACATGCTCATGCCTCACCCCTCTAAAATAAATAAATAAAAATTGAAGCATTAGTTCCAAAGCTATTTGATTTATGTTAAATACTAACAGTTTTGTTCAAAGTTATTTTGGAACAGACAAATGATGAAATGACATTGACAGACAAATGATGATGATTTTTGTAAAAAAACAAAAGATGATCAAATCTATGATCAAATTCAAACCAATTTGCTATTTTTAATTTGAAATTCAAATAATATTAAACTAAACTAACAAATAAATAGTAAAATAATGAAATTATCTGCTATAAATAAAACATTTTAAAAATGGTTAATTACAAGCAAAAGGAAGTTTGTGGCAGATGAAGTTTCGTGTAGTCAAATCACAATGCTGTACAATTTTTAATAGAAAATTAAATAAGAAAACTACTTTAGCATCGACTTATTTTAGCAAATTTGCTTTGAGATCAATGATTTGATGCTTTAAAAGTTACCTGCTATTACAAACTGGGCAAGACGCAAGACAGCACTGCAAGAATGAACCTTGGATTTATTCATCATAACTCATTGAAAAAGATTCATTCATTTTAAAATATTTGATAAGGAACGGTTTTATCTTTTATCTAAGCGTCCTTTGCGAAATGGAGAATATGCATATCTGTAAATACGACGAAGCAGTTTAACAAACTTTCGTTTAAGATACTCATTACTTCCATTTTTAAAAGTACTGTACATAAATATTTCATTTATTAATCATTATAAATATTGCTAATTTTATCTTTGAGCTGAGTCGTATTTCGTTATTAGTAAGATCATAATTCATTTAAGTTTAATCCCTTTTAAATTGATGGATTATTTTTCGCGCAGATGTCATACACACACCGTTGCACATTCTGGTATTTGCGGATTAAGCCGGCCAAAAATATTTCTTACTAAAAAAATGATTGTAAAATTTATTATTGATAAGTTTATCACAGAATTATCACTTTTTAGTAGTTTTTTCTTAAAGTAGATTTTTTTTTAAATAATATACAGGGCATAGAAAAACATTGTAACATGTACTAAAATGCACTTGAACTGCAATAAAATATTAATGAATACCCTTATTGAGTTGCATTCAATAATTTAATTCAAAAGTAATTTTTCATATTGAGAAAGTCAAAAGTAAAAAATTAAACATTATAATGCATTTTTTTTTCAAAAACTCAAATATATACAGTATTTTTACCTTTTTGTTATCATGAGTCTTTTTATGTTTTAAAACCATCATCAAATTACACCTATATCAATAAAAATATGTTAAAAATTTACTAATTTTCTTTTTAAATATTTTTACATCTTTTTTTTTAATTAAAAAAAAATCAAATTTAATTTTTATACTTTTACAGAGTTAATCAAAGTAATATAAAGAAAAAGAAACCAAGCATTTACTTATAACTTTGACTATTAATTTTATTAAATGGATTTAACATATTACAAAAATCATACATAAATGAATGTGCTTGGTTATTTGATGTCAATTATGAAGATTATTCATTTGATTAGCCTTTGGAATAACTTTCTCCACTAATGAGATCTAGGTTATGCTGATGGCGTGTATCAATGGTGTATATTTGAGCAAGAAGAAATAAAGCTAACGTCTTTTTTTAAAATTATTTACTTTTTCGTTTCTTATACCTACCACACCAATTAAAAAGCGATGTGAAGATAGTATTAATTGATTTGGAATGTGTGAATTGCACGATTTTCTTGGAATTTTCAAACAAAATTTTTGCGAAATTGCCGAAAAGTCTTATTACAAGTTGATAGAGCTTCTTCAGAAAGCTGTAGTATTTGAAATAATGCATTAGCTATAATTGTAGCAACATATTTTAAAATTTTAGGAACTGTTGCCATCATGGAATGCAATGGATATAAATTTGCATATAACTTGGATGTGTCTATATCTACAATTAATCCCATTTTTAACCTGAATTATTCAGTTTACCTCATCAATTAGATCTCTTTCCACCTCTGAATTAATGTGGTATTTTTTAAGGAGCAGTTTATACGGTAATGGAACATGCTCTCGGAAATTCTGATGCTTGCTTGCATTGAATATGGATAATCGAAACTTCAGTGACCTCTCTCTAAACTTGTTAGTTATGTCCAAATTGTTATTCTTTTATAATAGCTCTATAGATGAATCAGTGCATTGTTGACTTTGTTTCAGTTGTGGCATTGCAAATTTTACCATCAATAACAATAATAATAACATGGTTTGCTTTACATAATGGACAATTTATCTATCAACAATTAATGCCATATGGGATTTGAATGTAATATCGCTTCCTTAATGATATATATAGATTTTTTCACAAACTTAACTCTCATGGGTCGACATGAGATGAAGACATTGGATTTTGCTAAATAATACTTTTGTACATTATTAAAAATTAAATAATTTAACAACGGTATTTTTAAAATAATATTAGTCAAATATGTAAATTGGAACTTTATTATGACCGCAGATGAAACATTCTGAAAATATTTGCAATTTATCTAACGTAGAATCGATTTCAAATTGAAAGGAAAATGAAAAAATGCCATTTGCAGAAGCATACAATTGTGTGCTTGAAACAAGGTCTTCTAAAATAGCAGTTAGTAGCTGCTACACTTTTCAAAATTATTAACTACATATCTTGAACTTTCCTTTGAAGTAAAAAGAAAAAATAAACATTGGGATCCACCAGAATGCATAACAAATGTTTTATAGAATATTGAAATTAACAATGAAAATTTTAAATACCGTAGACTCCCTCAAATCCGCACTCCTAAAATCCGCACATATTTTACAGATGTAAACAATGAAGCATTCAGTTCAGATGTAGGTGCAAAATTTGACTTTTTTAGTTTTAGATCAATTCCATATATTTTTTAATTTGTAATTTTTGTTAAGGTTATTGAATTCATGATTTTTCATGAAGAAAGAATAATTATTTCTGAAAAAATAAAGATATTGCTGATATCATTGGTAATCGCAATCTTACCAAATATATTTATGTATTAATCAAGCTCTTATACTTATTAAGTCTGGCTAAATCTGAAATAAAGCTTCATTATTTTATGACCTTGATGTGAATTAGTAATGTACCTTTATGAAGCAAGTTTCATTGAATAATTTAGAAAAAACGTATTTCATCTCTATAATGAATATTTAATTGTATATTATTGATTTATTAATTTAACTTTTGCTGTTAGTATTTTTATCATTTTAAAAACTATCCAATTTTTTATTATTTCAGTTTATTACTTATTTCAATATTTTAGCATATTGTAACCATTCATTATACCTTTGATTTCATTATTAATTACATTCAAATTACTTAAAAAAAATGTAAACAAAGCAATGACCAGTAATCCGCAAAATTCTAAAATCCGCAAAACCTCTGGTCCCAAGCTGTGCGGATTTAAGGGAGTCTACTGTATATACTGCACATTTCATGTCGCTTTCTCATATCTATTAAATAAATAAATATGAATGTATACCTGTCCATTATAAACATATATACATGGGCTTTCACTATCCACATCCAGAACTATATGGTATAAGCAAAATTTTATGAACAAAAAATCACAGTGAAATAAACAGGGACAGAATTGGACTTTAAAATGCAAATAAAAAACTTATTGCTACAATCACGTTTTACCTTCCACGATGCTTATTTACTCATACAACAGAAAAAATGTATGATGAATCTTCATCTGTTTCTCTTCACAGTTAGCTAAATATTTTCTCCTCAACTGTGTTTTGAAAAATTGACTTTTGGCCGGCTAAATTGGCAAAATACTCCACTGTGCGTCAGATCAATTGCAACAAAATGATGATGTTACGTCTCACATAGCAACCTGCATATTGTATTTTATTTATTAATAAAAAATTATTTACTTTTATTCTCTTTCATAAAATGATATAAATTGTTTTGTTCCAGAGTTATCTAGGATACTATTTGGTTATCAAGTCGACCAAAAAATTATCACCAAACTATAAGATTAATACCAATAATGGATGATCGTGAATGTCACATTCAAAGACATTAAATGCAATACATGTCTTTAACAAATCATTAAGTGTTTTTTATTTGTATTTTTATTATTATTCTACTAATTTAATTGTTTGTTTCTTATTTAAAATAATAATTATGTCAACAGTATAATTTGGCTATTAGTTTGGCAAATTGTATAATTTGGCGAAATTGGTCATTGGGCAAATTGTATAACTTGGCGAAATTAGTCGTTGGGATTACCATGTAATACTGTTATTAATTAAACCCTTTTTTCAGTTGTTAATGTTTTTTTTTTTTAAATAATAGAAAATAATTAAGTATATATGTAAGTGGCATTTGAAAACAAAATTTTTGACGAATTGGTGTCAGAAAAAAATTGCACCAATGTGTTGCTGTCAAACACATTACTTGGTTTTAATAAGAAAATTGGGGGATAATCAAGAAGATTTGCTTGAGAAATAATGAAAAAAAAAGGTCTCATAAAAATGTCTATTTTTAATTAGGCATTTAAAAATATTGTGTACTGTAAAATAGCTTAGAAAAAAAGCCTGTGTATTAAGTCTGATGGCTGATTAAATGTTTTAGTAGCTGACAACTTTTATAAAAATTTTCTATTTTATAATCAGTGTTTTCAATAATCTAAAAAGTAAACAGGTACATTTCTGCTTATTCAACAGTCGCTTTTTCTTAGATTTGTCGGCTTCAGAGGAGAAGTGTTAAGTGACAATGCATTTAAAATAATTTTAAAGATCTCACTACAGAGTGTCAAATTATTTCAAGAATTCCTTATAGAAAAGTTTTATATTCAAAAGAGATCATAAATGCTCAGGTAGAGTTCTAACAGCAGAAATCAGGCACTCCAGATAAAAAGCATTTTGATGAAATATTTTTGAATAGACATGGGAAAATATAATATTATATTCATAAACTAAAATGTATTAAATGATTTTAAAATTGAGTATACTTTATTGTAATTATTATATTTAAATGAAGTTATATTCCTTATCTATCCAACAATATTTTTATCAATAAATATGCTTATTTATATATTAGGATAAAGATATTTAAAAAAAGATAATTTAAACAAAAAAAAAAAAACATGGTTTAAACCAAATAAACTGATTTTTTTTACCCGTTTCTTCCAATTCTGATTAAAATATGATATTTTAAATATTTTACCCCCAAATTATGTTTTCTTAGCGACTGACTATGACTTCCAACTGATGAAATTATCTTATTTACACTATATCTCCTGAAATTAAGAACAAATTAATAATTAACCATGCACATAAAGAGGGGGGGGGTTAAGTTACTTAGTAATTTATTTCGTAACCTGTTCCAAAAACCAAAGTATCTAAATTTTAATTATTTAAAAAATTGCAAATGAAATAAAAAAATTAAGAGAACGATATTGACTATTCAATGGAAAAGAAAAAAAATAAACTTTTGATAAAATATAAAACTTTTGAAATGCAAACTAATTT
Organism: Maratus speculifer; assembly: GCA_964019185.1. NCBI lineage: Eukaryota > Metazoa > Arthropoda > Arachnida > Araneae > Salticidae > Maratus > Maratus speculifer. The sequence goes on from CAXHSM010001491.1 coordinate 2,051,827, forward strand.
ATTTAAAAATTCTAACACAGAATTAACATTTTTGAATTGGTGTCTTCATATTATATTTTTAAAAAAATCATTTAAATGTATAGAATTTCAAACAAGATGTTTAAAAAAATTTCTTAAAGGATTAACAATAGCGAGTGGGTGTTTTCACACTGGTGAAATAGACCTTAAAGGTATTCTTAACTCACTTGAAAACACCTGTTATATAATGATAAACATATGAGCAGGTTGTTTTCGAATTTCTCATTTAAATTTGAATTTTTTAAGGAATTTTTTTTTTTCCTATAATTGTTGAAGTGAATCTCTCATAAGGCCATTTTGTATTTTTTCAATTTTGGTTACAAAATTTTTTAATAAGGCTTTTCGCTTTCACTTTTGAAATTTGTTCTGAAAATGCAAGTGCCCTTATTAAAATATTTGCACTGAAATTTAAAAAAAAGTAAAGAATAGTCATATTAGAAATTGACCCCAGGTATCCTATAAAAAGATAACAATAACCAATTAAAAATATTCAAATTTAGATGAGAAATTCAAAAACAGCCTGCCCGTAGATTTAACATTACAGTGCGAGTATTTTTAAGTGCTTGAAATGGCCCAATAAATAGCCTCATCAATAAGAATATGGTAGAGGGAAAGCAAGAAAATCGGTTTTGTAGTAATCACAATACTGTTTTGTTCTGAACAAAAAATATCTTTGATTTTTCTCTATCAAGGAAAGTAAATAATCTCATTCAATACCAATGGTGAACATTAGTTTCTGCATCTAGCCATAGAAAATGAAAAAAAAAAAAAAATAAACAATTCATCTATCTTTGAAAAATTATGATTGAACCTGCATAACTTTAGCCATCAAAACTAATTTTGGATTTATTAACTGTTCATCATAAAAGAAGGTGTTATTCAAATCATTTTTAATAAAAAATCACGGCTACTAGTACTTGGTTATCCTGTCGACCAATTTTGCTAAATAAAACAAATGGGCAAACTGTTTGCCAAATTACATAAATTGACATTGTTTTTATTTTATATAACGGAAGAACAAATAAATTGGTAAAACATAATCAAAAATACAAATAAAATGTTGAAATAAAAATCACTTGATGATAACAAACACGTGTATTGCAGTTAATGTTAAATATGACATTTACAGTCATCCATCATTGGCATGTAATCTTATATTTTGGCGTTAGTTTTTTGGTCGACGGGATAACCAAGTAGTACCAAATCATGCAACAATCTTTTTGCAGTTTACCATATCCTATGCAAACAGGTTTAAGGTGTATTTGTGCAGTTTATTTTCCACGGTTTTTAAGCTGTTTTTAAATCAAAAAGGGCAAATTTATGACATGAGTTTTACTTTATTTTTGTTCGGAAATGTATGAAATTAACATATGTTGTTGCTCAAAAACTATAAAATCGGACTCAATTTTCCATTTTTTTTGTAAATACAATAGATTTTTCAAAAAATGGTGTCAAAGTGGGCATTTTGTATTGACTTTCCACGAGACACCCCCCCCCCCCAAAAAAAAACGTCTTGTCACGTGATCAAAAATTCTTATAAACTCGATAAGTAATTTCTTGATCCAAAAGTAGAAAACTGAGTTTGATTCTAAATCTCTTTCATGGTAATGCTTTATTAAAGCTCTTTATTTTTTTTAAGCTTTAGTTTAATAAAGCAATAACTTCCTTCCAAAGTAATTGGACAGAAAAATAAAAAGTAAAATCTGAACTTTATTTGAGAAATCAGCATCACTAGAATACTTAACATTACTCAGATATGTAATAAAAGCAGTGTAATCTACACAAAATTAAAACATTGTAGTTAGAGCTATTTTAAAGTCTGTAATTTTTTTTTTTTTTTGAGTCCAGTTAATTTTATAGCTTTGCATTTTGCAAATCATAATATATTATGTTATATATCACATTCATAGGCAAAAAGGTGTAACATGATTGCTTGTAATCTGAGTTAAAATATCTGATATTTTTCGTTATTAAAGAGAGGATTTTTTATTATTATTCATACAGAATTGCGTATGAGTGTGAAATAATAGATATAAGGTGCATCAGCTGCAAAAAATAGGCAACCAATCATATATAAAAGAACATAATTTAGTTTTATACGTAATTTTGTTTTGCAAGATGGAAAGCAAATCGCACTTTGCACAATTTTAATAATGAAATAAGCTTGCTGATACAGATTTTTCTTTAAAGACCCAGCATATAAATTCACTATTAGTTTTTCCAAATCTGTTTCTGCAGTTTCATATTAAATTCGACAACCTTGCTCCTAATCTGCTTCTAAACACACATAACTGCAATATTATTAATGTCTAGTGTTGTTGCTTTGATATTTTTTATTAAACGTACCAGGGTTGGAAAGGTTTAAACCAATTGGTTTTAACCATGGTTTAAACCACAGTTTAAACCAAATGGTTTTTTTCTCAAAAACACCAATTGGTTTTTTTACAAGAAATCTAATGACATTTTCTTTTTTTTCTTTATAATTTACGTGTTTCAGATGATTGGACATAAATAATTTCTACTTTTTTAACATTTTATTTCAGTCATAAGTATTATATATAGTAGGTTTAGGTCTTTTTTTATGGATAGGATTAAACCAATTGGTTTTTTCTATTAAAAAAAAAAAGCAATTCGTTTTTTAGAAGAAATCTAATGACAGTTTCTTTTTTTCTTTATAATTAATTAGTTTCAGATTATTGGATATAAATAATTTCTACTTTTAACACTTTATTTCAGCAATAAGCATTAGATATGTTGGGTTTACATCATTTTTTTATGCATAGGATTAAAATCAGTACATATTGGTGAACATATCTATTGCTCTAAAGAAAAAACTTCAAACTTATGAAATGATCAAAGATAAAATATATTTAATATTTGGTATAAAATATTTTAATTTTTTTAATAATGCAGATTTTTTAATGCAATTAATAATATAACACAATGATCTTTTAAGATTTTGCACAAGCAGTAAAAGAAATATTTCTTTTGGGAGATTATCTTGAAGAATTAAAAGCAAAGACTGGTTGCTAGATAGCATTTTAATAATAATTTTTTTCCCTCTGCTATCTGCTAAATCTAACAACTAAAAATTTAAACTTCAAATTGTTACTCAGAAAGAAAAAGTCCTAAGTATTTGTAATTTATTATTTGAGTAATTGTGGAAAAGAATATTTATCAAACTACATCCAAATGTTTATTATTATCAAAAGATTGTTTATAAAGATTTACAGGGCATCAATGGTTCACTGTGTAGAACAGTTAAAACTTTCAACATAAGACTGTTTGCTAAAACTGTTTAAATTGAAAAATAATTTTTTTTCCAATTTTCAGCATAAATTCACTATAATTATTAAATTTAAGTTATTTTAAATGAAGTTACACTGCTTATAAACCAATAATGTCTGTTTTCATCAGTAAATATGCATGTATATGTAATACGAAAGCATGTTTTAAAAAACCCGGTTTAAACCAAAAAAAACTGGTTTAAACCAAAAAAACTGGTTTAAACCAAAAAACAGGTTTTTTTCGAAAAAACCTGGTTTTTTTTCCAACCCTGAAATGTACTGAATTTTTTTATTGTTTTGTTTCTGAATAAAATATTTCTCCCCCCCTCATCTGAAATACTCTCTACAGACTCTGTTATATGTAGTTTAAATCTGTTCTTCTCACATTTTATAATCCAATATGCATAAATAGATCTATGAATGTATTCCAAAATTGTATTTTAAAACTGAAAAGGAAAATCTATTTTGTTGTACTTATAATCTATTATATAGGGCGTCCCAAGATAATCGAGACAAATTTTAAGAGGTAGTAGTGAATTCAGAATAGTTCAGATTTGCATAGTAACCCACGGAAACATTTTCCTAAAAAATGCTTTCCTGAAAAACAGGATACAAATAAGAGGAGAAAACATGTTTATTATCCTTAGCACAGTAAAAAACCGAGAAAAAAAGAAGAGTAAAGAGACAATGATCATCATCAATGCAGGTGTTTGAAAGTATGACCATTAATCCACAAAACTCTAAAATCCGCACAACCTCTGGTAAAGCTGTATTGATTTGAGGGAGTCTACTGTAATCTAAATTTTTATTATTTTAGTTTGTTACTTATTTGAATATTTATTACATTATAAATTAATTTAAATTATAATTATGATTGCATTATTAATAACATTCTAATTACTGTTTAAAAGAATGTAAACAAAGCAATGAGCTAAAAATCTGCAAAATTCTACAACCTCTGTTCTAAACATTGTAGATTTGAGGAAGCCTACTGTATAAATAAATATAATAAACTAAATATGCCATTACAAAGAAAAAATGCTGTAAGTAGTAACACTGTTGATATAGTGTAGCCTCCTAGCATGAGAATAGAGAAGTACCATTTTTCTAAATTCAATTAAATTGTAACATATTTGTTTTTTAAATCAGTTCATCCACAGCATTTACTGGCAATGGATCTAATATGATGAAGACAGTGGAATATCAGATTCTTTGGTTCGTAAAATGTTTTCATATTTTATGTAATTTTTGATAAAAATTTATATAAGAACTTCACTAAGCCACTTAACCTTTCGCCGGGTGCACAATTTTCAACACATGAGCAGGTGCACGTTGTAGATTGTACAACAGATGCAAAACAATTAACTACTGCTGCTTCATTTTAATTTTACAAATAATTTAACTTACATATATGATATGTCTGAACACAAATTATGAAAATATTCTGCAATACACTTATTTTGTTATAACATACTAAAGCAGAAGTTTAGATGTATAAAAAGCTACTTGCTACTACAATCGCAATGAACAAAAATTAATAATGAATTACTAAACAAAATCAAGTAATTCTGGATTTACAGAATTAGTCCTACATTTCATTTTTATCAGTCATTACCCATATCAAGTATTATATTTGCCTTTTTGAAAGCTGTTTACAGGTAAATCTTGTGCATTTCATGCATTGTTAAAAAATTAAAATGAAAATTGCAGCTAATTGCGCAATGTGAAATAAAAATAACTTTAAGGAACTGGGTAAAGAGATCCAATAAATGAATACAAAAGGGTTATTAACACCCACTATTGCTTAAATTTTGTTTTAAAGAAAAATAATGTGAATGTTGAACTTTTTACAACGACGCACTTGCCAGAAGATTAAAAAGATATTTACTTTTAATGGAACAGAATACAACCAAATTCAGTCAATGAGCAACAAAATGTTTTAAATTTATCCATGAATAAAAATTTTAACGAGTTCGTTGTTTCGAAATTTTAACATGAATATTATTCACATAACTAATTACAAATAAATAAATAAAAATATCTGCAACATTTTAATAATGCTTTAAATGACTATGGTCAGAATGAAAGTCGGGACAGACACATGAAATTTCATGCAATCATCAAACTGCAAGATGTAGAATTTTAGATGAAGATTAACAAAAAGAAACTATCTTAGCAATTACACTTTTTAATAAAGAAGGTGATATCAATAAATCCATATTTAAAAAATTACCTAATATTATGATCAGGGCAAGACACAAGACACCCATGCAAGAATGAATCGTGACTTTATACATTACGATTCATTTGAAAAAATTCATTCATTGAATTCCTGTGATTAATTAAATTGATGCAATAACAATAATACTCGTACCCCCTCTTTTTTTTAATCTCTTGTTTAATACTGGTTAACAGACAACCACTAACAGAGAAAAGCTTTACTACAGAATATATTTTAAATTTTCCTGAGTTATTCAAAATTAAATTGAGTAAATTTTAGAATAAAACCGAATAGAATAAATACCCGAATAATAATTTAGAATAAACCCGAGGGCATATTTAAGAGCTAAATTTGCAAATTTTTACTAATGCTTTATGTTCTTTTTTTCAATAAATAAATGTTTTGATTTATTAATTAAAATTTTTCTGAATCAGTTTGATTATTGATTGATTCATTATTTATTAATGCATTCTTCCTTCCCCATTCATTAATTTTTTATCAAACTGTCTTTTAATAAACTTATAATTGTAAAAACTTCTTTTTAATCTCTGGTTGTAATACTGATTACTAGACAGCAATTAAAGAAGATTTAGCCAGGAATCTAAGCAAAATTTTCCTGAATTTCAAAAATCTAATAGATCCAGTTTTTAAACGGAAGACTTATTTAAGTGATTTTTTTACTGAATCATTATTAATGAATAAATTGTTTATCCATGATTCATTCTTTGTGTTGGCGTCTGTACCAAAATGGCGAAAGTCAGATTGTAGTAGTGGATATTTTTAAGAAAAATCAGTTTAATGATCCACCTTCTTTACTAAAATAAATTAATGGTAAGATCTGAATCTTTAGTTATTCTTCTATTGAAAATTCTAGAACTTGTGATTTGATCGTTTGATGACACAAAATTTTATGCTTCATAACTTTAATTTTTGCTATCATTTGTAGCCATTTTGAATATTCCGCACTCTATTAAACGAATATTTTAACTAACCGAATCTTAATTATCGGGCCAAATACTTCATTATTTTAGGATTTAAAGATGTTTAAAAATTAAAATTTACTTAATATTTAACACAGGTACTTTTATTTACATTTTTTTTTCTTCTTAGAGTAAAATACACTATAAGTAACTAACATATACTGTAAAAACTATAAGTTTGGAAACATATTTTTTGGCTAGCTAATCGCTGATTCATTTACACAAGCTTTTTATTTTCAACAGCTGTATAATTTATTTATTATAAAGGCTATTTAATTATTTTTTATACAGACAGAAGTGAATATAAAAAACAACTATAATGTATACACATAAGTAATGTATGTACATATACATATGTGTAAATGTCAGATTATATAGAATTATTACAATTATGTAAATATATAGATATATATAAACCCACATAAGCATTCATTAGGTTTGTTTTCATAGCTTTTTGTATCATTTGTCAATAAATCTCATTTCATTGTGCCCAAATTGTGTAGTATAGCAAATAGTAATAAAAAAGGTCAATCTGCCAATACCGAGTTTGAGACACAAGTCAAAATGCTCGAGTGAGTAAAAAATGATGTCATATTAAGAGAAAATGATCATTTTTTTTTCATAAAACTGAATATTTTCATCACAAGTGTGTCTACAAAACAAAAATTTCAGAAAGTTTTACTTACTATTACTGAGATTACAGGTACGAGTCTATAGTTTGAATGTTTGAATTCCAAGTTTTAGCGACAAATGCGACTTCTATTTTGAAAATATATTACTTTGAAGTAGTTTTTAAATTGTTATGAGAATAGCGTATGGAAATTTTGAGGTGATGAAAAAGATTTTAGATTTAAATTTCATGGGGAAAAATTATATGATTGTGTCAAAGTATAAAAAATTTTTTGCTTATTTTTCATTTCCTAATATCAAGCATAGAGACTCAATTGATAACTTGATCACACATACTTTTTTTTGATTATATGTTTCTACATTTATATACAAATAAAGTTTAATTATTAAATAATTCAAATAGTTGAAGCTTTTGAAAATAGTATTTTGGTAATTTTAGCTAAAAATTTTATTCTTTTAAGACTTACATTGACAAACTGAACATGGATTTTTTTATTGTTGTTAATTCTTTAGGTTTATTATAAATTAATGTATTAATTCCTTTTTTTTAATTCTTTTTTTCGTCAAAATTTAGATAGGTTTCAAATGATGAGTATTAATAGCCGAAATGAAAGTAATTAGAAAAATTATATATTTAAAAAAAATTAATTAACAAACCTTGTTTCGATACTTTTACTTTCTTCTGTCTTCAATAGAAGAAAGTATTGTAATCGAAATTTTTTTCGATTTCCGGTTTTCGACGGATTTACACGTTTTAGGGGGTCAGAGATTCCAAAAAACATGTTTTTACAAAATGTCTGTCTGTCCATGTATGTGTGTGTCTGTGTGTATGTCGCCATTCGACCGTCAAAAAGTGTATGAAGTTATGCATAGAATTGAACCAAATTTTTTGTGTATGTTTATGGCTATGGCACGCAGGTCCTCCATCAGTTTTAAAATATTCCGCAGGAAGGGGGCGCTGCAATCACGAATTTTTGCCATTTTCAATATTGTACCGACCAAAAGTATATGAAGTTATGCATCGAATTGAACCGAATTTTTTGTGTCTATGTATGACTATGGCTATTTGGTCCTCCCTGAATTTGAAAAAAATCCGTCGGAAGGGGGCGCTCCAATCGCGATTTTTGTGCCATTTTCAATATTGTACCGACCAAAAGTACATGAAGTTATGCATCGAATTGAACGAAATTTTTTATGTAAGTGTATGGCTATGGCTAGTTAGATCGCCCTGAATCTGAAAAAAATCCGCCGGAAGGAGGCGCTGCAATAGCGAATTTTATGCCATTTTCAATATTGCACCACTTAAAAGTGTATGAAGTTAGTTCTAGAACTGAACTAATTTTTTTGTATATGATTATTTTTTGGTAAGGCAAGTAGGTCCCCCCTGAATTTGAAAAAAAAAATCTGCCTATCATTCTATTGTACATCGGCTCGTGCAGAGACGGAAATTCGTTTTCACTCCGATTAATTCATTGAAGCAGAAATTTAAGATGAAAATCAAAGTTGGTATGGTATTGAATTAAAATTATAAAAACATTAAAATGAGTAACTATTTTTTTTTATATTTAAATGTACGTATGAGATAGAAGAAAGTTTTAGGATTGGCACATCCAACTAGTTTATCAATTACTTTTTTGATTTCTGCTAAAATTGTGTAATTTTTATTAAATCTTTAGTAATGTCATCTAATTCCATGCACATGTTTTATTTATGTGTAATGATGTAGCAGTTGTGTTTTATAAATAATAGGTAAATAATACATGGCAACAGTACTGAGTTATTATTGTTGGTTACTAAATTGAATAAATTGACTTGTAAAGTGTAATTTCATTGATAAAGTTGTTTAATTTAGATGATGTTTAATATTTTAGGTAATTTTCTTTGCAAAAAATAAAAAGCTACATATGGCAGTCGCCCAATAAAAAGCACTTCAATAATAATAAAAAAAAATTGGTATTATTTGATATTATGACCCCAAGACCTCAAAACCATTCTACATCCAAATATTAATACTATATGGCCAAAAAATGACCGGCCATATGCAATTTTTGATGCTTTGTTAACTATCTAGAAAAATACCTGAGGAAACATCCGGAAACTCCTGGTAAGTAAACTGAATAATACCGGTTATATATTTCCTCGAAAATTTTTATATCATAACTCCTACAGGACAATTAACAAAATGAAAAAGAATGATTATCTTTTGGATAAACTTGTCAAAAGTAATGTAGAAAAAACATTCAAACTGTAGATTGTAGTTAAGTGGCTAATTGTAACAAAGTGCGCTGATTTTTGTTAGGATTGAATGTATACTTGTAGAGAAGTTAAGATTTTCATAAAAATAGTTCCAAATTTTGCCAAGTTTTTTGCTTATAATTTGCAAAATTCTTAATATAAAAAAATGATATTTTCAAAAAATATGACAAACAACATTGTACACAAAATCTTGCAATCAAAAATTAAAAATAATAAAAATTGTATGAATAATGAATAGGTTTACTAAATAATATTTTCCTGCGAATGCATGGAAGGTAATCAAAATGTAATTTATATAATATATTACCTTAATGTATAGAGCAACATTTGTGAAAGTCATAAAAGCATAGCTTGAAAATTCGAAAATTTATCGTCGATAGAATAAGCTCAAAATTCGTTGTTCACATAAAGAAGAATAAAAGAATAGGGGATGTATCGATATTTACATTGATTAGTGTCAATACATCATACATAATATAGCACGTGCTACTATGTTTGAATACAACCCCTCACCTTTTTTTCGTCCTTTTTGAACAACGAATTTTAAACTTATTGAATCGACGATAATTTTCAAGCTACGTTTTTGAGACTTTTACAAAAGTTGCTCTATCTAATTTGCTAACATAATACGTAAATTATATTTTAATTGCTTTCATGCATGTAATTTGCAAAATTACTTAGTAAACCTGTTCATTATTCATACAGTTTTATTTATTTTTTCATTCTGATTGCAGTATATTGTATACAATGTTGTTTGTCGTTTTTTCTGAAAACATCATTTTTTATTTTAAGAACTCTGAAAATTATAAGCAAAAAAAAACTTGGCAAACATTCTGACTGTTTTTTTTTTTTTTTTTTTTTTTTTTTTTTTTTTTTTTTTTTTTGAAAAACCTTAAATTTTCTATGAGTATTCATGCTATCCTCATAAAAATGGTCACAGTTTAAAGTAAGTAACACAGTTTATTGTAATAAGCCACTTAATTATAATCAAAAGTTTGAACGCTTTTGCTACATTAGTTTTGTAAGTGTTATTTAAAAGATATTCATTCTCTTTCAATTTGTTGACAGTCCGCTGTGGGGTTTCGGGAAAAAAATCTTTGCAGAAGTATATAATCTGTACTATTATGATTACACACCTCGAGTATCAAGATAATTCTTCAGGTATTTTTCTAGATATTTAACAAAAGATAATTCCTCGGGTATTTTTCTAGATATTTAACAAAATGTCAAAAATCGCAAGTGTCTGGCCCCCTTTGACCATATGGGGTATATATATATCTGATGTATGTCATGCTACAACTCTTATATAGTAAAACCACCATAACGGACACTCCCGAATAGCGGACACTTCTATTTAACGGACAGTTTTCAAATCCCCACTCCCCAAACTTAAAATTTTGTATGTTTAACCTCTGAATAACGGACATTCCGAATAGCGGACAGTAATTTTGGCAAAAAAGAATGAAAAATTATTTTTAACACGGGAAAAAAATAAATAAAAATCCTCTAAATTTATCAGGGCAATGTGTCACGAATTTTGTGATCTCAGATAAGTTTGGGGATGAACTGGAGAAAATCTCCTCTCCCCCTAGATTTATCTGCGATTCCAGCCCCTCCCCTCCCCAAACTCCCTAGGATGATTTGAGATTGTATGCTTTTAAGAAACAGAAAAACACAGTAAACAGTTATGCAATTTTTTTTTTAGGAAAAGATGATTCAAAAGGATTAAAACTACTGAAAGAGTTAAAACTTCACATTGAAGAACAAATTACTTGTAATCGCAAGTAAAAGCAAACTTTTGTAACAAATTTTCTTGTAAGAATATAATAAACAAATGATAAAGGTATGCTCAATTTTATTTCAGTTTTATTGCTTTAAAAATTATTTTAATTTCTGTTTTAATCATGTAATAGAGGTTTTAGGACATTTTAAAATCGACCAATAAAACATTAAGCATTCATTAGCAATTTTTCTATCTCTTAGGTTTTCCCAATAGCGGACACCTCCGAATAGCGGACAATTTCTACGCTCCCAAGGTGTCCGTTATTTAGAGGTTTTACTGTATTTATGCACTTATTTCGATGAGATTTATTGTAGCCATAGTACATACCAATGTCTCAACTCAGATCGCTTTCGTTGATCAGGTTCATTTGTCATCTTGTTTCAAAAGACGTCCATTTGAATTTGTTTTAAATTTAAAAAGTGGTGCAAATAAATTAAAAAATGAAATAGATTTTTTCCTTAAAAGTTTTTAAGGATTTCGAAGGGTATTTTGTATTGTCTTTATCTTAAAAAATGGCTGAGATATAGCCGATTGAACTTATATGATGGCTGACATTTTAGCACTATCTGAATTTCGTCATGTTGTAATTCTTGTTTTTATAAATTGATTTCGATGAGATTGATTCTACACATAGTACAAGTCAATGTCTCATCAAATTTCATTAGTCAGCTTCATCTTCCACCTAATTTCAAAATGGCAGCCATTTGCATGAAAAACTGACATGCAATGCTTAACTATTATTAATATCTGTTAGCTACAAATTCTCGCCAAACTTGGGGACACTTGATTAAATATCACTTAATTTGACAACAAAAAAAAGTAACTAATAAGTAATGCCGACTTTGCTATAGCTTACTAGTTTGGCGCAATCTCATTCAAATTCGGTATCTATTGTCGGGTCCATCTATTTTTAACTTCATAAAATTTGAGTAAAATTAGTTTCGAGTAAAACTTGCAAAATTTTAAAATTAAGAAATGTGAAAGTTACCTTTTCTTCCTATCGCTGGCCGAAAGGACTTTTTTAAGTGCACTTTTCTTTTTCATATCCACTTTAAATATATAATGTAATATTTAATTAAATAATGTGTATAAAGATCTGTATAAGTGTTATAAAAGGAACTATTTGTGAAAGAAGTGTCATAATTTTAATAATGAGCTACAAGAGAAAATAAAAATATTAGATATTTGAGACCAACCTGCATTGTAATACTAGAGTGTCTTAAATTGCTAGGTATGTAACGTTTTTTAAAGCCCAATATATAAAGTCACTATTATTTATTTCAAATCTGTTTCTGCTTTTTCATATAAAATTCTATAACCTTGCTCTTAAAAAGGTATTTTTGCTGCTTTTAAACATGAATAACTGCAACATCATTAATATTAAATTTCATATTTTTCATAATTTTTATTAAATATACTGAACGTTTTCTTGATTGGTTCATTTCTAAATAAAATATTTCTTTTTTCCGTACCATCTGAATTTCTGTATTTATTCCTGTACTCTCTGCAGACTGTGTTATATAATACTTTATTTTAAATCTATCTAACAATACTCTTGCCACAATTTATAATCCAAATTGCATAGAAAGATCTATAAATTGTTTTATTTTAAAGCTAGAAATATGTATTTTGTTTTATTTATTATATAACACTTTTAACATGATTTAAATACTAATAAATTGTTCAATTATTGCTATACAATGTAAATTGAATGTATAATGCAGAATGTTTTCCTCAATAATCATTTATTCTAATTTAAAAAATCCTTATATCTGGAGAAGTTTTGATTAAATTCTAAATATCATAATTCCCCTTCCGTAAAATTAAATTATCTTAATCACAGTGTTTATATAATGTATCCTTGTTTTCGCAGACGATATGAAAGTATAAAATTTTCAACTTAAGTTACCTTTATTTTTCATTCATAAATGTTTTTAAAAATACTTTTATTTATAAGTGCTTTATTAAAAAACATTTGATTTATTCTTCATTTATGCAATTTATTTCTAATTTTTATTAATAATGTTTTCCTTACGCGAAATTTATTTTATGGTGGCAATTATTTATTTATTCCAAATTTAGGTATAGGTAAAATTTTTATGCAATTAAAATTAATCTGCCCCATATTTGGTTCTGTGAACATCAAGAATTTGAAGTCTATTTCAATTCACTTTTGTGCGTTAATTTAATATTTCATAAAACGTTTATTTTTTGAAATATTTTTTTCATGAATCTTAAAAGGTGATAGATTGAATTATTTTATTTATTGCAGATGCAAAAAGATATGAATGTAGATGCACATCACATCACTCAAAACTGTCTTTAAAGTGTGAAATATGCAGCAAAATATTTCTTTACAAGAGCCTTTAGGAAAATTAAGTTCTGAATCACAGGAAGGAAAGCTGTTTGTTTGTGAGGTATGCAGCAAAAGATTTTCTCGGAAGAGAAATTTAAGCGCACATCTGTTAATTCATACTGCTGAAAAACCTTTTGAGTGTGAGATATGCAACAAGAAATGCTCACGAAAGGCTGATTTAAACAAACATATGTTAATTCATAGTGGTGAAAAATCTTTTCTTTGTGAGATATGCAATAGGGAATTCTCTCTGAAGTCTCATTTAAGCAGACATCTGTTAATTCATACTGGTCAGAAACCTTTTGTGTGTGAGATATGCAACAAGAATTTCACTCAGAAGAATAATTTAAGGAAGCATCTTTTAATTCATACTGGTGAGAAACCTTTTGTATGTGAAATGTGCAATAATAAATTTTCTGATAAGTCACATTTAAGTACACACCTCTCAATTCATACTGGTGAGAAAACTTTTAGATGTGAGGTATGCAACAAAAAATTCTCTCGAAAGAGTAGTTTAATCCCACATCTGTTAGTTCATACTGGTGAGAAATCTTTTGTATGTAAAATATGCAACAAGAAATTTTCTCAGAAGGCTCATTTAAGCAGGCATCTGTTAATACACAGTGATTAGGAACGTTTTGTTTGTGAAATATGCAACAAGAAATTCTCTCTAAAGGATAATTTAAACAGACATCTTTTAAACATACTAGGGAGAAATGTTTTGTGTGAAATATAGTGCAGGAATTTCTCTGAAAAGTGTGTTTCAAGGAAGCATCTCCCATTCTATATTATTGAGCCAATTTATATGAGATATAAAAAAATCTCAAAAGAGCAAACTGTTTTTGCTTCTATAATTTGTTAATCGCGATTAACTAATTTTTATATTTCTTGTATTTAGAAACTTTGGCACATTCTAGTATTAAAATAGTATTTTATTAAAAGTATTAGAGAAACTAAAATCAAATGACGACCAACCAATTTTTTTTTCAATTTAATTCAATAAATCAGCAAGTTAGAAAAAAAATCTCAAAAGAGCAAACTGTTTTTGCTCCCATAATTTGTTAATTCCGATTAACTAATTTTTATACTTCTTGCATTTAGAAACTTCTAATTAGCAAATTCTAGCATTAAAATAGTATTGTATTTAAAATATTAGACAGGCTAAAATAAAACGACGACCAACCAAAAATTCTTCAATTTAAACTAATAAATCAGCATGTAAGGATCTTCAAAATCATTTTTGTCAAACCATATTTTATATTTAATTGATTTTATCTTTATTTTATCTAAAAAACTTTGCAATTCTCCCTTTTTTTGACACAATATAGATTTATAAGTCTGTAAAATTACCCTTATGATTGAGAATATTTGAGTGAAAAGAATTGTTAAAAATAATTTCTCACAATGATGTTATGCTACTTTAACACATTCACTGCCAAAGTGCATCTGTTAAAAGATGCCTAAGTGAACATTTCTGTTACATATAGTTGGTTTCGCGAAATAAATGATCCGTTTCAGTACAACAAGTGTATTGTGTAGTTTCTTTCTATGTCTTAAACAGCTAATCAATGCTCTTTTTTTATGCAATACTCGTAATCAGTGGAGCACACAGAGAGGGGAAAAGTATTGGAAAATATATAAAGTATTTACGAGATCAAAATTCGTTTTTTTTTTGTGCGTTTGTGTAAAAAATTAATTCGCAGATATGCCAGCAAGTCTCCACTCTCTAAAAGTGGAAGGAGTGAAAAGCTCACTTTTTGAAAGATCGAGAGGCATTTTCACTCTTTCTGGAGTGACTTTTGTAAAAGTACACTTCCAAAGGAGTGGAATTTTCCACTCTATAAACAGGAGTGGAATTTTCTACACTACAGAAAGGAGTGAATTATTCCACTCTATAATCGAGAATCACTCCACTGATGAGAGTGACTGTCCACATATGTGGATTTTAGTATGTCCACATATGCTTAATTAAGTATGGTAATTAGATAATTAATTAGTGTTTCTTTGTAATTTTCTATTATAATCACATCTAGAAAAATTTTGCAACCAACTAATTTTATTTTGTTTCACCGCTAATGCTCAGCTCCCTCCAAGATAAAATCCTGGGTGCGCCACTTCTCGTAATCGTGATTTAGATAAGGATATCAATAACGAGTTATTCCGTAGTTGGGAAGATAAAAACCAGTTTACCAACTACTAATATTCTCGTAGTTGGCAGCGAATATGTTAAAATTGTCTTTCTTACTTTTAAGCTGAAAATTACTGTTCTTAAGGGGTACTATTGAAAATAATATAGGAAATAAAAATAATTAAGGGTTTAATACAGTGATTGTTTTTTAAAAGGTAATAACGGTTCTGATGAGGTTTGAAAATGTAAATATACTTTCTAAATGTGTTTTAAAATTGTACTTTCCGAATCAGGATTCTGTATAAAGAAAATACTTTTCATTTCATTAGGATATCATTACTTGTTGTTATTAAATTACTTACTTTCAAGATATTCTAAATTCTGATTGTTTTTCATAAAAGAATAAAAATCTGATGTAATTTTGATATGCTAATAAAAGTTGGTAAAATGTGTTTGAATCGTTTGTTTACCTCATCATATCCGATCTTCTTTTAAAACTTTCCAATGTACTTTAAAAAAAATAACAATGAAGAACAAATTTACATTTTTTTTAAATACGATGTTTTTTAAGGGCAAAAATATACAAAATTTATTTTAATTAAATCCACATT
Source organism: Maratus speculifer (assembly GCA_964019185.1). Taxonomy (NCBI): domain Eukaryota; kingdom Metazoa; phylum Arthropoda; class Arachnida; order Araneae; family Salticidae; genus Maratus; species Maratus speculifer. The sequence continues at coordinate 2,068,097 of CAXHSM010001491.1, forward strand.
ACAATGAAATTTTAAAACCCTTATAAAATTAAAAATACATCAAAAATATTTCAGATGTCCTTCCATCTGCTTTACAATGCAATATATTAATGTATGTAATAATTATGAAAATGATTATTTGTTATATTAATCTAAAACTGGAACATAACTCTGTTTCTAAACGATCCATGAAGTATTGTCTGGGAATATAGTATCCATCTCTGTTTTCTTGACCTTGGGCTCGAGGTTCTATACAACATATGTCCGGGACGCAAATAAACAAACACTCAACGTCCCAGCGCTTTACGCCAACCTCCGTAGCCAAGCGCTTTGGGGGAAAAAAACTTCGAAGAGCATGCAAGTCCGAAGTTGCTTCGATTTTTCTTCGATTTCATCCATTTGACCGCGTATGTCTTGTTTATGGAATATTTTTGAAAAGAATACGAGTGCTAATTAAAAAATGCTTATCTCACCTTTTGAAAAATTATACATACATTATGAATGCTCTGTAAGTTGATCTTTCTTTTTTGGAATTAAAGCATTTATTTGTGAAGTTTTATACATACCATGTACTGCCATCTAGTGTCAGTACACAAATACATTACAACAATTGTCACCTGAATATGAAAGCTGAATATAACTGGATATAAATATTTGTACATGTAAACTTCAAACTACGGTACTAGAATAGAATGTAGCATGCACGTTGCACGTCGAACTTCATTTTTTCGCCAAAGCGCTTGACTAGAGAGGTTGGCGTGAAGCGCGCGCTGGGACGTTGAGTGTTTGTTTATTTGCGTCCGGGACAGGTGGCCAGCCTGACGTCGGTCACTCGGTGTTTAGACCACGAACAAATTTAGAACTGATACGAACTCATTTTATCAACCTCGAATGGTTGAAACTCAGTGTTGTATTCAGATTCTTTTCTCCGGGAGGGACTTCTGTGGTTCCGGTGGGTGGACATTCTAGAGTTCTGGGGGGGGGGGAAGTTGCATTTTTTGACCATTGAAAACCCCAAATCTTAAATTTTCCGGGGAGAATGTCCCCTCTCAGGCTACCCCCTGAATTCAACACTGATGAAAGTCTGAGTGAATCTTAGCGAATAGGCTGGAGTATTCTCAACTTGCAGCATGGCAGTCAGATTCTCTGACCACTAAACCACTATGCTTTAATAAATTATTTCGAAATGAGTGATTAAAAAGAAATAGCAAGTTCCTTTGAGTTTATTTTCTTGTGGGCGCTAAACGAGAATATGAAATATTGTCCCACTTTGTTTTTAAAAAGAAATTACGCTAGAATAGCTACAAATTTATATTAAAAAAAATTCAACTTCCATTCGGCATAAAGCCAAATACAAAACTAATGCTCTAACAGTTAGGATGTAAGTGCGATGACATAAGTAAATACTGAATTTGAAATTATGTTCCAAAATCAAGAAGTAGCGAAAATGTTCAAATTAAATTAATTAAGAAAATTTTCACAAATTTTTTTATTTGTCCTGTGATCGGATATATTCTGCTGTTAGTTTAAAATTTTTCAAGTCTAACCTAAACAAATTCTCTGAATGAACTCTTTGATGAACAGAACAAATAAGGAATTGAGCAAATAAGGTTTCATCAGATCAACGAAACCCCAAAATGAAAGATGAAACAAATAAGGTAAAAACACCAATGATGGTCTAGTTGAAGACGAATTTTCGGCTTTTAGATAATCATTATTATTTCGTGCACATTTTTGTCAGGATGATGATTAAAAAGAAAACAAAAAATAGATGAAAAAATATTTTTGGTTTAAACCTTCTAACCGGTTGTGCTTCTGCGCTGCATTTTTCAGGAATATCAGCATGCATAACATTAGAGGAAAGTTTTGTGATTGCCTTATCTGACTAGAATTTAGTTAGTATTTGATATAACATGGCGCTGATTATATTTTGGTGCAAATCGCTCAACAGGTGGCGTTTTCATTGTGCATTATTCGTGATTATCACATTTACTCTATCTCAAGAACTAATACACGAAATTTCTGAAACTTTAGGTTCAGTTTGTTCCTAATCGAGATTATTGTTGCTGTTTAGTTTTTTGTGTAAATCGCCTTATAGACGGTGTTGCTATGTTGCATTTTTCATGATTTCGCAGTAAATGTATCTCAAGAACTAATGCATGGATTTACATCTATCTTCAGATTTAGTTAATACCTGATAAAAATTGATCCTGATTAGTTTTTTGGTGTACATCACCCGACCTGAGGCGCTGTTATGTAGATTTTTTTAAAGATTTTACAATACATTCAAAGATCTATAATCCGCACACCCATAATCCACTGTTTTCTATAATTCACGTTATTTTACGAATGTAAACAATGAAATAAACAGTTAAAAAATTTACAAATTAGTGATCCAAAAACGTTTTTTTTAGAAAAATTTAAAAAAATGTGAAAACACTAAGGAAACAGTGAATTATGGGTGTGCGGATTATAGATCTTCGACTGTAACTCTATCTCAAAAATTAATGCACAACTTTTCATCAAACTTCAGGTTCAGTTATAAGTTGTTGACTAGATTTTGGTTTGAACAACCTAACCGGTAGCGCTGCTATGCTGCATTTTTCAGGAACTATTAACATGTATAAGATAGAAGAAAATTTTGGGATTGCTACGTCTGAGTAGTTTTTAATTGTTGGAACTTGTGCTTTTTGTTTTGTTTGGAAACTTACCAATTACCCTAATTTAGACGAAAGTAAGCAAGTAAAATTTATTTTTTTATCATTGTTCCTCAAATTTATGTGTGCTTGATATTATAGAATTTTATCAAAAAATATTATTATTTTTTAAATAAACACCAGAATTGCTAATTAATAACAAACTTTTTTTTTTTTTTTTTTTTTTTTTTTTTTTTTTTTTTTTTTTTTTTTTTTGCTGTAGAATATACATAAAACAAAATAAGATTTCTTTAATCATTTTCCCATGATTTATTCAAAAAAATGAAAGCTAAGAATTTATTCACAGATTTTCATGTACCTAGAATTCCCGTAGTGGTCATACATTGCAATTTAATTTTGACACGGTGATAGCGAATTCTGAAGTTGTAATATAAGAAATAGAAGACAATTTTGGAATTGCCAAATCCAACTAGTTCTGATTATCTTTGCAGGGTTTGGTCTGGTTTTAGGTAGCTTTATTGGTGGCCTTCTTAACTCCTTTTTGGCTATTCCAGCTCCCTTATTTCCTGTTTTACAGCTCTTTTTGTTTTATTACTTTTTCTTGCAATACTTTTTGTTTTTTTTCTTTCACTGTCTTTTTGCAGCTCATTCCATCTTTATGATATTAAGACGAAACACATTCTCCTCAATCGCTTCTTTCCTTTTCTTTCAAAACTGTGCGAAAATCGGAATTAAACAAATATATATCAACCATTTCACAAAAAAAAGTATTTAGTGCGTGCATTTGCGATTTAAAAATAACAGCTATGTCTAATTTAAATTTTACATCCTTATCTTTTGTATAGAAATCGTAAATGTATAGAAAGAGTTTTTTCTGCGTTTAACTTCTTTTGAATTTTGAATTCTTTAGTAACTGCTTTTAGAGAGCATTTACATCTCGCAAATTATTAACAAGTTAAATTCTAATATTTATACTCATCGAAATTGCAAATATATACATTTTAGAAAGATTTTGCTCTTGCATTCCGTTGGGATTACGAGAGGAACATAAAATATAGCATATGGTTAAGTAAGGGTTGGGGAGGCAGGTTTGAACTAGAGGCACCTTTGAGCACTCTAAATATTTTCTTTCAAATATATTATTTTTAAAAAATGTACTACTACTTCAGTGCAATAAGTAAACAAAGCTGCACCATTTTATATGAACAACATTGTCAAAACAAGGTATGTATTTTCTACTTCTTGAATCTGAACTTATGAAAATAAAGTTGTAAGATTTTTGTTGACAATCTTTTATTTTTAAAATTTTAATTTATTATTCAATACTTAAATAAAGATATTATATTTAGTTTATGAGCTTTGCTGCATTCAAATTCTTCAGCCGAATTGAATAAACAACTCGTCACCTGAGAATAAGAATCTGTGTCTTTGAAAAAACTGATTTATCGATATAGAAATGTTCTACTTATATCTATGAAAGCATTACTTGATAAAAATAATGTCATAATATAATTTTAATATCATATGTAAATTATATATAACATCATTTTGAAGCAAAAATGCCTTCATGGATACAAATAGAATTTTTCTATATTGATAAATCAGTTTTTTCAAAAACACAGATAGAACCTTCTTATTCTCAGGTGACGAACTGTAAAGCTGAACTCCACACGTTGGGGTTGAACACAATTGAACATTTAAAACTAGGATATAAAGAAATGTGAATGTATCTTAATGTTACTAATTTGGAAATTTTTTTTATGTGAAGAAAGGTTAATTAAGGATGTCAAAGAACATGGATTTATACTATTTAGAATCCCGTTTACGGCACGCATAGATTACAACCTCTAGATTTATCAATTATGGGAAGTTTCACATCTAAATTGATAATCGCATTCATTTACTTGATAATTACAAATCCCGGATAAATAATAATGATTCATGATTTAGCAGGTTTGTCTAACAAAGCTTACACGCTTTCATTTACTCTTTCCCAAATTTAATTTCTGGTTTTCGTGATGGATAAAACGGTCTTTTATTTCACGTTCCTTCATAAAAAGAGTGAATGACAATTTTTAATCTTCCAGATACATCAGATATCATATTGGTGTACTTCAAGGATATCAGGAAAACGTTTTCACAACCAAAAACAACTGCAGGGTCACTCTGTCTTGTTTCAACAATGAGTTTTGATATCAACTTTAATGGATTTAACCCTTCACTGAACGGTGTGCCACATCTGGTACATGGATCATTCTCATTGAATAGGAAAAAACAAAGTCCCACTTGATTCTATAATTTTTTTTGAACTATTTTACCAATAAAGTTTATTTTTACTAAAAGCTGTACTTTTTCTCTATCTACTACTCATATCCCTTACTTAAAAAATAATTCTAAACAATATATATATATATAAATGTATGTAAAATATCATTCCCCTGGCTGTCCCCAACCCCAGAATTAGACTTTGAATCCATCGAATATTTATTAAATATTGATTTAAAAAAATTGTAATTATTAATATAGTATCACAATTTGTTCCTTTATATGAGGAGTACATTTGTAGAGGTATACTATAATGCAACTCTGTGAAAAAACACAATGAAATATGTCCATCAATTTTGGCATCATTCCCCTGCACTTACAAAAATAGTTCTAAAAAACACCAATAGATGCCGCTGGTTTCAAATTTGGCTTTGATCCAATTTTAACTACTTGCTTGGAAGAGACGCCTTAAAAGTTTGGAGTCTGTAGCCATTTTGTTTGTGAGTGCAGATGTTGAAAAGTGGAGTTCCAAAACGAATATTTTTATTAGCCATCATTACCCTGGATCAATTTTTTGTGGATAAATTAAAGGTAAGCTTTTTTTATTTTGTTTTATATTTTTAATACATGTTTTTTAATATGTGTAATCATTTTAAATTTTTTTTGTTCCCTCATGTAGTTCTAAGGTAGATATTACTAACAAATCATCATTCCCCTAGCATCATTCCCCTGCCTGTTCTTAAAGCAGGGGAATGATTCTAGTTAGGGGAATGATGAAATCTTACAAATGTTATTAAGATATTGGCTAAAAAACCCTATTAATACATTAATAAAGAAACTAAATGTTGTTAAATTAAAAAATATTCAAAATTCTTAATATTGATAACTATAAATGATTTTTTATATGAAAATTGAAATACTTTAGTTTTAGGTAATCTTTAAATATAGACGCTACATTTTTTACATATTAGTTTGTTACAATTTAGGATATAAAAAAACGAAAAATGTTTAATTTAGTTAATATTACTACTCAATTATTTCATAAAATTTGACAATATTTTGCATTAATTTGAAACAGTATGTAATCATTTATTGCTATTGTTACTTAATTTCAATCGGAAACTTTTTTTATTAGTTTTTTTTAAGGAGAATTCAATGTAACTTATCTGAAATCTGTATTTTTCAATTTTCATCAGTACTGAATACAGGGGATGGCCCGGGGAAAATTTAAGATTTTGGGTTTTCAATGGTCAAAATGTGCGTCCCCCACCCCAGAAATCTATAATATCCCCCCGGAGAAAAAAGTCTGAATTCAACACTGATTTTCATAATTAAAAAAGAAATTAATGTGTGTTTAAGATTTTTATTTTAAATGTATGATTAAATTTAGACACTTCATTAAATTTGAATGTATCTCATTTTTATTTTTAATTTAAATATTTTTAAGTACCACTTTAAATTAGAGCATGTCTATACCTACAAAATAAAAAAAGATTAGCTTTTACTGAACCAGCATCCTGTTTTATATAAATGGTTAATATGGAAAAAAAATAATTCTTTCATTAAGATTAATGCTAAAATTTAATACGAATAAACAAAATTAAACTGATAACAAAATGATTTTTTTTATAAAAATTCTCTTTGTTTTCAGGAAGATGCCATAAGTAAAAGAAAAACTGACTAAAGAGGGGAAAATAAAAAAATAAAATAGAATCACAACGCAAACGCTATCAAAAGATAAAAAAATGACCCAGCTGCATATGAAATACAAAAAGAAAAGAAGCAACAGAAATACCAAAAAAAGATGGTGTGTGCAATAAAGCCTACTACAGAGATGATTGCCCGCGAGAAAAGAAGCAAGTGGAAACAATGGAAAAATAATTCCAGAAATTACCGAAAACGACCAAGTCTCACTAAACATCAAGCTTTGACTGTTGAAGAAGCGTCAACAAATGATAATTCTGAAGAGTTAAACACAAGCTCAATGTCAAATTTACTCAATGCTCCTTTATCTAATACAAAATCAAGTAATGCTTTAATCGAGAAACGGAAATTATCTGGAAGAAAACGCGTAATGCGCAACAGGAGTGCACTTAATAGAAAATGTGTAATAATGGAAAATCAAACAAAATGTCTAAGTAGAAAATTAGAAAAATATAAAAAACGTAACCAAAGATTGAAATTTAAAATTAACAGCAAAACAGAAGATATGAGTCCCAGGTCAAAAGCAGATTATTTTCTGAAGCGAAAAGAAAAGTTTTCTTCAGTTGTTAGAAAGAAACTTATATATATATATATTCATTATTGTGAAAACTGTGTACAGTAATTTAAATAATTATGTATCTTACTTTATTTTATTAAAAATGTTCAGTGATATGAATTTTTCTATCATTAATAGTTTATTGCAGTGCTTTATAGATTATTGAATCATTCCCCTGCTCACTACCATCATTCCCCTGGAAGTTTTTTTTTAAAATTATAAATAAAATATTAAATTTTAGGAGTTATGAACGATGGGTGATAATTCTAATACAAAATCACTTTTTAAAGCTATACATGAAGAAAAAAGTTTTTTATTTCATAGTTTATAAATTTGTATTTTGCATCTTCTAAATTACCCTGTTTATGGAGAATCACCCACATGCCTAAAATAACTATATTTTTCATTATAAGCCACGAATTTCACCAATATGATCACTGTAACTGATCAAGAACGCTCCAAAAATGGAATAACGCGTACTTTGTTAGAATGCTGCATTCCACAAAAATTACAATTTCTTCTTTGGAAACAAAAGAATCTTCGATTAAGTTATTAAAGCAAAATTTACTTTTATTATTTTTACTGAACGATTAAAAATATTTATATAAAGAAATTGCAGAGTGTTAAGCAGATAAAAATAATTAATTTAAGCCCATTTAACTGCAAAATATTGCAATACAATATTTAATAACTCTAATTGTGTATATCAAGTATATAAGCGTGTTCCCACCATCAACTATCAAATTTTAGCAGAAAATTTGAAATTTATTTTTTTTTTACTATTTTTGCATTTTCCATGATTTCTGCAATAGTTAGTCCTTGACATGAACTGTCGTTTTCTATATTTTGGTGTAAACTGTTTAAAAGATGGTGCTGCTATGCTGCATTTTTTGCGAATACCGCAACAGAGCTATCTTTATGACTAATTCACGGATTTTCATCAAACATAAGATTCAGTTAGTCCTTGGCACAAATTGACATTTTTTTTCTTATTCTGATGTAAATCGCTCACCAAGTGATGCTGCTATCGTGAATTTTTTATGATATCCGTAATATATCAATCCCAAAGAACTAATGCACGAATTTTTCTTTAACTTAGGATTCAGTTGGATGTTATCACAGGGGTTTGCTTGTTAGGTTTTGGTATTAATCGCCCAATAAATGGCGCTGCTAAGCTGCATTTTATAGAATTTACACGATTTTAGCGATAGTCATGATTCATGAACTAACTCAAGGAATTTCGTATCTTTAGAATCCTTATGATGGGAATTAAATTGCAATTTCATTGCTATAAATGCTGTTGTGATTCCAAAGTCAGGCAGTTAGGGTGTAGATTCTAGCCTAAAAGAATGTTCCGAAAACAGAAAAGTACAGAAATAAGTGGACAGAAGTAAGAGGAATGTGCTAGTAAAATGTTAAAAAATCAAACACTTTGCTTTAAATGTTTGAAAGAAACCGATGTACTAAAAAATTTAATTAATCGCGGCACAAAGCTGTGAAATATAATTAATCGAATGGGCAATCCCAAAACTTTTTTCTATATCAAGCAGGTTAATACTTCAAAATTCGCTACCACACTGCCAAAATTAAATGGCAGTTTATGTCCATCATGAGGAATATAATGATATGAAATTGGGTGCATTAGCTCTTGAGATATGACTATCACAAAAATCACGTAAATCATGCAAAATACAGCAAAGCAGCACCACTTGATGGGTGATTTATACCGAAACCTCTGCAACAACTTATGTCAACATCTAACTAGGGTCAGACTGGGTCAGTGTAAGTTTCATGTTGAGCTTGTTTTGATAAATTTAATTTAAATAACTTTAGTTTTGTAAGTTTAGTTTGTTTTAAGTATAATTTTGTTATATCGGTATTTATATGTATTTATATTCAAATTTAATCATAAAAATTTGAGATTTAAAACGCAATTCCAGTTGCAAAAAAGTTTAAAATTTCGTTCATATAAAAATCGATTTACGTTAAAGTAGCTGCTTTTTCAATACTTCAGAAATAAAAATATCAGTGTCTGACTCTTAAAACTTTGTCTGTGTTTTAACATGTAAAAAAATATTCTTTTATGACCAAAAGTTATTGAGTCACGATACTTGCAATTTAATGAATTTCCTGATTTTTTGTCAGCAAATATGGAAAAACATGTTTTTAGTATTAAATTATTACATTTAGTATTACACTTTTAAATTGTATTTGATTGTATGCATAAATAATAATTCCATAGTCTTATGGTGTTCGTTATGCACATGCGTTTGGCAGGAATGAAGAAGAAAACAAACTTTTATTTTCCAAAACATGTCAAAAAGGAGTTTATTTTTATAAAGGGCGTTTCTTCTTATTGTTTACTAAGAACTAATTCCTAAACCATTAGTATAAGTGATATAGTTCCAACTACAAACATTTTTTAAGATTTTATGCATTATGTAAAATTCCATTTATGTTTAAAAGGGGTCTTTTTAAATAGTTAAGAAATAAAAAAAATGCAATGCCTGGGCCTTAAACCTCATTCAGAAAATATTTCTCCATGTTCTACATCTATCCAGAAAAAGTTTATTCTTCTATAGCAAAAACTTACTGAGCTATGATACTTAAAGGATTGAGTGATTTTTCGATGTCTTAGGAACTATAAATGGAAAAGGTGTTTTCAGAAAAGATGAAAATTCACGATACTCACAAGATCATAACTAGGAGGTTTTGTCCTGCAAAAGTTAATTTTTTTAACCCAAAACTGATTTTAATGTTTTGGATTTACTTGAATCAAAAACAGCGTCTATAGTAAAGTTCTAAAATTATTTCAAACATTTTGTTTAAAGGCCTTCTAATGAAAACATCCGTTGACAACATGCTATTACATATACGTTACAAAAATACCGGGTTGTAGAAACCTGGCATTTGTGTGTGTACAGTTTAATCCGTTTACCAAGAGCAACTCTATTTCCGATCTCTACTCCAAAACTCTACTCCTATATGTGATTAGTTGATATTAGAGATTCGGGATGAGGGCAGGGGAAATCGCTAGTCTCAGAGCCCCACCCACCCATTAACCGTTTTTTCAATATCTTTAATTTGTGTAATTTTTCTTTTAAATTTGTCCGGTTTCAATTTCTGTTATTTTTTTTTTCCTTTTCTATTTAGAGTCCAAGGCATTACGGTCGTAAGTAATGGATTTTGCCGCTATTCGATTCGGTAAGCGGCCAATCTTCGTCGACGACCCCTACCAATGACCTATAATACCTACGTAGACACCAAAATGGCAACCTTTTCATAGGCCGACATGTCTGCCTTCCGTCACGTGACGGAGGGCAGATTTAGCACGCCAAACCGGTTTTTCTCCCGCCGAAACTCATATTGCTATGTTTGTCTTGAATTGGACCACACCTCTTCTTTTGTCTTTGTGAAATCTGAAAGTTGCCAATAAAGCGATCACCGCCAAAAAACAGCATCTTTTCGCCAAAGATGTTGGATTCGAAACCATGCCGAGATAACAATGGGATTTGGCGTCTACGTATATGAGAAAGTCAATGACCCCTACCTACGACTCGAACAATCCTACTCACTTGCACGATAGCGCTGTCGCCGATAGGTGACCACGGATAGCGCCAAAATCCTTTACTTACGACCGAATGCCTTGGAATCCAAATAGAATAGGAAAAAAATAATAACAGAAATAGGCTAGAATAACAGATTAACATACCGCTCTCGCGTCTGACGTCACGTGCATAAAGTCTATTGTTGCTCGAAAGAGAAAATGTAAACTGCAGCAGTGGATCTACTGCTTGGAGGAAGAAAATAAAAGTTTTTAATTCATTTTTATTCATTAATGTTTTGAAATAAAGGTGTGTGATTTGGGATCAGTAACAGTTTTCTCAGAGTGGGGAAAATCTACTTTAGTAGAGGGACTAAAGAGGGGGAAAAGTTACTGGTACTGAAGATCACTAAAATTTTGAAATTACTCTAAATTTTATAAGATCTCAGAGCAGATGACCATGAAGAACTTGAACACTGGTATAGCCAGCGTTCATGAATAATAAGTACTTTGCACACTGTATTCCACAGAAAATATGCTTTAAGGAACCTCAGAAATTCATGCTCATTTTTTTTGATAAATACTCGAAATGGAGTTAAATAATCCATAAAGGATTTCCCTTAATAGGAACATAACGAAAAATGGAATTTTTTTATTGTACTTCTGAACGAACTATAAATACTACGAAATTCATTTTCAATAGGGAATGTGGGACAGTCATCATAAGTTTATAGTAATCAATCAGATTTAAAGGGAGATTGGATTGGAAAAACAAAGACAAAAAATCAAATATTTTTCACCAACATTTATTGACGTTTGAAAATCACATCAAATCTTTATAATTTTATGAAAAATCAATCATAGTTCACAGTATTTTGAAACTAAGTAATTTATTAACGACTGGTAATGATATTATAATTAAAAAAAAGGATATTTACTTTTTTAGAGATTCCTGATGAGAACAATATAATTTTAAAACACTTTTTAGTAATTTTATGTAATTTTCAAACCTCGTCAGACCTTTTAAAATAACAATCAGCATATCAAACACATTTAATTATACCTTATTTTCCACATTATGGGGAATTCGGGGCAGTACCCCTTTTAACACAATATTTTCAACATAATCTCCCCAGTCCTGATATCGCCCATGGACGACACTAAAGAACATCCTTTAAATTAATTTATATGCTTCTAGAATTGTTAAAATTATTTCTGACTATTTTTAATAAATGTGCGTATAGCACAAGCAACAATATAGAGACTAATATATTATTGGAGATGTGTTATTGAAATTTTAAACTGATTTTTGTAGTCCCATGTAATATTTGTCTCAAGACTAAATAGGTTTAAATTTTATGATAAAGTCAGTTTTAAAATCAGCTAACTTCATTGTGAGAAATAATTTTAAAATGAATTTCTGACTTAAATATTCTCAATCTCTAACAGGCTCAATCTTACAATTCTATGCTACATTAAAAAAAGAATTACAATAGTTATGTGATAATATAAAAGATAAAACCTGTATAAGAAAAAATGGTCTTGCCAGAAATGATTTTGAAGATCCCCATTTCCTAATTTGCTAGTTTAAATTGAAAAAATTTTTGTTGGTAAACGTTTCATTTTAATCTTTCTACTATTCGGAATAAAATACTTCTTAAATGTAAATATGCCAAAAGAAATATACAAATCAGTTAAACGCATTTAGCAAATTGTAAGAGCGAAAATTAACAGATATCTTTTTGATATATTTTTTGTATACTTTTTGCAAAATTTTTCTCAATACATGAACAAAAGCTTCCTTAAACACTCTTTGAGGAGAAATTACTGTTGCATTTCTTACACAAAACTTTACTCCCTTGTATGTATTAAAAGATGTTTGCTTAACATATCTTTCCGAAAGAATTTTTCGTTGCATATTTCACACACAAAAGCTTTTTCACCAGTATGAATTAACAGATGTCGGTTTAAATGAGATGTCCTGGAGAATTTCTTGTTACATGTCTCACAAACAAATGGTTTCTCACCTGTATGAATTAACAAATGTCTGCATAAACTACTCTTTTTAGAAAATTTCTTAGTGCAGATTTCACACACAAAAGGTTTTACACCAGTATGAATTAACAGATGTGTGCTTAAAGCACTCTTTTGAGAGAATTTCTTGTTGCATATTTCACAGACAAAAGGTTTCTCACCAGTATGAGTTAATAGATGACTGTTTAAATGAGACTTCAGAGAGAATTTCTTGCTGCATATTTCACACACAAAAGATTTCTCATCAGTATGAAATAACAGATGTGTGCTTAAACTACTCTTTTGAGAGAATTTCTTGTTGCATATCTCACACACAAAAGGTTTCTCACCAGTATGAATTAAGAGGTGTCTCTTTAAATTATTTTTTCTTGAAAATTCTTTGCTGCATACCCTACAAATAAACAGTTTTCCTTGCTGTGAGTCCGAACCTATTTGTCCTAAAACTTTTTGTAAAGAAATATTTTGCTGCATATTTTGCACTTTAAAGACTTGAGTGACGTAATGTGCGTCTACATTCATAGCTTTTTGCATCAGCAATAAATAAAAGTAACACAAACTATCATATTTTAAGATTCATGAAAAATAAATTTACAAAAAATAAACTTATTATGAAATTTTAAATTAATGTAGAAAACTGAACTGAAACAGACTCCCAAATAACCAATGCTCAATGAAGCAATGATGTGTCAGATTAATTTTCTAACTGCATAAAAATTTAAACTATAATCAACTTCAGAACAAATAAATAAATAACCACCATAAAATATAAAAATTGACGTATACAAAATATAATCTATAAAAATTAGAAATAATAGTTATAAATGAAGAGTAAATTAAACAATTAATAATAAAGCACTTATAAATAGAAGTATTTTTAAAACATTTATAAATAAAATATAAAGCAAACTTGTGGAGAAAACTTTATAAGTTCATATTGCCTATGAAAACAATGATACATTATTTAAGCAGCATTGTTTAAGTAAAAAGATTTTATTTTTATGACAAAGGGAATTATAATATTTAGATGTATTTAGAGGAAATTCCTCCAGATTTAAGAATTTTTTGAACTAACATAAATGACTATTGCAGAAAAAAATTTTCATTATTAAGGCAATTTACATTGTATTGCAATAATTTAACATTTTATTAGCATTTTAAGCATGTTTAAAGTCGCATGTAATAGATTATAAATAAAACAAATACATTTTTTTAAGTTTTAATGTACAGGCTTCGGAATACATTTACAGATCTGTCTACGTAAACTGTATTATTAAATGGGTGAAGAGTATCATTAAATAGATTTAACCCCTAATTTAACTGAGCCCGGTCTGGGATACCTAATTTTAATTCCAAACTTGAAAATGGCAGTTTATGAATATTTTAGTAAAATTTAGCTTTTACAGTAAAAGCTTAAATAAAGGAATTCAAAATATCTAAAAAATTCTTTTATGAATTCCGGTGTTAGTCGATAATTTCTCATTTTACTACAAAATTTGCCCGTGCCGGAAAGGGTTAAACAAGAGCATCCTATAATACAGTCTGTACAGCACAATTATAAATACAGAATTTCAGATGTGAATTAAAAAATAAATAATTTACTCAGAAACAAATCAATCAACAAAACGATCAGTATGTTAAATAAAAATTATCAGAAGAATAAGATTTAACATTAACCCCTTGGAGACGAGCGACACGTATACGTGCCGCAAATAGGCTTAAGAATCCGTTCTTATAGCCACCAGCAAAATTATACTGTAAATTTTGCCTTATTGAATCGGAGCATTTTCTCGATTTAATAAGTTACGAATTTCTGCATTTTAAAACCGGTGACAAAACATTAAAAATTACGTAAAATGCTCCCGTCGCGAAGGGGTTAATGATGTGGAAGTTATGTCTGTTTAGAAGCAAGAAAAACCTTTTTAAGAGCTAATTGTAAAATTTCGTATGAAAGTGCAGAAACAGATTTGGAATACATAATAATGACATTACATACTGAGTATGCATTATATACTCAGTAATTTACGACACTGTAATATTACAAAACAAGTTGGACTCAAACATCTAATGTTAAAATTTCCTTGTACATCCAACCCATTAGTAAAATCGTGACATTTTCATAAGTAGATCCTTTCACAACAAACACTACCCTTATTTAATTAAAGTTTATATGAAAAAGAAAATTACACTAATTTATTAATATATAAGTTTTTAATGCATTACTGCTAACATATTTCATAAATAATAAATGTTTGTACTGTACTGTAAAGCAAAAAGTCTTTTCAGCCAGCACCAAAAGGAAGAGGTGGCTTTCATATTTCTTGGTTTCAAAATGTTGAAAGTTTTACTTGAAACAAATTTTACTCAAATTTTAAGAAGCTAAAATTTGACGAACCCGATACAACATTATTCATCAATACTGAATTTGAATGAGAATTGTGCCATATTAGTAAGCTATAGCCAAAGCTAGGTTCATTTGTGGATACTTTTTTTGGTTGCCAAATTTACTGATATTTCGCCAAGTGTCGCCAAGCTTAGCAAAAATTTGAAACTAACAGATAATAATATTTAAGCACTATGAGGCAATGCATGGTGCAAATGGCCTCTATTTTCAAACAAGATGGTGGATGAAGCTGAACAACAAACTCGGTCGAGACATTGGTATACATACTATACATACAATCAATCTAATCCAAATCAATTCATAAATACGAGATTTACAGCATGACAAAATTCAGATTGTTTCGTAATGTCAACAACCGTAGAAATTCAAACTGCTACATCTCAATTGAAGTGAAAAAACTTCTTTAAACACCATAAAATAAGTTAACTGCGCAAGGCCTTTCGAAAGAACTTAGTCTTTCTTCGTCAGGCGCAAAAAAGACGTGCGTCTACAATGAATGTAACGGCACGACTGAAGGGGAATGCGGGAGGGAGAGGGAGCAAGCAGAAGGAACAACCAATAGGAAAAATAGAAGGCAACAGCCAATCACGGAAGAGCATAAACAAAACTAGATAAACAATGAAGGAGAGGAAAGGAAGAAGGGGGAAGGGAAATGGGAAAAAAGCAGGGTAAATTAAAAAATTAACTAAAAGGAGAGATTAAAATGAAATAAAATTTACGCAAAAATATATAAATTAGTAATAATAAAAAAAAAATAAAAAAAAAAATAAAAATACATAAAAAAATTGTTTACAATTATAAACACACATATATAAACCTGAAAATTGTATACATAATATATATATAAAAAAATAATAATAATAATAATTAAATAATAAACTTATTTATGAAGCAGTGCTGAAAAGATTCTTCCAAGCAACGGAGAGCGTTTTAGAATCAGATTTATCATTAACAATAATATCACGATTAATATAAATAGCTAAATTTTCAAGAAAATCTAACTCAGAGGAACTATTGGCATAAAGATAATTTTAGCAGTTTGAAAACTGAAACTATGGCCGGAATCCCAAGAGTGCAACAGAAGATTAAGAAATTTCTTGATTAATGACATTAATTACATATAGGGACTGTGCAAATATAACGCTATCATTTTAGGGGTGAGGGAGGGGGGGGGGTCTGACACCTGATATCGTAGGATATCTCTAGGGAAAGGGGGAAGAGTTTTTTTTATATCGATATCATTTTTGATCCAATAAAAAAATCTTCTTTTTATTTGTAACATGATCTTTGATTCAAAATAGTATGGTATCTTTTTTCAGTCTGTTATCTATTTTTATGAAAATATAAAGTTATCAGAAAAATCATTAAATTATTATAAAATTATCTAATTCGAAAATATGGATAGCTTCAACATTTAACTATCCTGCTCTCCTGCCATATGTGTATGCATATACAGCATGATCACTGCTCCAGAAACTATGTGTGAAGTATATTTGTATTGAAACTTGAGTTTACTAATAACAAAAAGTGAAAGTATGTTGTCCACTGCTTATTTTGTTGATAAGAATTTATATCTGCCCCCCACACACTTCTTCCTCTGTGCAGAGAAGTACAACAAGACAGTACTGTTGTTGAATACATTATGTAACAAAAAGCTATTATAAAATACTTTTAAGTAGTAACTTATTAGTTTTAATATCACTGCAGATAAAATAAATAAATTAAAAAAAAATCAACATTGATAACAATATTATAATTAGGGGGGGGGGAGGCAGGGGTCGAGGGATGGTAATATCGGAAGGGGGTTTAATTTACCAAAAAGTTGATAACATTATATATGTACAGCCCCATAAAGCATAAGTTATTATGATTACTTTTATAACTGGAAAATTGTAGAGCAATTACTGAATTAAGAATTTATCATTATCATCACATATTTAACAATGGATATATTTAGGAATAATACTATGTAAAAATATAAATTATATATAAAGCAGAAAATAATAACAGCTAATTTTAAGATTGATAACAAATGCAGTGAAACTCGTTTAAGATACGAATCAAGGGACCGAGAGCATTTCGTATCTTAAGCGGGATCGTATCTTATCCGGGTTTCATAGATTCTCGAATAATAATGCATATTAAAGACAGTGCACATTTTTATTAACGTGGTTTTAGCCATTTATAACTCTTGTTTTATCCATTTTTTATCCATTCTTTATCCAAAATTTGAATTTAAGATATTCATTGAAATAAACAATAATTTTATTTTTCACCAAAATTTTATTGAATATCTATTTGTACAGTAAAAAAATTAAAATGCTCTTGTATAAAATGCTCTTAATACTCTTCGCCAAATTAAAAAAAAAAAAAAACAATAAAAAAAAATTTGTTAATTTTTAGAAAACAGTAACTAAAATACATTACATACTTAATGGGGAAGAATAATAAATTTTCATAATATTTTTTTGAAAGACAAACTAAATGTAGGCAAGGAACAATAATTATTTGATACATTAAAAAAAAATCATGGTGTAGTTTTAGTTTTTAGAGAAATTTTTTTTTTATCTTAAATTGGTGTAACGTAGGGCGAGATTTTATTAGGAAGTTTTCTGTCTTGTTGATGTGGTTGAAAATTTTTCAACGGAGGGACCAGCATCCATAGAAGAGGCATACAGTCGAAGTAAGCTGAACGAGCTTATTGCTATTGCGAATGATGGTATTGTTGGTACATCTGTTTCTTCATCCGCGTTGTCTTCTACTCCTTCTGAAGATTTAGGTTCATCGAAACTTTTGACATCCATGATTATATCCGCAATAGAACGAACTTCATTTGTCACAACCTGATCGTTATTTTTGACAAAAAAGTCCCAATCTTTGGTTTCTTTTTGATACTCCTCTTATTCTGTAATGTTAACATTGTGTAACATTCCGTGATGTTAAGTGTTCCAAAAAAGCAAGCGACAAAAAGAAATTCATAAAAAGGAACTCCTGAGGACGATTTATAGTAATAAAAATAATATAATAATAATAAGCAACAAGATAAGCGACACAAAAAATAATAAGCAGAAAAAGCATAAAATTACAGACGGAGATTTCACCAACAACTTTCTCATCCAATCAGGCGGGAGCAACCAATGAAATTTCAGATCCATCCACTGCCCAAGTGTAATGTTAAAAGAAATAAAAGCGGTAGTTGTTTTTGTATTTTGTTGAAAAAGTAGCCAATTCTGCGTGCAAAAGCAGTTGAAAAGAATGTATTTTAGAGAGAAATAACGTAAAAAGAAAGTATCTTATGAAAATAACTAAGATTTTACATATTCTGTCCCAAAGAAACGTGATAAACAGATTTCATAAGCACCATTTCATATATTAGGCGGGTTTTTTGACATCAAGAGACCAATTTTCTTCGTATATTAAGCAGGATTGTATCTTATGCGTACGTATTTTAAGCGGGTACTTTTACACGGGTTTAATAGGCAGTTTTCAAGGGACTGAAGATAATTCGTGTATTAAGCGGGATCGTATTTTAAGCGGGCGTATCTTAAACGAGTTTCACTATTCACTGTAGTAAAATATATACTTAACTAAATTTTACTTATAATTATTATATGTTAATAATTTATATTCACAATATTAGTGGAAATAAAAAAAGGGTTATTTTTCCATTTCTAGAAGCTTTCACATTTTGTTTTATAGCTATTCATTACTCGGTGCAATTAGAGATTTTAAAAATGAGATTTATCGCCAAATGATGCAAACAGCTATGCAAACAACCCTAATGAATGCTTATGAATGTTTATATGTATAGTTATGTATTTGATACTACTTGTTTGTCCTGTTGACTAATTTTGCCAAATTATGCAAATGACCAAATTAATAGCCAAATTGTACAGAATGACATAATTTTTATTTTAAAAAATGAAAAAACAAATAATTAGGGGAATATTAATAAAAATACAAATAAAAAGTTGAAATAAAAATCACTTAATGACATTTTAAACATGTGTATCACATTTAATGTCATTCAGTGTGACATTCACGATCATCCATTATTGGCATTTAATCTTATAGTTCAGCAATAGTTTTTTGGTCAATAGGATAACCAAGTAGTACCATACATTTATATAAATATAATAATTCTGTTTTTATACACATTTATACATACATGTACACACATGTGCATACATTAGAATTATTTTTATATACAATTTATCTCTGTTTGCATAATAAAATAAATAAATGAACTTTCCATATTAAATAAACCATACAAATGTTGAAAAAAAACTGCTTGTGTTCATGAAACAGAAAACAGATTGGCAGAAAATATTTTGCTAAACTTATAGTTTTTCTTTACTTGTAGTATATATTAGTTACTTATAGACAGGGCCATCGCTAAGACTTTTTATTGGTGGGGGAGAAGACCTTAAATTACCAAGTCAAATTTTCATATCTGCCAACTCGTTTTATGATTTTGCCAAGTTACCACATTTAGACAATGAAATACACTTCTTATTTGTAAAAAGTTTAATGATATTCCCAATTAGACTTGTAACTTTTGCAAATTCTATCGAAAATAGGAAATATGTTACAATTTTTATTAAAATTTTTAATTAAATTTGCCATAAAAGTTTTAAATTTGCCAAGTGTAACAATATTTTCGAATGTTTGGGGGGGAGGCTCCCCCCCTGTCCCCCCCCCCTTAGCGAGGCCTCTGCTTATAGAGCATATTTGCTACTTATACAGTATATTTTTTCCATGTAAATGAAAGGATTTGTTTAAAATATTATTTAAATTTTATTTTTTTAACAGCTTTAATTATAAAATAATAAAGTCTTCGGCCTGATAATTACTATTCGGCTAGCAAAATATTTGGTTTACCAGCGTGGGGAATATTTAAAATGGCTATAAATGTCTGTAAAAATTAGTTCTGTCACATAAAATTCTGTGTCATCATACGATCAATGCACAAGTTAAAGAATTTTAAGTAGAAGAATAAATAAAGGAAAACATCTTACCACAAATTTACTTTAATAGAGAAAATGGCTCAATAAATCAGAGTATGACCATTTTGTCCATTTTATTACAGATGCCAACACAATGAATGAATCATGAATCAAGCGACCATTCATAAATAATGAATCAAGTGTTCGTTTATAAATAATGAATCAATCAATAAATGGACACGCCTGCATTAGATGTTTTCATTAGATTATTTCATAAATAATATTAAGAATTACTAATTCAAGAATCACTTTAAATGAATCATAAAGCATTTCAAGAGTCATTCTTTTATTGGCGTCTTGCCTCTTCTGTTGTGTGTAATATCAGGTAACTTTTAAAACATAAATTTATTGAACCAAAACTCGTATTACTGCTAAGGTAGGGTAGGTTTTTTTTCGTTAATTCTAAAACTCGTATTACTGCTAAGGTAGGGTAGGTTTTTTTTTGTTAATTCTTCAACTAAACACCCTACAATTTTTTATTTGATAATGACTGTTCGAAATTATATATATCGCAGCATTATTTCTGATTTGTCATTGAGTCATTTAAAGCATTATTAAGATTTTTTATGTATGTAGTGGATAATTTCGTTTATAATTATTTATTTTTAAACAGTTTATTTTAATATTATTACTTCAGTTTAAGTACAGCAAATTGGTTTGATTTTTTTTTTTGTTTGTTTCTTTTTAAAACATTGAGGTGATCATAAGTGTAATTGGATTGTATTCAATTCACTTGAGACAAATTATTTTTTAAATAATTAATCGCATAATGAAGTGTGTTATATAGTTTATCGAAATTTATATATCTTGGAGCGATTTTTCCCTCACTTGAAAACACCCACTCCAAAATGTAAATTCAGTGGGAAGGTGTTTTTTTAATTTCTCATTTAAATTTAAATATTTTTACATTTTTTTTAACTTATGATAGGCAAGTCTCAGCTTTAGTATGATAATTTTTTTCTTTTTCGATATTGATTGCAGATTTTCTTCAAAAGGTATTTTCAATTTGAAAACTGGTTCTGAAATTGAAAGTACCATTTTAACAGAAATCTGTTACAAAAATCGAAAAAATAAAAAATAGCCATAATAAAGATACACCTCAACTCTCTTACACAAATAATTTTTTTTTATATAAATATTCAAATTTAAACAAGAAATTCAAAAATAACCTGCCCATTGGTTTAACAGTATGGAGCTGGTGTATTCAAGTGAATGAAGAGTCCCTTTAAGAAAATATCGTTAAATACTCTAACAAGAAATTCATTGATTTTCACGCTTATCTGATGAGCCCTCAGTATCATTGTGCATTAAACGAAATTTCACATTAATTTGAATGAAATTAATAATGCAATTAAAACTATAATGAATGCGTACAATATAATAAAGTATTAAAATAAATAATAAAAATATAGATAATTTGTTGAATGACTAATATACAATAGACTTCCTTTAAATCCACAACTCTAAAATCCGCACATATTTTACGGATGTAAACAATGAAACTTTCACTCTAGATATCAGGACAAAATTTTGCTTTTTTATCTTTATATGAATTCCATGTATATTTTAATTTGTAATTTTTGTTAGTATTACCAAATTCAAGCTTTTTCATGAAAGAAGAATAAATTAATTTCTGAAAAAATTCAAGGTATTGCTAATATCATTGGTAATCACAACTTTCTTTAAAAAATATATTTATGTATTAATTAAGCTTTTTAGTTTATTAAGTCTGGCTAAACCTGAAATAAAATTTCCTTATTTTATGATTCTGTTGTGAATTAGTAATGTACTTTTATGATGCAAGTTTCATTGAATAATTTAGAAAAAATATATTTCACCTTTATGATGAATATTTAATCATACATCAGTCATTAACTTGATTTATTGATTGACATTACTGATTATTAATTTGCTATTAATATTTTAATCATTTTAATGATTTCATCATTCTTTTTTTATGATTCTGTTGTGAATTAGTAATGTACTTTTATGAGGCCAGTTTCATTGAATAATTTGGGAAAAATATATTTCACCTTTATGATGAATATTTAATCATACATCAGTCATTAACTTGATTTATTGATTGACATTACTGATTATTAATTTGCTATTAATATTGTAATCATTTTAAAAACTATTCAAATTTTTATTATTTTAGTTTTTTACTTATTTTAATATTTTATTATATTGTAAGCATTCATTATAGTTAAGATAACATTATTCATTACATTCAAATCACTGTTTAAAAAATGTAAACAAAGCAATGACCAGAAATCCACAAAATTCTAAAATCCACACAACTTTCGGTCCCAAGCTGTGCGGATTTGAGAGAGCCTACTGTATTGAAATCAAAGGTCAAGTTAATAATCAATAATGTATGATTAAATATTCATTATAAAGATATAATGTCTTTTTCCTAAGTTATCCAATGAAACTTGCCTCATATAGGTACATTCCTAATTTACATCAAAATCATGAAATTTTATTTCAGGTTTAGCCAGATTTAATAACCAAAAAAAGCTTGATTAATGCATAAATATATTTGCTAAGCAGATTGTGATTACCAATGTTATCAACTAAATCTTGAGTTAGTTCAGAAATATATTTATTCTTCCTTCGTAAAAAAAACATTAATTGTGCAATTTTAACAAAAATTGCAAATTAAAAGTTATATGGAATTGATATAAAACTAAAAAATCAAATTGTGTCCCTATATCGGAACTGAATGTTTCATTGTGTACATCCATAAAATGTGTGCAGATTTTAGAGAGTTGTAGATTTAAGGGAGCCTACTGTATACAAGGTAAATAATGCCCCTACCCCTGGCACTACCCTAATTTGTTACACCAAATTGAGTGAATTGATTTTTAATTTCTTTTTTTATAGAGAATAAAAATTTATTTCTGTTGTTTATGTAATTCCTGTGAAAATGCTTTTACTGAACTTTTCCTTTTCATATCCGCTTTAATTAAATATAGACTATTTAGATAAAGTTGTGCAAAGAATTTTCTGCAACTTTGTCTTTATTTTATAGCAGACCTCAAAATATGGGGGCATTTTAAGAGCGTACACTAGTCACACGGTAAAAGCCGAGCGCTAATGTAAAGTCTATGGGGGCGTTCTTTTCAAATATCTCGTTCAAATTTTAATATTTTTGCATGATTTTTTTGCACAAGATAGCTGAGGACAATCCATAACCGGCCTAGTTTTTACTTTTTTGATTTTGCTTATATATTTTTTATATTACGACAGTTTCAATTTCAGAACCGGTTTAAACCGGTTCCGAAAAATTAAGTAATTGTTGAAAGAAAATCTGAAACGAAAACTGAAAATGTAAAAACTAGGCCTGTTGTGGATCGTCCTCAGCTATCTTGTGCAAAAAAATCATGTAAAAATATTAAAATTTCAGCGAGACATTCGAAAAGAACGCCCCCATAGACTTTACATTAGTGCTCGGCTTTTACTTCGTGACTAGTGTGTGCTCTTAAGGTAACATATTTGAAACCAATCTGTCTCTTGTAATCTATCAACATCACCATAATAAGTTAGTTACTATTCTGCATCGATTTCTATGCTTTAGAATCTTGCTGTTAAACAGTCATTTTTATGCTGCTCGTAGATGACACTTTATAACTGCAACACAATTATTTGAAATATTGTTGCTTTGGTAATTTTTATCTAAGATACTGCTAAGATACTGAAGGGTTTTTATTGGTTGTTTGTTTTAAATAAAATATGCTATTGTCATCAGATTATTTGCACATGTGTGAGCATAGCTTTCAGGCTGTAGAGCCCCCTGATATTTTGATTATAGCTTAGCGTTGATGGAAATTTATTATTAGTTTCTGCATACTTTATTATTCCAGGTACAGACTTGCATAGAAATAGCACCACACACAGTGTTGCCAGATGTAGTATTTTCAATCTTACGGTTGTATTTTTTTGCTTAAAATTACAGGTGTAGCATTTCGTTTAGACTTAGTATTTTTGGAAAAAGATTAAAGAAATTTAAAGAAAGGGAGGAAATTTGAATGAATTCTTAGTCATTGTTGGACAATCTTCCATATCCATAACCTAGTGAGCATAAATTTTTAATCTTTTGCTACTCTTGGAAGATATACTTCTGGCTTGGATAACAAGACTCTGGAACCGGTCTCGGTTTGGCCAGTCATTTTTATTTTAGGGAAGCCTGGCATTTTCTTTCCTACCATTCAATCAATCATTCCACAGATGAGTGCTCTTTTTTTATCTTAAGCTCTTATGGATGAAGTTCCCCCCCTTGGAAGGGTTGAAACCTTCAAAAGCAAGAAACTCTGGATTTTTCTTATCTCGACCACATAATACAAAGTTTACCAGATTGCTCTTTTAAAGGCCAAATATTTCTACCACAAATTGTTTTGAATTAAAAATATACTATATTTAAAATGTTATTTAATAATACCTTTCACATCAACATCAAAACATTGTTTTTTATTTATACACTAGCTGCCCTGGCGACCAGTTTGGTCTCCAGGTCTTAGGATTTGGTCATTGACTTTTTCTGTAAAAGGCCTTTAATGATGTCTACCCTTACATTAAACCAAAATAGCATTCAATTAATGCCAAAAAAAGTTTAAAAACAGGATATGGAACTCTTCTACATTTGTAAAGCGTTCCAAAAATCCTTTTTTGTTACTACTTTGTTATCCCGTCGAGCAAAAAATCATCGCCAAATTATAAGATTAAATGCCAATAATGGATGATAGTGAATGTCGCATTCAATGACAGTAAATATGATGCGCCTGTTTAAAACGCTGTTAAGTGATTTTCATTTCGACTTTTTATTTGTAATTTTTATATTCTACTAATTATTTGTTTTTTCATTATTTAAAATGAAAATTATGTTAATATGAATAATTTAGTTATGAATTTGGCGATTTGTAGAATTTGGCAAAATTCATCGACAGGATAATCAAGCTGTACTCATTTTTTTTAATCACATCTATTTGCATGAAAGTTATTCCAAAAAAAAGTTTGTTATTAACTAAACTATTTTTTAATTTATTATTATTTCCTCTTTAAAATAGAAAATAATTTAAATATGATCTAGATGGTATTTGAAAATGAAAATTCTCGGTGAACTGGTCTCAGAAAAAAAAATTTGCCAATATGGTGCGCATCTGAAATCTGTGCCTAGAATTCTTCCCATGTTTTGTATTTAATAACTGTGTATTAAATTACTGTTCTGATTGCAATTGGTTTTTACAATCTTAAGTATTTAGTGATTAACAATAATTTATGGTGTTCTACGTTAATGGTACAAAGATATCAAATTAACTTACAATGAGATATGATATTTATATATTAATAATTATGTGAATTGGCTTATTTACTTTCACTTTGTCAAGAAAACACTTTGAAAGTTGAGTTGTACAGTATTTCACCTAGCAGAATGAAACTAAAATTTGATTGGATTACCTGTTCGGATTATTTTTGCATGGCAAGATTGATGGTTGGAGAACATGCTTTATGAATTATTACCTCCATAAATTATTTTATTTTCAATCACTGGAGAATGAATCTTTTTTTGTTTACTTTGGTGGAAACAAATTTTGGGAAGTTAATTTAAATTTCACTAAATAATCTCAAAATATACATGTACTTCAATGTAAGTCATCTCTCAAATATTATTTTTTTAAGTGATCTCTATAAAAGTATAACTTTTATACAGCTTTATCCGGAAAAATAATTGATTAAAACTGGTCGCTTGGACTATAAAAAGTGAAGTGGTCACTACGGCAAACTGTTGATGACAGCCAAATGTGCTTTTATTAACAATAATCTGTAAAATAATTTGGCGACTTGACGCTTTGGCTAACATGAAATTGGCTGCATAGCATACAAAGAGTGAAGTGGGTAAGCCCAGAAGTGTTGATGACAGTCACATGACTTAGGGTTTTATTATATAGACTAGCTGCACCCGTCGAAACTCGACGGAAAAGAATATATATTAGGTATGATATATATCAATCTTATATAGACAGTAAAATATTGAGCGAAATAAACAATTGCCACCTTTTAAAATAGGGATAACATAGCTTTTCATTATGAAGATACACAAACTTCAGGAAATAAAAAATAAGGAAAACAACTCATAAATTATGTTGAACTTAACTTCAGCTACAAATCTTTTTTTAATGCGGTTTCTAAACATTAAATATTAAATGCCAAATTATTCAGGAAGTTAATATTATACCCCGGAAGACGAATTCAAAAATATCTGCATAGTTTATTTTTTCTCCGTTTAAATATCGCTTGATAACTGTACAATAATTATATCAATGAAACATTTTAATTATAATAGAAACAGGGACTTACTAAACTGCCTAACCAACCCACTACACATTTACAGCACTTGCAATAAATTTATTTATTGGTTTGAATCCTCCATGAACTTGTAAAAATTAATTTTATTGTTATGGCAACGAAAAAAAAAGATATCTCTGTCATTAAAAATAATAAAATTTTTGTATTTGTTGCTGAAATGCAGATAGTTTTTTAAAAACAATAACTTAATGCAATGAAATGATTTTAATTATTTTTTGATATTATGTAAGATAGAAATATAGTAATAACGGCATATCACAGGTTTTATTCTTTTTTTTCTAATACGACATCATTTACACCTTCAGAAATACTCATCTTTTCTTAAATAAAAGCGTGATTTATGCAGTTATTTAAGAATTCTTTAGTTTCATAAAATATTCATTACAATTAAATATAAATGGCGCAGTTTATAGAAATATTTTCATTTGTGCACACCACGGACCTTTATATTAACAGAAGTTCACTTTATTTAGATGCAGGAATTAAAGTCAGTAAGTATGACATCATCACCGGCACAGCTATAACAATGTATATTATATTCATGGAATAAATTTATCTGGTTTCTATATGACGACATCTTCTCCATCGACAAAATTTCACTTTAGATATTATATTTTATTAAAGTTTATCTTCTGTTATTTTACTTACATAATACTTCATAATATTACTCAGTAAATAATCTGTGTATTGCAGGGAATAACTATGTTTAATCATTTTATTATGATTAAATTTAACGAAAATTTTTATTATTATTATTATTATTATTATTATTATTATTATTTAAATTGAATTTGAATACATTCACCGATGAGATCGAGCTCCTGATTGGTGGAAAATAATGAAACAAAATAAATTTTGAGAAAAGCTTGACCTGTTGCCACTGTTTTAAAGAAATGTCATGAAAAAGCTTTTAAAATTAAAAATAAAATATAAAAATTGAAATAATTTAAAAATTAGCCAGAATGGGCAAATCTACACATAAACAGCTTTCATTTAAAAAAATAATCATCAAAATCGGGCTAGTAGAAAGCTCTGGGCTGATGACTAAAAAAACAGCCAGGTGTTTTAAATATATAGATGATGTAAAAAAGCATATCAACCATTTTTCAGCTTATTATGAATGACGTACTATTTTTTTGTAATTTCTATAATAATTTTAATAATACTAATTAACTGCGGTCGATGGAGTTAGTGTCAACTTTGTACCATAGCTTATTTTTATTTATTTATTTTTTTTTTGGCACAGCTGTAGTATTTTTTGTTTTAAAAATCTGGCAGTACTGACCACGCAGTTTATTTTAAAATATCTACTCATTTAAATTACGTAATTATGAAATAATGATTTAAATGTAATTTATTATTTATCAGATTAAATTTTTTAATAGACATTTTGAAGTCAGTTCAATAATGGTTACTTTAGTATGTCTATTTTTTTCAATTATTTAATCAATTCCCCAGTAAGTATCAGTGCACAAGGTCCCCACAAGGACGTGTTCCCAGGGCCCCCAAATTTTTAAATCGGTCCCTGAAATTATATATGGTAAGTAATACATGTGCGCTATCCCAATTTGTTATGATTGGTTACACCAAATTGAGTAAATTTTTTAAATTGATATTTTATAGATAATATTAATTTACTTCTGACGTTTATATAATTCCTATTTAAATGTTTTTCTACACTTTTCCTTTTCATATCCACTTTAATTAAATATAGGCTATTACAATAGTGTTGTGCGAAGAATTTTCTACAAAAATGTCGTTATTTTATAGCAGAACTCGAAATATGAAGAAATTTTAACATAAGATATTTGAAACAAGCCTGTTTTTTTTGTAATGCTTCAAAATCATTTTGTTACTAATCCAAATCTATTTCTTTACTTTCAAATTGAATTTTAAAATCTTGCTGTTAAACAGTCACTTTTATGCTGATCGTAGATGACACCTTATTACTGCATAACAATTATTTGAAATATTGTTGCTTTGGTAATTTTTACCTAAGGTACTGAAAGGTTTTGTTGGTTGATTTGTTTTAAAATAAAATATGCTATTTGTGTGATTTTTCCCTCCCATCTTGTCAGGCTTGAGTTTTGGCCAGTAAAAAGTGGTTTCTGCCATGCCCGTGACAGTAAGTGGTTATAACCAGTTTTAAGTAACAAAAACTCATTTCAGGACATAATCTGAGACTTTTTTAGGAATATTAAATTTCTTAAGTACATTTTATTCAGGATAAAGAATTAAATTAAATATTGTGGATAGTGCTTGTTTAAAAAAAAATAAAGTTGGATTAGGAAAAAGAAGTTATGTTAATAAATGAAATTTCTGTTATAATATGGTTGTGTAATTTTGTATCTAAACAATTAGTAGAGTATTTTAAAATCTCAGTTTAAAAATCAAAATGGAAAATTATATTATTTATGGAAAATTAGTTTTATGTAATAGACTAGGAGGCACCAGCACAGACAATCACCTCATTGCAATGACGACGGCAGGAAATCTGGAATTTATTAAACCCCAATAATCATATTAAAGTGCAAGCTTTCTGACAAGTATTATCTAGTTAGAAATCACATCCCGGCCCAATATTTAATTGATTGATTGGTAGGCTTGTCAATGTGTTTTGCTGGTACTATTCCCTGTGTTTCCATACCTTTTGGGTGTAGGAATGCACAATAGTAAATCTACGAGTCAACTGCTAAAATTGGGTTTTCGAGTGTTTTCCACCAAGTTATGACTTTACAGACCTATTGTGTTTTAATATGCAAATCTGTTTTTAACTAATTCTGGAATTTCAACCATTAACTCGACAATGGCGATTATCAGTGATGCCGCCTCCGAGTCTAAGCAAAATCTATGTATATGATCATTTTAAAAACTTTTTACTATGTTGAATAGCATTCATAATCTTTAGTTTTAATTTTTAACTTAAATGTTTACGTAACAATCACATGTGTAAATTATTTATCATTGCAAATTAAAGTTCTCATTAGGATTGATTCTTAGTTTCTGCCATTTTTTTGTTCCAGTTTCTACCATGCTGGCTTTAACCAGATACAATTGCCCGTTTAAACCACTCCAGCAGAAACTTACCAACCCTGCATCTGTTGTTCTTTTATTCTCTCTTTAGACTCTATTATAACTCAGTTTGATATTTTCACTTGTCACATTTCACCATCCAATTTGAATGGACTGCTCTATGAAAGTATTTCCAAGTAACCTGTATTTTGAAATTGCATGAGAAAATGTATTTTGATTTACCTGTTATTAATTACATAGGCCTTTAAACATGTAAAAGGTTCTATAAGTCATTAAATCATTACCATGCAATTTAAATTGAAAGAATAATGCAAAATCTAGTCTTAATAATCCTTTATATTAGATGGAAAAATTAAGAATTTTGGATGAATTCCATCTAATCACACTTTTATATTCCATTTCCCTTGCTGCAAAAATAGTTGATTTTTGCCTCACTGCTTAAATCTACCATTGTTTCCACTGTTGATATGAAATTTTAGAATTTCATCCTTATATTCGCTTTCTTCTTTATTTACAGTATTTGTTATAAAAACTTTTAATGTTTAATATTTTCTTTATGATAAATTTGTTTGAGAAGGTAGGTATTTAGTTTACATGTTGTAATTTTGTATATAGTTTCATCAATATGTAATTATGAAATACACCTGATGCACTTTCAGTTTTCCAGGCATCAGATAATTAAGTTTCTGTTGTAGTTTTTAATACAATGATAGAAATTTTATTTCATTTCTGTATAATACATTAATTTTTATTTTTCATGTTAAATTTATTTTTCTTATAATCTTTTTAATGAATCATTAAAAGTGATTAGGTTATTTCCATTTATTACAGATGCAGAAGTCTAAAAAAATAGATGTACATCAAATCAATCAAAACTACTTTTAAAGTCGAAAATATGCAGCAAAATATTTCTTTACAAAACATTTTTGGAGAAACAGCTTCTAGCTCACAGCAAGTAAAAGGTTTTATGTGTGAGATGTGCAAGAAGAAATTCTCGAAAAAGAGTAATTTATACACACATTTATTAATTCACACTGGTGAGAAACCTTTTGTCTGTGAGATATGCAACAAGGAATTTTCGCGGAATAGTGATTTAAACAGGCATTTGTTAATTCATACAGGGGAAAAGCCTTTCATGTGTGAGATATGTAACAAAAAATTCTCTGATAAGAGTAATTTAAGCCAGCATACGTTAACTCATACTGGTGAGCGTCCATTTGTGTGTGAAATATGCAACAAGAAATTCTCACGAAAGGGTGATTTAAACAACCATCACTTAATTCATACTGGTGAAAAACCTTTTATTTGCGAGATATGCAACAAAAATTTCTCTCAAAAGAGTAATTTAAACAGTCATCTGTTAATTCATACTGGCCAGAAACCTTTTTATTGTGATATATGCAACAAGAAGTTCTGCCAAAGAAGATATTTACGCAAACATGAATTAATTCATACTGGTGAATAATTGTGGGAGATATGCGACAAGAAAGTTTCTCGAAAGTTTTCTTTAAACAAGTATCCGTTAAATTGTAGAGATAATCAAACTGTTCTTACAACTTCTTTCTATTGACATAAATGTATCAAAACACTTTTGACTTCCCCTGTAAATGAATTATACATGCTATGGAGTTAATTTCATATAGTGATTGTGCTGCAGAAAATGGCAATAACATATTAAAATTTGAAGCAATTGGAGTCTATTTGTAAGAGTTAGAGCAAGGACATACAATCCAAAGTCATTAACATTTGCAATTGTTTAAAAATTAAAAAAAAATAAGTAGAACGAAAATTCATGCATCAAGCATAGACTATGAAACATAATCCATTGCAGTTAGAATATTTCGTAGAAACTTCACTTTTTTAATAGTACAGGAAAAATATTGCTTTTTTTCCTGTTATGTCAGTAAAGGTTTACTTTGGAGACCCAAAAAAGTTTTTGATTTCCATCAAAAAGTCTGTATGTTCTGTGATAACTGCTGCAAAAAAGCCGATTAGTTTGAATATAAATGGGCATGTTTGTGACGATCCCGAATATAACTGTGTAGTTTTTGTTATATTTGGTTAATTCGTTCTGAAAATATAGAATATTGTGTTTTGCAATATAATGCTTTTCTATACTAATTCAGAAGATTTTCAAAGTTTTGTTTGTTGAAGGAAAAGGATGTATCTGGTTAATGTACTTAAGTGGTAAATTATATTGTAGTGGTATTTGTCATTTTTTAAAAATTTATCTGTATAATTTTTGGTGGAATTTTGTACACGTTTATCAATAAAAGAAAACATTTTGTTTTGTTAATTTAAATAATTGATGAGATACACGTTTCATTCTTTTCTTTTTTTATCATCACTTCCTAGCATTTGCTTTTCATAATCTACAAAAAAGAATTCATTTAACCTTTTGAAGGGCGGTGGTATAAAATATATACCACTTAATTGAGAAATGCCACATAGACACCACAATTTTGAAATGAAAATTTTAATTTTATCAAGTACGTAAAGAAAAGCATTTTTCTGTTTTGAAATAAATTTGTTTTTAAATTCTGGTGTCATTCAATCATTTTAGCATTTTTTGAATAGAAGTGCTTTACCCCTCAAAGGGTTAAGTAACTGCGATTGAAAAAAATAATAGCAGAAATTGTGGCTGGAGAACATAAAGAGTTAGTTAATCTTAATAATTTGGTTTGCAGTACGACTTTGCACTAAATTGAAACAAAGTTAATAAAATTATTTTTAACTTAATGTCGATTCTATTAAAAGACTATCCAGAAAAAAAATTAAGGCACAATACGCAGCACATTTGCTTGTGTTTCTTTTCCCCGCCAATTTGGCGATTATTTTGTTTTTGAATATAAGTTACACATTGCATGCACTAACTGTTGTGATTTTTTATTGCAATACAAAAATAAAATAACGTGAAAAAATAAGATTCTAGTAATTTAAAAAAGGAAATAAAAATTAATAAATGATAGTTTGATATAAATAATTATTGATATAGCATATAATAAAAGTAATTCAAGGAATTAAAATAAAAAATAACAGCAAATAAACATGAATTTAATAAAAAAGGAAACAATAAATAAACGGTCATAAATAATGAACTTAATAAGTAATGAAACAGTAAATATAATTTTCACAATAAATCGTAAATATTAATATTTATAGCTATATTGAATGCATGCAGTTGCATCATTTAATCAGCACATTTCACTGAAATGTTTACATTTTCCCATTTTATTTCCCTAACATTTGTTATAAACTTATTAAACGTATCATCTCCTTGTCATAGATGTGGGGGGAACACCAAATTGGCGGAGAAAAGAAACACCTGCAAATGTGGTGCGTATATGACATCTGTGCCAAAATTAATGACTGATTGATGTGAGTTTGGAAATTAGCAATGAACCCGAGGATGAATGTTTATCTAGAGCATAGGTTCCCAACGGGGGCGGTACCGCCCCCCAGTGGGCGCTGGAGCCTTCCACGGGGGCGGTAGAGAGTCTAGAGAAAAATGGGGGGCGTTAAGACAGTCAAGGGGGGCGGTCATGGCTTACTCATATATATTTAGGAACTAATGTAATGAAAATTCTTGATCTCCTCTGCATTTCCCGGTCCGCGATAAAAACCTTAACTGCACCTTTCAATCATACAGAAGAACCTAGATCAGAGGGGGGAAGGGGAGGAGAATTGAATTTATTTTGCTTATGTATAAAAATCGCCGTGGAACATGAAAAATCGCTAAGGCTCGCATTCAAAATCATTACGAATTTAAATATTTTGGAGCACAAAATTTGCGATAATTGGCTGGATAAAATTTTTAAACAGAATTCTTTTTTTATGAACATGTATTTCGAAAAGTTCGGAAGTATGACGACAAAGAACAGAGATTGTACAGAGATTTTTAAACGATCCCGTGATTTGAATGAGTTCAAGAAATTTGTTTATTCTTAGTGAAAAAGATAAAACTCATTATATCTATAAAATTGTTCAAAAGTAAATTTATTTAAACTTA
Organism: Maratus speculifer; assembly: GCA_964019185.1. Lineage (NCBI taxonomy): Eukaryota > Metazoa > Arthropoda > Arachnida > Araneae > Salticidae > Maratus > Maratus speculifer. The sequence goes on from CAXHSM010001491.1 coordinate 2,101,651, forward strand.
AATATAGAAAAATTTTATATTTCAAAATACCTTAATCGAAGAAGAAATGCCGGCAGTATAGTATTGAGTATTTGAAATATGATTCTATGCACTCTCTAATAATATGAATAAATGCATGCTGATAGAAAAGACAATGATGTGTCCTATTTTTCAAAGACTGGAAAAGAAAATTTTAAAACAGCGAACAATGTCAAATTTTTTTTGAGTCGTCTACTAAACAAGAAGATGACGGACTACGAGCATCATATAATATTGTGATCGATGCATCATATAATATTGTGATATATGTTGATCGCAAAAGTATGAAAACCGCACACAATCGGCGAGAAATCAATCTTGCCGGCAGTAAGAGAGATAATAAAGACTGTTTTTCATAAAAAAAACCCGTCAGATATCATCAGAAAAAATCCCGAGTAAAAATGTGATACAAAGAGGAATAGATGGTTAAAGGCACTGAAATATCATTATGCTATTACTTAAAGACCTGCAAATTTTCCATTCAACTCGACGAATCAGCATTACCAAGCAATAAAAACTCATAAAAAAGAGAAAAGAATGTCAAGAGCTATTATTTGCTAAAAATTTGAAAATTGATAGACAGAGAATCGATATTTAATATCACGAAGGCACACAGTCAGTGAAACAATTGTTTCACTTTGTAGTGCAGTTGTCACTATCACTTTGCGTCAGACTTGCACATTATTACAATCTCTTGCTGCTGCACGCAGAAGCTCGTTATCTCTGAAAAGTATTTGTCTGAATCGTTTCTCGATATATTTGATTCAGCATTACACTGTTGAACACTTGTTTCATTACACATTGAAAACAGAGGTGTAAAAATACGCTAAAACCTGATTACATTAAAAAATGACATCCATTAATTGAATTTAATTGTGCAAAAAAACCTCATAGCTGCTTCTATGGATAAACTTCTGTTGTTCAAACGAAATCTAAGTAGATGAAAATACAACCAATTTGCCATATTATTCGCAGTCTGTTAAAACAGGAATATTTGCTTACTGTCAATAGTTGATCGTTCTTCATGACGTCGTCTCAGAGCGATTCCAAGATATTTATACATGAATATACAGAGGTTGTTTTTAGATCCTTTCGCAAATGCAGATACTGCAGTATCAGGATTGGAGGAAGAAATCGTGGAACTCACAGCAAACGAGAACTAAAATTTAGAAATGGATACCAAGGAGTTCTAACTTCAGAAACCTATACAGCTTTCTTACTAGGATTGTGAGCGAGAGTACATAAAATGTTAATTGCTTTTTCTTTTATTTGCCCATCATACGTAGTCTAGGGTAAATCTTACAATCCTTTAAAAATCTTTTTTTAACGGATTTACACGTTTTAGATACTGGAGATTACGAAAAACAAATTTTTAGAAAAAAAAATACCATCCGTCGATTTGTGTGGCTTTCTGTCTGTGTGTCTGTAAACGCTCTATCTCCCGAATAAATTGAGATAGAAACTTGAAATTTTGTATTTACATAGTATGTAAGAATGGGACGAAGCCTATTTAATATCAGTAATCTCGATGATCCAAAATTATTTTTTTCATACTCTCGAAACCGGTGAAAGGCATATAAAAATTTTCGAAATTTTTTTTTTTTTTTTTTTTTTTTTTTTTTTTTTTTTTTTTTTTAAGGAGTGGACATAAAAAGAAATAAAACAACACAAATTTTGCATAAAGAACAAAGTCGATCGGATTATTAGTTTCTGAGATATTTGTAATCCTGTATTCCACATTCTTCGATTTTCATGACTTTGTATTTCATTCAAATTTCAATTCAAAGATATTACTTTCTTCTATCTTCAACAGAAGAAAGTATTGTAATCGAAAAATTTTTCGACTTCCGGTTTTCGACGGATTTACACGTTTTAGGGGTCAGAGATTCCAAAAAACATGTTTTTACAAAATGTCTGTCTGTCCGTGTGTCTATGTGTGTGTCTGTGTGTCGCCATTCTACCATCAAAAAGTGTATGAAGTTATACATAGAATTAAACCAAATTTTTTGTGAATGTTTTTGGCTGTGGCAAGCAGGTCCTCCTTCAGTTTTGAAATATTCCGCCGGAAGGGGGCGCTGCAATCGCGATTTTTGTGCCATTTTCAATATTGTACCGACCAAAAGTATATGAAGTTATGCATCGAATTGAACCAAATTTTTTGTGTATGTGTATGACTATGGCTAGTTTATCCTCCCTGAATTTGAAAAAAATCCGTCAGAAGGGGGCGCTGTAGTCGCGATTTTTGTGCCATTTTCAATATTGCACCGACCAAAAGTACATGAAGTTATGCATCGAATTGAAATTTTTTTTGTGTAAGTGTATGGCTATGGCTAGTTGGATCGCCCTGTATCTGAAAAAAATCCGCCGGAAGGGGGTGCTGCAATACCGAATTTTATGCCATTTTCAATATTGCACCACATAAAAGTGTATGAAGTTAGTTCTAGAACTGAACTAAACATTTTGTATATGATTATTTTTTGGTGAGACAAGTAGGTCCTCCCTGAATTTGAAAAAAAATCTGCCTATCATTCTATTGTCCTATTGTCCATCGGCTCGTGCAGAGACGAAAATTCGTTTTTACTCAGATTAATTGATTGAAGCAGAAATTTAAGATGAAAATCAAAGTTGGTAGGGTATTGAATTAAAATTATTAAAGCATAAAAATGAGTAACTTTTTTTTAAAATATTAAAATGCATGTATGAGATAGAAGAAAGTTTTGGGATTGGCACATCCAACTAGTATTTTAATTAGAAGTGAGACTCTTCATCCGATGCAGTAAACTGTCAGTTAATATAATTATTATTTTTGGAGTTATAAGGATGTTTCTTTTACGCAATTCGGTACTACTTGAGTAATTTGGCGTTTTATATAAAATTTGTCGAAATCGGTTCATCAGCATTTCAGCATTACAATGTATATTGAAAATATTTAAAAATGCGTTTAAATTTTGTTTTGGAATTGCAATGCATTTTATAAATAGTTTGCACATTGTTTTATTTTCATATATTATGTTATGCATATTCATGATGGGTAAGTATTACGGTACCCCCCCTCCCTCCCCCAATGACAAGTTTTCATCATTGGCTGAGAACTGCTTTCGTGCATTAGCTAATTTACTGCCTAAGAAAAGGAACAGACATCTTTGAACCTGGCAATTTGTGACTGATGTTAAAGAAATTGGAATCCGACATGAACAAATTGTCAACCAGCTTTCACTCAACCATTTCGTTATTATTTTGTTTAATTCTTATTGTTTTTGTATTTAATTTTCAATTTTTAATACATTTGATGGTCGTTTTAATTAAGTTCTACTCTGTGATTCTTAGCAGATAGATAGATAAAATATAGAAAATATGCAACAATATTTTAACATTTTGTACAATTAACAACTATAGAAGAGGGGGCGTTGGCACTTTTTTTTCTTGTAAAGGGGGCGGTGGTCCCGAAAAGGTTGGGAACCTATGATCTAGAGCATTTACAGGCCTCAATTATGCCTATTTTTCGTAGATTTTTTTTAAATGTCGATGCTATCGAGTAAATTAGTATGTATTTCAATTCAAATTTTAACATGCTAAAAGTGATAGAAGTACATTTAGAGGAATTTAAATGTTTTTTTAATAAACTAATCAGAGAATGTTGAAAGAGATGCTTAAAAATATAGATAAAATAATCCATGTTTGCAGATGATGCTTTTTTATTAGAGCACTTGCTTTCATTGAGCTTGTGATCTTGTAATTTTTACTTTACTAAGTACATTTTGTAAACATTTGCGATGTTAATATTTTTATCAATATTGACCTGCATGAAGTTACAGGTTATGCATACAAATTATATCGATCAGTTTATTTACGCCTTAATCATTGCACTTATGGGAGCGATGATAAAGAGACGTTGAGGTAATTATATGTCCTTTTTTTTGTACATTTAGCTTATTAATATTTTAGTTTATGAATAATAAGTAATTTTTTTTGCCCAGTTTTATTAGATCTATATCAATAAAATCTTACATCTATGATCATCAAAAATTATTCCCAGAAACAAAAAGTTCAACATTTCTAAATAATGAGTTGGATATAATAGTATCAGTTTATGTAGAAGTAAATATTTCTATTTGAATATTTCCTTCTATTATTTACCTTCCAAGATTTTTATATACCCATAAATATTTATGTAATTGAAAAAAACAATAAAATGTGGATTGTAGGATCTTGACTATTACATAAAATGTGTTTAAAATACAATGACTTACAGAGCTGATGTTGAGGCTCCTGATCTGCAGATTAACTAATTAAACAACTGATGACAATTCCCCAAAATTTGGAAAGAACTTTGTTTTTGTACTAAAAATGAAGATCCAATGAGTCGCCCCCCCCCCCTAAAAAAAGTTTTTATAATGCTTTAGGGAGCATTTTTAATCAATAGTGGGTGCGGGAGGATTTTTTAAGTATGTATTTGTTGTATCGTTTCTTATGTATTTTTTAATTATGAATTGAAAGCCGACGTCTTCAATTCGATACAATCATTCATTATATATTTTTGGTAGGTTTTATGAATACAAAGTCAAAAATTATACTTTGCTATTTAGCTTAGCTTTGTCACATTTACTTTACATTCAAAACATGTTTTCTATATCCTATCAAATAATATGAAATCAATGGCAGGTTTAAGTGCTGCGAGTGACAGCCCCACCCCCTTATGCTAATAAAGTGTTTGCAAAATAGCACTGTGTATCCTCACGGAAAATGATTTGGGGATGAAGCTTGAGCTTAGGACAGGCTGCGTTAGTTTAAATCCACAGGACTAAGTCAGATTTTTGTGTTTTAGCTCTGGGCCGGGTCCTAATTGTATATTTTTCTGCAGATTTGGGTTCGGTAAATCTTATTTTCCAGGTTGAACTGGCTTGGACTTCAACCTTAGACTTCCTAGAGATCTGCTCTGAACAAAATTTTCCGTTTGAGGCTACACCAGGAATAAAAGGTAAACGTTCCGTCCATGTCAGACTCAGCCGAAGGGCAAAACATTATTGGCCCGACTACGATTCGTGTTGCACTCCTCAAATTTTTTTCCTTGAGCCCACCCTTAACTGGCACCTTACTTATTTATTATTCTTAGTAATTTTATTAGCCTCCGATGCTATTTCATTCAGACAAGCTAAAAAATGTCATGTCATCAGCCTTGAATTTTCTACTCAACTGATTTTGATAATTATTTTTTTTTTTAATGAAAGCTATTTATTTGTAGTTGTGCCCATTTTAGTTATTTTTTAATTTATTTCCATTTTTATTTTTAATTTTAAATGTTTTTTACGATATTTCTTCAAAACGGAGGCAACTCAGTTTAGTTTTTCTCTCGATAATGAAAATTTATTTTCCAAAATGATTGCGTATAATTATGCACTAACTGAGGTAAAAAAATAAATTTACTGAGAAATAATATTGATAATGTAAATAAAATAACAGAAAATAATTTATGATAAAAATTAATGTCTAGCAAAATAAGAAAAATTTCAAATGAGGAAAATGATATCATTCAGCAACCAGATAAATAAGAATTACAATATTATTACGGATGCCTTTTTCATATCACTAATAACAGTTACTTTTAAAAAACATTTGAAGAGAAAATGACGTCACTATTTAAAACATCGCATTTTTACTCATAACGATATTAGGTACTACTCTGTTATCCCGTAGACCAATTTCGCCAAATTATGCATATTGACATAATTTTTATTTTAAATAACGAAAAAACAAATAATTAGTAGAATATTAATAAAAAGTCGAAATAAAAATCACTTAATGACATTTTAAACACATGAATCGTATTTAATGTCATTGAATGTGACATTCACGATCATGCATTATTGGCATTTAATCTTATACTTTGGCGATCATTTTTTGGTCGACGGGATAGCCTAGTAGTACCCGATATTACATTTCAATATTTCTTTTCATTACGGACACTGAGATTGAGATTTTATTTTCAGATGACTTCAGTTAGTGAAAATAATGTCACAGTTAAAATTAGTTTCTTTAATAAAACAATTTTTCTGTGAATGCATCTATACTAATAAATGAACAAAACGCTCTGTCTGTCTGCGTGTGTGTCTGTGTGCAATGGCTAGCAAAACTTACAGCATGTACGATGCTCAAAAATTTTTTTAGAGTAGTTCCAAATCTCTCCTGATGCACCTGAGCTTCAGAATATCGAAATTCCAATTATTAACTGCGTAATTAATTAAAATCGAGAGGTCACTCTCATAAAAAAATCATCTTTTTCCCAATTTTTTCCTTTTCGTTTGTTTACGGTTAGTTGGTTGTATAAAATTTTCTCAGAAGTAATTAAGAAAGCTGAGACAAAATTAAAAAAACAATTTGAGATTTTGACATTTCAAAAGTGACTGTTTTTCCATAAACTTTTAAAATTCATAGACAGGCAAAATGAAAGATTAACTTTAGATTTTTTTAACACAGCTGTTGTACGCCAGATCGTTGGTATTTTGTACATTAAAATGTATGTGTGGTTAGCTATGTTGGAGTAAATATATACATATATATGTATATACGAGGCTTTTTTAGTTGTTTTTTTAATCATTGATTAAATTTGAATGCATTTTATTTAATTTAAAATTTTATTATGACTTTAATTTGTTTTTAAAGCAAAAATGAAATGGCTGTTTGACGTACAATTGTTCGAATCAGCAGACGATTCATACACAATAATAAATTATCAAATAACAAAGTAAATTATACATCAAAAATAGTCACTAAAAGAATAATAGCATAATGTTTAGGCGTATTAACACATAACCCGATCCCAACCGGAAAAAAAACAGACCAGACTCCGATACAAGCAAGACAAAAATCCCATGATCATAAACCCGACCCGAACTTAAAATTCCATTTGAAAAAAAAATTATGGATTTAATATCTGACCGTAACCAAATCTGAATACCACAAAAATATTCTGATGAAGCATAACCCAATCCGAACAAGGAAAAATAATGTTCGTGTATATGCAACCCGACCGGAATCTAAAAATTTTCTTTGAAAAAACCCGAAAAATAACTAGAACGAAATCTGAAATCGATAAAAATATTCCAAAGAACTGTAACCCGATAAGAGCAAGACAAATTAATTTCTGCGAACATAAACCCGACTCGAACCTAAAAAATTCTATTTGAAAAAAAAAACCTGAAATTTTATGCAAACTACCTCTGAATCCGATCAAAATATTCGAAAAACTCATAACCGGATTCGAATAGGAGAAAATAACTTCAGTGGACATGAACCCGATAGGAACCTAAAAATTCCATTTGAAAAAAAAACTGAAGTTTGAATCAAATCAAATATGAACCTGACAAAAATATTCCATAGAACCATACCCGGAACCGAAGAAGACAAAAAATTTCCATGAACATGAACCCAATTTGAGCCTAAAAAATTTCTTTGAAAAAATCTCGAAATCTGAACTAAATCAGAACCTGACAAAAATATTATAGAGAAGCATATCCTTATTCGAACAATACAGAATAATTTTCGTGGATGCGCAACCCAACCTGAATCGAAAAATTCCTTTAAAAAAACCCGAAATCAGAACCCGATAAACATATTCCAAAGATCCAAAACCGGATCCGAGCGATACAAAATAATTTCCCTGGACATAAATCCGACCCAAACCTTAAAAATCAAATTGAAAAAATACCTGAAATCTGAAACTAACCAAATCTGAATCCGACGACAATATTCCAAAGAACTATAACCAGATCCGAATAGGACAATATGATTTCCATGGACATGAACCCAATCCGAACCAAAAAGTCTGTTAACAAAAATCTCGAAATTTGAACTAAACCTAATCTGTCCCTGACAAAAATATTCCAGTAAAGTATAACCACATTCGAACTAGGTAAAATAATTTTCATGGAAGTACAACCCGACCCGAACCTAAAAATCCCATTTAAAAAAAATGAAATCTGAATTGAACCGAACTCAACAAAAATATTCCAAGCAACCATAAGCGTATCCAAAGAAGACAAAATAATTTCCATGGGCATGAATCCAACCCGAACCTAAAATTCGGATGTTCTACAAAACATAATGTTAAACCTAACAATAGTTAGGTTACTGGTAAGATACAGCTAGGTTACAGACAAGTTATGATTACCATACAATTACGTTACGGTTAGAATTTTGTTCACAGAATGAACATTACGCATGTTTGATTAAAAATATAAACTAATTTTTGTAAAATGGCTCTGACATTATAATACTATATACTAACCTTTTACTAATCATCGAGTTTCGATTTCATTTACGGTTTAGTCAGATTTAAGAGTAATATAATTAGTTTGAAATTCAAAATACTTCACTTGAGATATCTATGTGAAAAAAAGTATTTAGTTAAGTGACTTATCAGTAATTTTTAAGGATAAATACCAACTCGAAATCGTTGGACACGGATTCCCTCCCGCGTTTCCCATTGCAGTTATTTTGTGTATTTTTGCAGCTAAATATAATTTTTTTACCGATTTTTAACACAGTCAGGGGCCACGTGTTTAATACAATGTATTTACACATATTTTGAGTCAAAGATAAAATCATAGAAATTTCAAGTTCGTTTAACATTGTTATTATGGACCCGAGCAACGCCGGGCGGGGCAGCTAGTATAAAATAAAATTTCTGGATTTCGCCGGCAATCAGATTACAATTTTAACTGAAGATGTGCGAATATTTGCATGCAAAATTGTAACTGGCAAACTTGACATTTAGTTTGTAAATATATTTATTATATATTGATTCAATAATGTAATTACTTTTGCTTTTTTTAAAACCAAATCGATCGGGTCTTTTAAACATTTTATTCGTCGAGTTCGACGGGATTCCACTCGTTTTATTGTTAAATTGCATTTCCTTTAACTCAGAGTCTATAAAAAAGCGTTTAAGCTAAAGAAAAAATCCGTTTTTGATGAATCTAGTCAATGATGAAGTAGCACGTCAAATTGTTTCTCTTTATTATTCCGCAATTCCAATGTCTCAGAGAGAAATTGCTATTCAATTGGATATTTCACGTCGTTCTGTTTGCTATTATATTGATAAACACAAGAAAAATGAAGTTAATTCATTGCAATCTAAACGGGGTCGCCCTTCTGAAAAACCTCTATGGATTTTTTTTTCTAATCGGAGGCGAAACTGAATTCTGCAATGGCAGAATCTACATTCAACTTGTTTTTTATTTTATAAATACTTCAATTAATCCACAAAGGATTTTACTTACAGACCAAAACATAAAATTGAATTATTTTTACTGTGCCTCTGAACGAACTATTAATACTTCAAATTTCATTTTTAATAGGGAATATGGGATAGTAATCATAAGTTTATAGTAATCAGTAAGTTTGAAAGAGAGACTGAATTGGAAAAAGAAAGCAAAAACATCAAATGGTTTTTATCAACATTTATTGACATTTCAAAATCACATCAGATTTTCATACTTTTATGAAACTAAGAATTACATACAATATACAATAAAAATTAAGATCTCAAAATTAAAAAAAATTAATAAGTACAGGTTTTAGTGATGACATTTTAATCAAATTGGGATATTTTATTTTTATAGATTCCTGATGAAAACAATATAATTTTAAAATACTTTTTACCAATCTTTATTTAAATATTCAAATTTCATCTGACTACCTTCTAAAATGACAATCAGTGTATACAACACATTTAATTATATTTTATTTTTATCATTATGGGGAGTTCAGGGCAGTACCCGTTTAAAAACAGTATTTTCAACATAACCTCCTTAGTCCTAATGTCGACTATGGGTAACACTAAAGAACACTCTTGAAATTAATTTAAAAGTTTTAGATAACTGTCAAATTTCTTCTAGATATCTTCACTGTAAAAAATTTGACCCTTTTAGCTGCATTGTCACTCCGTGTGCATATCATAAGCACCGTTATATGGACTGATATTTTTGGAGATACGATTTTATAGAAATTTTAAGCTGATTTATGTAGTCCCCTGTAATATTTGTTTCAGGATTGTTAAAGAGGTTCAAATTTTATGATAAAGACAGTTTTAAAATGAGAACTTCACTGTGAAAAAATTTCTTTTAACAAATTTTCTGACTTAAATATTCTCAATCGTTTATTGGCTCAATCTTACAAACTTATAATTCTATGCTGTGCAAAATAAATAACACAAAAAAGTATTGAATTTTTTTTGCGTTGATAAACAGATGAAGCCGGATAAAAAATAAATTTACGGAAATTATCTGAAAACTCTTCGTTTTCGAATTTGCTAGTTTAAATTGGCAAAATTTTTGTTGGTACACGTTTCATTCAATAAAATAATATTATTATTATTGTAACATGTGCCAAAGTTACTAAATAAGGGAATTATATAAGTCAGAAAATCGCAATTATCACATTATGGGTGCGAAAATTAACAGAATGCTATTTGAGATTTTTTTTGTAGATATTTCACACAAGTTTTTTCAATGCATGAACTGATGCTTCCTTAAAATACTCTTTTAAGAGAAATTACTGTTGCATATCTCACAGTAAACTTTTCTCCCTAGTATGAATTGAAAGATGTTTGCTTAAGTTATCATTCCGAGAGAATTTTTGGTTGCATATCTCACACACAAAAGGTTTTTCACCAGTATGAATTAAGAGGTGTCTACAGAAATTTCTCTTATCAGAAAATTTCTTGTTACAGATTTCACACACAAAAGGTTGCTCACCAGTATGAATTGACAGATGCTTCATTAAACTATCCTTTACAGCAAATTTCTTGCTGCATATCTCACACACAAAAGCTTTCTCACCAGTATGAATTAACAGATGTCTGCTTAAATGAGATTTCCGAGAGAATTTCTTGTTGCATATCTCACAAACAAAAGGTTTCTCACCAGTATGAATTAACAGATGCTTGGTTAAACTACTCTTTTCAGGAAATTTTTTGTTGCACATATCACACACAAAAGGTTTTTCACCAGAATGAATTAACAGATGTGTGCTTAAATGGCTCTTTTGGGAAAATTTTTTGTTGCATACCCCACAGAAATTTTTTTTCTCACCAGTATGAATTAACAGATGCTGGCTTAAATAATGCTTTAGAGAGAATTTTTTGTTGCATATTTCACAAACAAAAGGTTTCTCACCAGTATGAATAAAGATGTGTGTGCTTAATCTACTCTTTTGAGAAAATTTCTTGTTGCATATCTCACATACAAAAGGTTTCTCACCAGAATGAATTAACAGGTGTCTGCTTAAATGATATTTTCTTGGAAATTCTTTGCTGCATACCTCACAAACAAACAGTTTTCCTTGAAGTGAGTCAGATTCTTTTTTTCCTAAAACCTCTTGTGAAGAAATATTTTGTTGCATATTTCGCACTTTAAAGACAGTTTTGACTGATGTGATGTGCATCTACATTCATGGCTTTTTGCATCTGCAATAAATAAAAGCAACACAATCACTCCCTTTATTCACTGCACAATCATTCCTCACACCTTTTAAGATTCATGAAAAAGAAATTTACAAAAAAGAAACTTATTATGAAATACTAATTTAACACAGAAAACAGAACTGAAATAGACTCCCAAATACCTGATGCTCCCAGAACCAATGGTGTGTTTGATCGCCGTATTTTCGGGTGTATAGCCCGCAACCAGTGTATAACCCACACCTCTAAATCGAGTAAAAAGGTTCGTGTATAACCCGCGGAGATGCATCGGTGTATAGTCCGCGGGCTATACACCATTTACGAACGTATATTTCGATCAGGGTTCGAAAATAGAAGCCATTAGTCATAGTTTTTAAGACAAATTTACCAAATTTTTTCGTGATGCATAGTACCTACAATAATTCGGCTAAAAATTAAGATTATCAGTACCGTAATTTTCGGAAGAAACGCCGCGGCGTTTACGTGTTTTAAGATAAAATTTCAAGCGATGCGGTGTTTACGCGCATTCTTTTTAAACAAGCGTGATATTTTTTTCTGAATCTTTCCGAAATTAAAAAAAAAAATCGGTGATAAATTCAAAATTTCGGACATAAAATGTATACGTAACTTAGGTCATTGGTTCTCAAAAGGATCGAATCCTCGGAATCGGTCCGAAATGCACAAACTCCGAAAAGGAACGATTTCTCGAACTCTATCTGAAATGAAACGACTCCAGAAAAGTTAGATTCCTTGAACTCGTTCCTAAATGAAGCGACTCTGTAATGGAACGATTCTTCAGAATCGTTTCAAAAAAGAACGACTGCTCTGAATCGTTCCGAAATGACATAAATGAGGATTTTTTTTTGTTCTTTGCAACAGGGTAGGGTACCAACTCTGAAAAGGAACGTTTCCTCGGAATCTATCTGAAATGAAACGACTCTGGAAAACTTCGATTCCTTGAACTCGTCCGAAATGAATTGACTCTGTAAAGGATCGATCCCTTGGAATCCCCTGTGCGGCAGCTCCGATTGGCTAGCAAATTATTTAATGATGTTTTATTTATAGTTTTTTTTTAGGTGTCGCGTTTAAGTCGACCCCTCCACTTTGAAGTTCTTTTTTTGTCTAAAATTTCACGACTTATAAGCAAGTATATACGGTAGCTATTATAGATCTATCAGTGCAATACTTCGCGTAGTTGCGACAGTTTTTCCAAACCCAGAAATAACTGTGTTTAAACAGTAAAAAAAGGCTTACCAAACATGAGAGAACTCTCTAAATTTCGCGGCATAACAAAAAAAAACTTACAAATTTTGATGTTTTTTTCAAATTTTTTGAGGTTTAAAAGTTGTGGAAAAAATATCACGATTTCTAATTAAAAAAAAATCTTTGTATAACCCGCACCGTGTATAAGCCGCAGCGGTTTTTTGGAGGGTTTTTTTCTTGTATAAGCCGCGGACTATACACCCGAAAATACGGTAAATTTCTAATTGTATAAAACGTTAAACTCAGAGTTTCCCCCAGAGGGTTTCAGGGGGCGCGGCGCCCCTCCTGCCCTTTAGTTTGAAAAATAGCGCCCCACTTGCCCCTCATCCAAAAAACTTGCGCCCCTCTTGTCGCTAATTCAAAAAAATAGCGCCCTCCTTGCCCCACATTAGAAAAAACGCATCTCTTCAGCAATGATGCGACGTGCTATAACGAGTAAATTACGAAAAAATTGGCGACAGAACGCAAAAAATTAGGCCTTACGTGTCCCACGGGGCGCGTAATATCGTAAAAAAATCTCGAAAAAACGGCAAATTTCATTAAAAAATCGCGAAATAACGATTAATTTCCGGCAATATTCGAGAAAAAATGGCTATTTTCGTCTCAAAATCCCGAAAAAACGGCAGATTTCTTTTAAAAATCGTGAAAAAACGGCAAATTTTGTCCAAAAATTACGATAAAACAGAAAGTTTTGTCAAACGATTTGCGAAAAACGGCAACTTTCGTCAAAAAATCGCGATAAAATGGCAGATTTCGTCAAAAGATTTGCTAAAAATGTCATATTTCGTCCAAAAACCGCAATAAAATGGAAAATTCTGTGAAATGATTTACGAGAAACGACAAATTTTGCTATAAATTTGCAAAAAAACGCAAAATACACCGAAAAAAACGGCAGATTTCGTCTAAAGGTCGCGAAAAAATGCAAATTTCTTCACAGGGGCACAACAAAAAGTTAATGCCAGAAGTGAATTTTATTTTCGGAATTTACGTTTTTTCGTGTTTAAACGTCATAAAATTGGCGGGTTTTTTCACTATCTTTTGACGAAATTTGCCATTTTTTTGTGATCTTCTAGTAAATTTTGCCGTTTTTTGGTGATCTTTTCCCGAAATTTGTCGGTTTATTCGCGATTTTTTTAAACCAAAATCTGCCGTTTTTTGCGATTTTTTAACAAAATCGGCCGTTTTTTTCGCGATCTTTTATAATATTTGCCGTTTTCCGCGGTCTTTTAACAAAATGTACCTTATTTTAATTTTTTTTGACGAAATTTTTGGGTCTTTTTTTTCTCGATTCTTTGATGCCATTTTTATTTTTCCTCTTTTGTTTTTTTTTAAACCGCTAGATTCCAGATTCAACTCTATAAAAGCGCCCTTAAAAATCAAAAAGTGCCCTGAAGAATGTAAAAAGTGCCCTTTTTAGAATAGTAGCGCCCTGCCCCTTTTTAAACCTGGGGGAAACTCTGTTAAACTATAACAAATTTAGAACAAATAAAACAAATAATTGCCATCATAAAACAAAAAACTCATCATAAAGAAAATATTTTTATACCAATTAGAAATAATCGTTTTAAATGAGAAATAAATCAAATATTTATCAATAAAGCATTTATAAGTAAAAGTATTTTATAAAACATTTATAAATTTAAAAAAGCAAACTTATAGTGAAAATTTTTATAATTTTGTATCGTCTATGAAAATACTGATACATTCTATTAGTAATGAAGATAAAATAATTTACGTTTATTGCAAAAGGAAATATAATATTTAGAAGCATTTGGTCAAAATTCTTCTAGATGTAAGAAACTTTTAAACAAACATAAATGACCATTGCAAAAAACATTCTGCATTATTAAGGCAATTCACAGTGTATTGCAATAATTTAACCATTTATTAGTATTTTATATATGTTTAAAGTCGTATATAATAGGTTAAATATAAAACAAAATACTTTTTTTAAGTTTTAATGTACAGTTTTGGAATGCATTTATAGATATCTGTCTATGCAAATTGGATTATAAAATGGGTGAAGAGTAAACAGATTTAAGCTACAGCTGCTTATAATACAGTCTGCAGAGAGTACAAAAATAAATACAGAACTTCAGATGGAATTAAAAAAGAAATATTTTATTCAGAAACAAATCAATTAAGCAAACGATAAGAATGTTTAATTAAAAATTATCAAAAGAATACAATTTAACATTTATGTTGTAGCAGTTATGTCTGTTTAGAAGCAGCATAAAAAGAAGTTGAAGAATTTAAAATGAAAGTGTAGAAAAAGATTTGGAATACATAATATTGAATTTATATACTGAGTATATAATGTTTTAAACTGAATTATATACCAAGTAATTTAAGACACTGTAATATTAAAATACAAATTGCACTCAAATACCTTATGTTAAAATTTCCTTATACCTCTAACTCATTTTTAAAATTGTCACATTTTCATAGCTAAATCGTTTTAGACCACCACCCTTATGCACATTTTTTAGTTAAATATTATATTATTAAATTATACTGGATATGAAAAAGAAAATTACACTAATTTATTAGTAAATAAACTAAAAAACTTTGTAAAATCACCATAAATTGAAAAATTAAGCAGGACTCGTTTCGAGCTACCACAATAACAGCTTGTCATCAGTTAATTTCTCAGCTAATCATATCAGCAGATTAGTTGATGAGGAGCTGTTATTGTTGTAGCTCGAAACATGCCCTGCTAATTTTTCATTTTATGGTGATTTTACAAAGTTTTTTAGTTTATTTATGAATTTATCGCCAGTGATTACGGTGTTTTTCACTAATTTATTAGTGTTTAGTTCCTTACTGGACTATTTTTTTTTTTTTTTCATAAATAATAAATGTTTGTACTGTACAGTAAAGTCTTTTCGACCAGTGCCAGGAGGAAAAGGTAGCTTTCATATTTCATGGTTTTAAAATGTATCAAGTTTTACTTAAAACTAATTTTAATCAGACTTTAAGAAACTAAAATTCAATGAACCTGATAAGAAATTATTCGTCAATACTGAATTCAAATGAGAATTGCATCAAATTAATAAGCTATAGCTAAGTCGGCATCATTTATGGATACCATTTGGTCGCCAAATTTGACACTTCGCCAAATGTTATCAAACTTGGCTGAAATTTGAAACTAATGGATATTAAAATTTAAGCAGTGCATGCCATTACATAGCGCAAATGTCAGCCATTTTGAAACAAGATGCTGGAAGAAGCTGGCCAATGAACTCGGCCGAGACATTGACTGTATGCATAGTATATTTTAAAGTATATAACAATCTCATGCAAATAAATTTATAAATACGAGAGTTACAGCATGATGAAATTCAGATTGTTTTTATATGTCAGCAACCCTAGAAATACAAACTCCTATACCTCAGCCAATTTTAGCATAAAAACAAAATAAAATATGCTTTGCAATTTTTGTATTAATATAAAATTCACCAGAAAAAAATGTGTTTCAGTTTTTTATTTATTTGCACTATTTTTCAAATTAAAAAAAAAAATTCAAATGGCTGCCATTTTGAAACAAGATGGGGAATAAAACTAGCCAATGAACATAAAAAACACAAATGAGCCATTGGTATGTACTATGGATACAATTAATCTCATCCAAATAGGTTAATAAAAATGCAAATTTATCGCATAGTTAATAGTTATCAAATAATATATATCAGAGTTATATATATATATATATATATATATATATATAAGTCAACATTTAAATGAAAAATGATTCTGAGGTTCATGAAAGGTGAAAATATACCAGAATTTTTCAGATGTGCTTTCCATCAAATGGATGCAATAGGTACCTTTTTTATTTTTATTAATGAATGCTACTTGAAATGTTAAATATCATATAATTTATATTCATTCATTAATAAAATTAGGCTTTGCAAATCAATTTATTCAATTTAGTGTAACCAGCAATAACACCTTAGCACTGTTGCCATGTATTACTTACCTTTTATTTATAAAACATAACTGTGCTACATCATTACACTTATAATAAACATGTGCATGGAATTAAATGACATTACTGGAACTTTAATTTTAAATTTAGCAGAAATCAGAAAAGTAATTTATAAAAAATATCAGAACAATGTTTGTTTTTTAATTTTGCAAAAAATATATACATTTTCTAGTTTAGTTTCACATATCTTCTATTTACACTCACAAGTTGAATCACACCAAATTTTGACAAAAGAAAATTTTTAAATTAGGAATTATTACATTAATTTATAATAACATAAAGAATTAACTACACACACAAAAAAAAAAATCCATGCTACATTGGTTAATGTAAGTCTTAAATATCTAGTTAAAGTTACAAAATACTGTTTTCAAACTGTTTGAATTTTTGAAAAAATAAACTTTTTTTCTATAAAAAATTTAGAAACATATAATCAAAAACAGTATTTATGATGATGTTATCAATTAAGGTCTCATATGCTTGATATTAGGAAATGAAAAATAAGCAAAATATTTTCTTACTTTGACAAAAACATATAAATTCTCCCCCATGAAATCTTAATCTAACATCATTTTCATCATCTCAAAATTTCCATATGTTATTTACCATAACCATATAAAAACTATTTCAATGAGCAATTGTTTATTAATATATTTTCAAATTTGAAGTTGCATTTGTCAGCAACAGCTTCGAATGCAAATGTTCAAACTATTCACTTGTACCTGTAATCTCAGAAACAATAAGTATAAATTTCAGAAATTCTTGTCTTCTAGGAACACTTGTCATGAAAATATTCAGTATTATGAAAGAAAATGATCATTTTCTTTTAATATGATGTATTTTTTTACTCACTGAAGCATCTTGTCTTGTGTCTGAAACTCAGTATTGGCAGAGTTAAAAAGTATTGAATAGTAACATCTTCATGAAGGAAAGTGCCTGTTTCTTAAAGCATGATGTCATTTTCTGTTCGTATTATTTTAAAAAGTTAGTTTTAATTATGATGAGAAAATTGTATTATAAAAGTTATATAAAATAAATAAAACCAATTACTCCACTGAAACAATGGAATTAATCCAATTGCTACCATTTTGAAGAAATTTTATAAAAAAAATTTCTATGATATTTGTTTGAGACATGAAGATATCTTTTCAATAGAAATTATTATTATTTTTTTTTATATTACTAGGTACATATTTAAATCATGGAAAAAATGCTTTTCTTTTAATCAACAAGTATTAACTATAAATTTGTGAATTCAATTACAAAAATGTTTTGTAAAAATATATATATATATATATATATATATATAAATTTCTCACTTCTTGATAGCTGATACTAAATCCTACGTTAATACTAATCCTTTTTTTTAAGCCTCTTGTAATAGCATAAAAAAATTGTCACTATTTACAATATTGTTTTAAGTAAAAAAAAAAAAGTACTTTAATCTGTTGTTTGATAAAAAAAAAAAAAAAAAAAAAAATGTTAAGAACAATCTTAAATATCGTGATATTTATGAACCCTGGTAAGGAACACAGTTTTGGAGGAAGTAAGCAATGTGAATGAGCTATTGATGGACAGTAACAGAGAAATTAAGGTCTGGTGAATGTATGATATATTCATAGATACAATGACAGATTGAATAGCTACTTTCTTTTTGTATTTTGCTTATTTAACTTGTTTAAATTTAGAAAATAAATCATTAAAACAAAAGTAAATCATATAACTATATATATAAATCATAGTTTTACTTTTATTTGCTAAAGAAAAAAAGATCTTTCAAAAATCTAGAATTTCACAAGCTCCCATATATTGGGAACTCCACCATTCTCACTATCCCTCCCTTGCTGATAACTCAGATGGTGATTTTTCATCCTCTTGATGATTTCTATAGACCCATTTTAGTTTTTTGGTAGAATTTTACAACACTCAGTATAATAAAAGCATAATAAAAAACATGTGAAAACTACATATAAAATACAGCAATTGCAATTAATTTTAAAACTGAAAGTCAGACTTAGAAGCAAGTAAAATAACAAAAGTATATAAATTTTGTATTAGTAACAAATTCATGTTACTGAAAAAAAAAAAAAAAAAAAATGTGCATATAAATTACATATAAAGCACAAACTACTATAATTATTTTTATAATCAGAAAAAATAATAGAAATAAATATATAATTAAATCAAGGTTTTATTTTTAGTATTACTTTATCATATCCCTGATTTTTCAAGAATAATACATTATAAAAAACTGTCAATTTCATATAAAATAGAAAATAATTACAGCAAATTTTAAATTGGTAACATACTGTTAAATATATTCTTAATCAAATTTTACTTATAATTATTACAGGTTAATAATTTATATTGAAAATTTGTACCGATAGATTTAGGGAAAAAAAAAAAAAAAGTTTATTTCTGTTAAAGAGGCCTTCACTTTTTTTAAAGCTATTCACTACGCTACACAATTTGGGATTAATAAAATGAGATTTAAAGCCATATGATAATACATTTTAAAAAACTGTCAGTTACATATAAAACCGAAAATAATTACAGCAAATTTTTAAATTGATAACATAAAGAAAAATATATACATAGTCAAATTTTACTTATAATTTTTATATGTTAATAATTTATATTAGCAATTTGTACTGATAGATTTAGGGGAAAAAAAGTGGTACTTTTCCGTTAAAGAGGCCTTCACCTTTTTTTTTTTATAGCTATTCACTACACTACACAATTTGGGATTAATAAAATGAGATTTAATGACAAAAGATACAAACATCTATGAAAACAAACCTAATGACTGCTTATGTGTGTTTAAATATATCTATATATTTACATAATTATAATAATTCTAGGGATGCACCGAATAGTGATTTTGGCCGAATACCGAATATTCGGCCGACAGGTGAACCGAATACCGAATATTCGGCTTTCCGAATTCTTTTTATATTTTAAAACTTAAAGGTATTAAAATGTTACTTTTTAAAATAGTTTTACATAATATTTAATAAAAGAAACTTACATTTTGATAAACAAGAGCTTTTTATAAGAACATTTAGTATTGAAAAAAAATCTGCCTTGACTTATTTAAGAAGCACAATTATGAACTTTAATTAATAAAATTTTCTATGAATCAAAACAAACATTTTAAAATCAAATAATGAAAAAATGGCTGAAGAAAAATTTTACAGTTTGATAATTGTCCTTTTTAAATAACTCAAGGCAAATTTTTTTCAATATAAAGTACAAATACTTTCAACTTAATTTTGAATAAAGGCATGTTTGGCTCATAGTTCTTTTCTTATGAATGGTGGTATTTTCCACCCTTCCCATCATATCATATTTTACAGAAATCAAAGCATGTGAGTTGAAAATATGTTATCTTATTTATTGTTAATATAATAAACGAACACACAAGTTTTGACCTAGAGTGAGATAAAATACAATGTACTTATGACTCAATAAGTTTATTATGATTATGGTTTCATGAACAAAAATTGTCTGCCTTGATAGCTATTACTAATCTCAAAAGTTGTTGTTTTTTCTTTTAAAGGACTTTTATTTGGGGGAAAGCAAGAAACAGATTATTTACTAAACAAAATTTAGAAACTTGTATCTGCACATAATTTATTCCTAAGGAGAATCCTAATAAATCACCATTTTAATCCTTCTCATGTTTAATTTTCTTAAGTTATACTTTACAAACAGCAAATAAATAATGTAAAAACATTCTATTTTATTTAAAAATGATTTTGTTTCTAATTATTTTAAATATAAATTAAAAAATTGACAGTTAAAAGTAGAAATAGTGAAAAGTTTGTAAAAGTTTTTATTAAGTATTGAATGGCCGAATACTATGGCCGAATACTTTGATATTCGGCCATACCGAATATTCGACAGGCCGAATAATTTCATATTCGGCCAAGCCGAATAGCTTAATATTCGGCCTAACCGAATATTCGGTAACATGGCCGAATAGGCCGAATACCGAATATTCGGTGCATCCCTAAATAATTCTATATAATTTTACATTTGCACATGCATATATTCATACATATACGTGCATTATGGTTGTTTTTTATATTCAATTTACTTCTGCTTATATAATAAAAGAAATAAATGGCCTTTATAATAAATAAATTATACAACTATTGAAAAAAAAAAAGCTTGTGTAAATGAATTAGTGAACAGATAGCCAGAAAATATGTTTCAAATTTATAGTTTTTATAGTTTATGTTAGTTTACTTAATAGTGTATTTTACTCTAAGACGAAAAAAAATGTAAATAAAAGTACCTATTTTAAATATTACGTAAATTTCAATTTTTAAACACATTTATATCCTATAACATTAAAGTATTCAGTCTGATAATTACAATTCGGTTAGCAAAATATTCGCTTGGTGTGTGGAATATTTAAAATGGCTATAAACGACAGCAAAAATGAAAGTTACACATAAAATTTTGTGTCATCATACAATCAAATCACAAATTCTAGAATTTTCAGTAGAAGAATAACAAAAGATTCAGATCTTACCACTAATTTATTTTAGTAAAGAAAGTCGGTCATTAAACTGATATTTTAAAAAAATATCCGCTGTTATAATCTGACTTTCGCCATTTTGTCCATTTTAGTATAGACGTGAACACAAAGAATGAATCACACATAATGTATTCATTCATTTATAATGATTCAGTAAAGAATCACTTAAATGAGCCTTTCATTTAAAAATTGGATAAATTATATTTTTGAAATTCAGGAAAAATTTAATTAGATTTCTTGTTAAAGCTAGTTTAATGACTGTCTGGTAATTAGTATTACCACCAGGAATTAGAAAAAAAGTTTTAGCCATAATTCCATTGCAGCTTTGCGATATTTTAATTTAAACTCAATGAATAACAAAGGAAGAATTCATTCATGAATAATGAATCCATCAATAAAAAACTGAGAGAGAAAAAAATTAATTAATAAATAAAAACATGTATTTATTTAAAAAAAAAAAGAAGAGAAAACAATTAGTAAAAATTTGTGAATGTAAGACTTAAATATGCCTTCAGGTATAAAGTTTACTCAATTTAACTTTTAAAAACTCTGTAATATTTGAAATAGATTTTGTAGTAAAGTTTGTTTCTGTTAATGGCTATCTGATAACCACCATTAAACAAGGGAATAAAAAATAGTGGATACAAGTATTATTGCTTTTGCATCAGTTAATTAATCGAAGCAACTCAATGAATGAATCCTTTTAAATAAATTCTGATGTAAAAAGTCACGATTCATTCTTGCATTGGCGTCTTGTGTCTTGCCCTCTGTATAGTATCGCGTAATTTTTTAAATATGAATTTATTGATCTCACCCTCTTTATTAAAATAAGTTATTGCTAAGATAGTTTCTTTTTGTTAATCTTCGTCTAAAATTCTACAACTTGCAGTTTCATAATATGACTACATGAAATTTCATGTATCAAAGGTTTTATTCTGCCCATAATCATTTAAAGCATTATTAAAATGTTTTATTTACACCAGATACTTTTATTTATTTACTTGTAATTAGGCGAATAATATTCATGTTTAAATTTCGAAAGAGCAAACTCGTTTGAATTTTCATTAACAGTTAAATTAAATTCATTCTATTGCTCATAGATTGAATTTGGCTGTATTCTGTTATATTGAAAGTATATATATTTTAAATAATTGAAAACATACAAAAGTTCTTATATAAATTTTATCAAAAATTACAAAAAATATCAAAATAATTTATGAAACCAAGAATCTGATATTCCAATTTCTTCATAATATTAGATCTGTTGCCAGTAAGTGGTGTAGTTGCACTGATTTTTTTATTTAGAAAAACGTTACTTGTCTCTTCACATGTAAGGAAGCTACAATGTTACTACTTACCTTATTTTACTTTCTGTATAATGTCATATTTAATCTTATTATTAGGGATGCACCAGATACTGATTTTGCCGGATATCGGATACAGTACAGGATATCCTGTATCCGATTTGTGTGCCGGATTCAGATATCCGGTGTTAAATATGTTTTTAGTTATGGTGAATGTTTATTTTTTTATACAATGCCATCTCAAATAATAAATTGCAAATATGTTTTACACACTATTATAACATTTTAAATGTATTGAAAAATATTTTTCAAAAACTATAACTCTTTGACTATCAGAGCTTGAATTTTGGGTTTTCCCAGGAGGAGAGAGTTTCCCACGTAACATTTGTAAATGCAGGGGAGTTAAACTATATGAGAGGGAAAAAATATATTTTTTTAACCCTATTATTTTTTACATGGCACATCACATTTACAAATATTCACAATTTATACCGACATGACAAAATTTCATTAAAATAATTTAAATTAACAACTCAAGATAATTATTCAAAATTTTAATTAAAACAAAAGAAAAGAATCAAGCCTCATACATATCATACTAATTTAATTTGCACTCAATGTTATGGGCAATTAATAACTGAGTTACTAAATGAAATTTTAGGTGCGTTTGTAATTATGTAAATACGTAGCACCTATTGTTGTCGCTCCGTCCGTCCGTCCGTCTGTCTGCATATAACAACGCAAAAACTACCCAACCGAATCGCTTGAAATTTAAAATACATAATTATAACATAATTTTGTTGAGTCATTTCAAATTTTATGAAAATCGGATGGATAGATCAATTACAGGGACATTCAAAAGGATTCCGTTACATTACGGTCAATAGGGAAAAAAGTTTTAAATGCATTTTAATCGTTTGAAATTTAAAACATATAATTATTGCATAATTTTGTCAAGTCATTTCAAATGTTATGAAAATTGGACGCATAGATCAATTACAGGGACAATTAAAAGGATTCCGTTACATTACGGTCAATGGGGGAAAAGTTTCAAATGCATTTTAATGATGTTACACTCATTCGAACATTGAATTGGCATGTATCTATGAAATATATACTAAATTTTGCATTCTGTACAATCTGTGATGCAAAGAATTTTTATTATTAAATTACAGGGCCACACAAAAGTATTCCACTACATAATGCTATGCGGGGAGACATTGTTTGGGGTGTGTTTTAATTATATTCAACTATTTCACATTTTATGAATAAGATATACGTTGCTGAGATGTAATAAAAATTACTTCCTGCATATTTACAGAAACAAAGATTTCGACTACTATACTGTATCCGGAGTACGCTCTACTATATCAGCAAGATCTGAATATTTTTAAAACTTCGTTATCGTACGAACGCACCTCATTTGCTACGTTCACGTGCAATTTCCAACTTGTTTAATTTAGATTTTATTCGATTTTGTGTGGTTTAAAATCTTTTATAGGTTACACTTTTGACAAACAGAACAGAGCAACTTTTCTAACACATTAAATTATCAGAAATATTTAGTTGTGCTTTTTTCATCTAATTTTTGTTCTTAATTTTGTAAAATCTGATGTGCATTCATTTTTAATTTGCTTGCAAGATTAATGTATGTAGGTAATTGTATTGTCAATTTCCTTATGTGATTGTATATCACTTAGTGGAATTACTGTCAATACTGTAATCCCTGGCATTTTAGCTAGATGAATTAAGTTCACCTATGCATTGTAATTTTAAAACCATAAGAAAATCTGAAAAGGACTTAGTCAGTAGGTTTTGTTTATTATACGAGAAATGGTTTATTTAAAAAAATCATGTCCTAATTTCTGTGAACGCACATCAACTATTTATTGTTTCTAAATGTGTTTACTTGAAGTTCATCATTTCTTTTTAATTATTTGGAAAGTGGTTGTTGTTATCGGTGGAGAATGGACTTTGGTGTCCGCATTTTAGTTTGTTTATGATTCATCCAGGAATATTAATGTTTAATTCATGATGTACGTAATATATATGATTCTTATTACATAAATCATGTTTTGATCATCATAAAAATGATGTTTTTACTGATTTTCAATAACTCAATGGGAAACATTTAAACATATTGCTTTGGGCAATGGATGTCTGCGTTTTATGTACAGTCAAAGATCTATAATCCGCACAAGTTGAGGCCAAAGGTTGTGCGGATTATGGAATTTTGCGGATTATAGAGTATAATGGATTATGCGTCATTTTATCATTCTTAGACAGCATTTTAATTCTATAATCAGTATAATATGGAAAGATAAATATGAAATCTAGTAATTAATTTAAAAAGTAATCTAAAAAAATGCATTTTAAAAGTTATTTTACTTTTTAAAATCGCCCCCTCCCCACTTTATAAAGAATTTGAAATTTTCAAAAAATCCCGAGAAAGCGCCCTCCCTTCCCATTCTCAAAGGCGATTGAGAATGAGAGGAATCATTATGAAATGAATGAATCATGAATCTTTGATGAAACGTGCATTTTTTCGAGATTCTTTTAATTGATTTCATGCTTGTTTTGGCTTTTTTTTTACAAACTTCTCCGTTTTTTCTGCGTCTTTTCAACAGATTTTACGTTTAAAAAAAAAACAATTTTTTTCAAGTATCAAAATTTATGATTCATTCATTTCATCATGATTCATTCCTGTAAATTTTGTTGATCGATCGCGGAAAAATCCCGTGTAAGCGCCCCCCTCTAACCATTCTATTGTACGTTTTTTCGTCACGTTTGAATATTTAGTTCTCAGCTTGTGCTGTGTTTACTGTTAGGGCGCGCGATGCACACAAAATAGTGCGTTTTCAATGGTTATTTACTCTCCTGAACTTGCACAAACTGGAATAGCTACGAATGAACAGTTGTCAATTCGAACGTTCAGTAAGCTTAGGCACGTTCCGTAATACAGTTTAGTTTTTTACTGTCAATAAAATAAAAGAGTAAATTAAAAAAAATACATGTTTTATTATGATTTTTATTACATTTTTTATTATTTGTTAAAAAAAAATCATTTTTGGATCACGGATTTGTAATTTTTCTTAACTGTTTATTTCATTGTTTACATTCGTAAAGTAACGCGGATTATGGGAAATTGCGGATTATGGGTCCGCGGATTATAGATCCTCGACTGTATTTATTTTATGAAATTCTTCAAATTTAGAAGAATTTTTATTTGAATAGGAAATCAAAATGTCATCAGAAGAGAGTAGAAAAGTTACAAAATGGGCAGATGCAAATTATCAGATATAGAAAAAAATGAATATAAACAGAAACACTGTATGGAAGATCATCTTTTAAATAAAATAAAGAAAGAAGTATGATTATTGAGCCCATTGATGACAAAATGTACAATAAATTTTGAAAAATGAAAAAAACTAATGTTAAACTATTAATTTTAAAAAACTTTTTTTTTCTTTTTTATTTCCCAATGTGCAACACAAGATTTAATCTCGTTTTGTTGAGTGCTAATTCCAGACTCATATGATAGAGCTCAGATTCTAGAGACCATTACTGCCTTTTTAGTTATTTCTTCCTTCGGCACAGAAAAAAAAATTGCAAAATATGTAAATCGGTCACAGAAAAAATATCGCTGATTTTGTCCAGCATGGCAAAAATAAATTTTTAAAAATTATCGACCGGTCTGAAAAAATTTGAACTTTGAGAGAACTTGGGCAGTGAGAAAGTATGGCGAAATTTGTCAATCAATTACAGCAAAATTTCATGAAATTTGTCAATCTGTCACAAAGAAATATCATGAAATTCGTCAGTCATTAACAAAGACAAAACACAAATTTTTCAGCTGGACACAGGAAAATAATTGTTAATTTCATCAGAATGCCACAAAAACAAAAAGTGAAAATTTGCCAATCAGTCGCAGAATAAAATAGCTAAGTTTCTCAATCAGTTGAGAGAAATAAATTGAGAAATTTGTCAGTTACTCTCCAGAGAAAAAAAAAATTGCAAAATTTTGTGAGATGAGCAAGCAAGAAAAATTTGTGAGAAAAATTACAAAACTTTTTAGTCAAATGCTGAAAAACAAGCTTGAATTTTGTACAATTGTTGTAAGAGCAAACTGTGAGATTTGTCAACCGATAGCAGAAAATATCACGAAAATAGTTAGTCAGTCCTGAGACTCTATCGTCACTTCACAAAAAAAAAAAATAAAATAAAATAAAATAAAAATCGAAAAATTCTTTTTTTTATATATATAAACAGGAATATTTTGCCCACAATATTTTTTAGGGCATGAATCCTGTCATCCAATCCCGAAATTCAAACCCTATATTTGTATATTAATAATGTTGAATAAAAAATGCAATTCAAGCATTTAAAAACTCTGCTTATTTGTCAATGAACTGCTAATAATTGCTAATAATTTGTACAATGAAATGCTGATAATTTTTACAACAAATTTTACACGTTTATTAATATGTCTATAATTGTAAAATATTTTCAGAAAAAAATACAGAGCATCTTTTTATAATGTAAACATAAAATGTCTTACTAATATACCAATGGTTGAAGAATTATCTCCAACATATGTTTAATTGATGATTTTTTTTCCATGTTTTAATTATTTAATTCTCATTTACCTTAAGCTACATTTAATTTTATTTTAAGTTAAATCACTTTGAAATATATAAGCAAAAACATAAAAAAACTTTTAATTTTAAATATTTATAATGAAATCACGAATGTATAATGAAAATAACTATTTGGATGCACCAATGCCAAAACTCTCTTCTATTTCATAGATCTCAATTTTCAAAAAATATTTACAAATATTAATACTATTTCAATATTGTTAGTTCAATATTATACCAACTTTGGTTTTAATCTAGAATTTTTGCTGCAGTCAATTAATTAGATTAAGAATGATTTAATCTCGATCATATTTATTAAAATCAATTTTTTTTTGTTATTCTGCTGTACATCAGCTGTTTGCAAATAGCCAGTTTTAGCAAGATACAAAGTTGCCATTGCTGCACGAACCATTAATTCACTGTATAAAAGGATTATGAAAAAAAAAATTACAATAAAAAGAATGTTGCCCAGTTTAACTGATGGCATTGAACTCACAGGCTATGCATACTAATTGTATATTACAGCCTCATATTTTCAAGGGTTAATGCTGTTTGAAAAACAAATTAAGGGAAGGGGGGGAATAGCTTCCCTCCCATTTTCCCTTTTTATACTTAATCAATGAATTCCCTAAACTAATTGGGGATATGCTTTATCACATAAAAAACCTATATACAAAA
This sequence comes from Maratus speculifer, assembly GCA_964019185.1. Lineage (NCBI taxonomy): Eukaryota > Metazoa > Arthropoda > Arachnida > Araneae > Salticidae > Maratus > Maratus speculifer. The sequence continues at coordinate 2,129,543 of CAXHSM010001491.1, forward strand.
TTTATAGCAAATTGAATAATTCTTCATAAAACCCATTTATATAATTTAAGAGGAGTCTTTATACTTATAACTCCCAAAAAAATCAGGGAAGTGCCTTATCACAATGAACCTATATCCAAATTTTGAAGCTAATCAGTAAATTCTGCATGAAAAACTCATTAAACTAAATTAAGAAGGGGGGGGAGTTACTTCCCATTTCCCCTCTCTTAGACTTATTCAGTGATCTTGCAAAACTGATCATGGAAGTGTCCTCATCAAAATGATCCTATGTCTAGAATTTGAATGAAATCTGATAATTTTACATGAAAAACCCATTTATCTAAACTAAAGGCGGGGATTAGCTCCCCCATTCCCCCTCTTTATACTTATCCAATGAACTCCCAAAATTAATCGTGGTGGTGCCCTGATCAGAATGATCCTATGTCTAAAATTTGAATGAAATCTGATAAATTTATATGAAAAACCCATTAGTCGAAATTAAGGGTGGGGGATTAACCCCCATGCCCCTCTTTATACTTATCCAATGAACTTCCCAAACAAATCATTGCAGTGCGCTTATCAGAATAATCCTATGTCTAAAATTTGAATGAAATCTGATAAAGCTGATGAAAAATCATTATCGAAATTAAGGATGGAGAATTAGCCCGTTTTGCCTCTTTATACTTATCCAATGAGCACCCAGCATAGGCACATAAGCTCTCAGGCATTGATAGCCTGTGAGCTAAAAATCATTATTACAGTACCATCTTCCGCCGAAATATTTTCAAATTGAAAGAATACCCGACAGCCATTCCCCGAAACACATCTATAGAAATTTTGTTCAATTCTATGCATAACTTTATACAGTGTTTGATGGTAGAATAATGAAAATAGCACAAAAATTGTGATTACAGCCCCGCTTTACAGCGAAATGTTTCCATATTGAAGATGGACCTGCTGGCTACAACCAAAAACATGCACAAAATATTTGGTTCCTTCTATGTATAACTTCATACAATTTTTGATGGTATGATCTTAATGGCGACATTGGGACAGACAGAAGTTTTGAAGGAACATGTTTTTTGGGATATTCCTAAAACATGTAAATTTGTCAAAAAAAGGTCTGTTTAGTTGTTTAACTTAAAAGCAAACTAACCCTTTGTTTAAATTAAAATAAAGAAAATTAATAAAATCATAGTTTAATAAACAACTTCAAATTTTATAAAGACTAAAGACAAAATACCAATGTTTAGAGAAGCACAAATTATGCATGCAAAGGTAGCAAACAGTCGTTTCGAATCTACTATTATTCACTCCCGTAATAAGCCTCCGCTTCTCTGTCGCTTTGCTCCGCTTAGCTTTTTCTAGCATGCTAAGTCTTGTACTGATGAAGAATCTCGATAGTAGATTCGAAATTGGCTGTTTGAAATCCTTTTCATGCATTATTTGTGCATTTCTAAATGTTGGTTTTCTATTTATACATTTTTTCAAAAAGACTTTTTTGCTATTTTGACTTCAAATTTTGTTTTGTAATCTGGAAATAAAGATACAATTTTCTTAAAGATATAAAGGTAAATTCTTGAATTTATGACAGACTTTAAATGTAAATAGTAGGAAAGCTGGCAATTCTTTAAACTTATGAGAATTACCTTTTACTCATTGATAGGGAAGTTATTATAATATTTCATCTTTTGCATTATAAACAAAAGTTTTTGGGCATAGTTTGAGATCAAACAATTACTGTTATTCATATCTATTTGTTAGGTTCCATTCTGCCGGATATCCAATAGAGAAGTCAGATATCCGGTAATTGTGAACCTGATATCCGATGATACAGTCGAGGATCTATAATCCGCAGACCCATAATCTGCAATTTCCCATAATCCGCGTTACTTTACGAATGTAAACAATGAAATAAACAGTTAAAAAAAAATTACAAATCCGTGATCCAAAAATGATTTTTTTTAACAAATAATAAAAAATGTAATAAAAATCATAATAAAACATGTATTTTTTTAAAATTTACTCTTTTATTTTATTAACAGTAAAAAACTAAACTGTATTATGGAACACACCTAAGCTTACTGAACGTTCGAAATGCCGACTTTCCATTCGTAGCTATTTCAGTTTGTGCAAGTTCAGGAGAGTAATAGTAAACAGAGCACCATCTGAGAACTAAATATTATACCGTAAAATACCGTTAATCCGCCCCCCTAAACGTGACGAAAAATCGTACAATAGTTAGAGGGGGGCGCTTACACGAGATTTTTCCGCGATCGTTCAACAAAATTTACAAGAATGAATCATGATGAAATGAATGAATCCTTGAATGAATCATGACTTTTTATACTTGAAATTTTTTTTAAACGTAAAATCTGTTGAAAAATCGCAGAAAAAAGGAGAAATTTGTAAAAAAAAAAAGGCCAAAACAAGCAAGAAATCAATTAAAAAAATCTCGAAAAAACGCACATTTCATCAAAGATTCATGATTCATTCATTTCAGGTTTTGAAACAAACAACACTCGAGTCTTATTTTTGTTAAACAAAAGATTTCTTAAATAATATTCATAGTACTATTTCATTATAGTATACTGAAGTAATTACCATTTATTTTACTTTGTGTTGGTTATTTTTTGTGCATAATTTGTTCTCATTTTTTTTATACTTTCTTCCATAAAATATTCCTTAAAAATAAATCTCATTATTATGTAAACATGTAAACACATGTATATATATCATTTAAAAAAAAAGAAAAATAACTTTAAAAATGCATTTTTTAGATTATTTATTAAATTAATTACTAGATTTCATATTTATCTTTCCATATTATACTGATTATAGAATTAAAATGCTGTCTAAGAATGATAAAATGACGCATAATCCATTATACTCTATAATCTGCAAAATTCCATAATCCGCACAACCTTTGGCCTCAACTTGTGCGGATTATAGATCTTTGACTGTATTTCGGATATTGAAAAATCAGCCGGATATCCGATGCATCCCTAAGTAGTACATAAAAAAAAATGAAGCAAAAAATATTAATTTCCCCAAAAGATATTATAAATATATGAATGCATCAAACACCAATAGATTTAACATTACCGAGGAAAATTCTAAAGATGAGAAACCAATCTTCTTAAGGGGACTCTTCAATCACTTGAATACACCAGCTCTGTAATTGATAGTTTCAAATTTCTCATTTAATTTTGAATATTTAAAAGAAAATGCATAATATAGCTGGATTCAATGTTAATGATGGCTATTTTTTACTTTTTCGATTTTGGTTGCAGATTTTTTTTTTTTTTTTTTTTTTTTTTTTTTTTTTTTTTTATTTACTTTCAATTTCAACGCTAGTTTTGAAGTTGAAAATAACTTTTTAAAAAAATCTACAACCGGAATCTAAAAATTAAAAAATAGCCATATTAAACTTGGACATTAGCTATAATATGTAAAAAATAAAGTAAAATAAATCGTTTAAAAATAATCAAATTTATATGAAGAATTCAAAAATAGCCTTTGAATTAACATCATGGAGTGGTTGTTTTGAGGTTAGTGAAGAGTCTCCTTAAGTGTATGTGTTCTTATACGTAAATTTCGTTAAACAATATAAAGGCAATTCATTATGTGATGAATTATTAAAAAATATTTAGTTTCAAATGAACAGAATATAATTGAATATCAGTATATGTTCACTCAATGTTTTAAGCATAAATGTGAAAAAAAATCAAGCAAATCTGCTGTATCTAAATTGAAATTTGAATAATATTTACTAAACTATTTAAAAATAAATAATTATAAACGAAATTATCTGCAATAAATATGTACGGTTTAATATTGCTTTGAATGATTCAATGATAAATCAGCAAAAAATGAAAGTAAAGAAATGTGAAATTTTATCCAGTCACAATCAAAAAGTAAATTGTAGAATTTTTAATTGAAAAACAACAACAGAAACTACCATACCTTAGTATTAACAAGAAGTTAAGAACAAAAAAATTATGTTTAAACACTTACTAGATATTACCAACAACGGTAGAGACAAGACGCCAATAAAAGAATGACTCATGAACTACAACATGATTTATTGAGTGATTCATGCATCCATAATTCTTTATTTTATTTTCCAATTAAAGTGCTGCAACAGAAATATGGCTAGTATTTTTTTTAATCTATGGTTGTAATATTGGTTACCAGATAGCCATTAAACAAATCTAAGCAAAAATTTATTGAGTTTCTAAAATCAAATTGCATCCAATTTTTAATCCAAGGGCATATTTAAGTGCTAGATTAACGAATTTTGAAAATGTTTCCTATTTCTCTTTTGTAAATAAATATTTTGTTTTGTTAGTTAAAACTTAGCTAAACATTTAGTGACAAACAACAGTGTTACAATTATTGATTGAATCATTAATAATAAATGAATTATTTAGTTATGATTCATTCATTGGGATGAGGGCTGTAATAAAATGGCGTCGACTGACAACAGATTTAATACTCAGATTGTAACAGTAGGTATCCATTTTTAAATCAATTCACAGATCCATCTTCATTACTAAAACAAATTAATGGTATGTTTGTTATGTTTCTTCTATTTAAGTTCTTGAGCTTGTGATTTAATCGAATGATGACACAAACTTTTATGCATCACAAGTTTGATTTGACATTCCTTTGAGCCCTCTAGCAGCTATGGCTTATATTTATCACAAGTTTGATTTTTTGTGACATTTATAGTGATTTTACTTGAATATCTGGCACCCAGATAAAGGGAATATTTTGCAAGCAGAATAATAACTATCAGCTCGAAAATTTTATAACTTTAGAATTAAAAGATGTTAAAAAATAAAATTTTCATTATTTAAAATAAATATTTTCATTTACACAAACAAGATTTCTTTTGAAAAGTAAAATACCATATAAGTAACCAATATACAGCGTATGTTTGGCAACATATTTTCTGGCAATTTATCCACTGTTTCACTTACACTAGCAGTTATTATTTTTTTAACATTTGAATAATTCATTTAATATAAAAAGACCATTTATTTATTTTATTTCTCAAATAGAAGTAAATTGTATATAAAAAAAACAGTCATGATATACCGTAAAATCCTCTCAATTTGCCCTTCTCGATCAAACTCCACCTCCCCACTATATCCCAAGGAAGTGCCCCCCCCCCCTCCCCAAAAAAACAAAAAAAAAAATGCTGAAAAAAACAAAATTTACATCAAAAAATCATGGGAAAAAAAGGAAATTTTATCTATTGATAACGGAAAAAACACTAATTTTGTCAAAAATTCGCGAAATATAACTGCAAGTTTCTTCAAAGGATCGCGATAAAAGTTATGTATTTCACCGAGGGGATCACTAACAAACCCTCATAGTCGAAAGATTGCAGTAAAAATGCGAATTATGTCAGATCTTAAAAAATGTAATCAAAGGATCATTTAAAAAACACAAATTATATAAAAAAAACACGAATTACATAAAAAATACCTAAAAAATGCAAGCTATGACAAAAAATCACAAAGTTTTCAAAGTATTGCAGAAAAAAAAAAAGCACATTGTGTTAAGAAATTTTAATAAAAATGCAAATATGTCGTGTCTATTATTAAACATTTAAAATAATTGCTAAAAAATACGTAAATTCTATCCAAAAATGGCAGAAAAAAAGCAAAATTTGTAAAAAACAATCGCCAAAAAAGCGCAAATTCTATTAAAAATCTGGAAAAACTGCACATTTCATTAAAGTCTTATCAAAGAAATGCAAATCTCTACAAAGAATTGCATAAAAAATGCAGTCAAAAGATTGTGGGGAAAAAATTCATTTTCATTAAAGAATCACAAAAAAATGCAAATTTTCTCTCATGTATCATGAAAAAACTCTGCTAATTTACAGAAACCTTGCAAATTTTGTCAAATATCGCAAAAAAAAAAAAAATCCCGTAGATACCTCGCCAAAAATGCCAATTTACTGAAAAGATCACAGAAAAATCCCATGTAAGTGCCCCTTATGATTACGTTATGATTTTTTGTCACATTTTGGGGGGCTGATTAACAGTATTTTACGGTATACACATTATGTATACATATATAAACACTTGTTTGTATCATTTGACAATAAATTTCACTTCCTAAAGCCTGGATTTTGTTGGGTAACAAATATTTATAAAAAAAAAATGTGAAAGTTTTGAAATGAAAAAATACCACTTTTTTTAAATCAACCAATTGAAATTCTTAACATATAATAATTATAAATTAAAATTTGATTCAATATATATTTTACTGCATTTTATCAATTTTAAAATTAGCTGTCATTATGTTCTGTTTTATGTGTAATCTATAATTCTTCATAATATATTATCCTTGAATAATACCATTGTTAAATATGTTAAAGTAATACTAACAATAAAATCTTGATTCAGTAATATATTTAATTGCACTACATTTTTCCAATTGTAAAAAAAATTGTAATATTTCATGCTATATATATATTTTATTGACTCTTTTTTTTTCATTATCCTCTTCGCTCCTAACATCACCAAGAGGTCACACTAAAAAATTCTATTTTGGTCAATAACCAGGTTTAACGTCTTACAATTTAGATAAGGCAGTCAGAACATGGTTCATCTTCAATGTCAAAATCAAACTTTGCCAGAACGTGGTTCATCTTCAATGTCAAAATCAAACTTTGACTGTATGATAACAAACATTATTAATGCCTAAATTTAACCCACTTTTATGTGGCATTCGGTCAGAGTAAGTTTCTCATGGAATTTATAGTACAGTAGACTCCCTTAAATCTGCACTTCTAAAATCCACACATAATTTATGGATGTAAACAATGAAACATTTAGTTCAGATGTAGGTGCAAAATTTGACTTTTTTAGTTTTAGATCAATTCCATACATTTTTTAATTTGTAATTTTTGTTAAGATTCTTGAATTTATGTTTTTTCATAAAGAAAAAATAATTTATTTCTGAAAAAAAAAAAATCAAGATATTGCTGATATTATTAGTAATCAGAATCTTACCCAATACATTTATGTATTAATCAAGCTTTTTAGTTATTAAGTCTGGCTAAACCTGAAATAGAGCTTCTTTATTTTATGATCCTGATGTGAATTAGTAATGTACCTTTATGAGGCAAACATCATTGAATAATTTAGGAAAAGCACATTTCATTTTAATAATGAATATTTACATTATTGATTATTAACTTGACCTTTGCTTTTAGTATTTTAATCATTTAAAAAATTATCTAAATTTTTATTATTTTAGTTTATTACTTATTTTAATATTTTAGAATATCGTAGGTATTCATTATGCTTTTGATTTCATTATTAAATACATTCAAATTGCTTTTTAAAAAATATAAACAAAACAATTACCAAAAATCTGCAAAATTCTAAAATCTGCATAAGCTATGTCCCAAGCTGTGCAGATTTGAGGGAATCTGCTATATATAAATGTTATGATCTGCTGGTGTGATAGCGGCATTTTAAACAATTTTTTGAAGCATAAGATAATAAACTTATAATAAACAAACTACACAGTAATGTAGTTCTAATTATGTTCAGCATTTAAAGGCAAAAATTGGTTTGTAGAAAGGCTAACAATAACATAAATAAAAGCTGTTTATGCGAAGGTATTTTCCCTTGGAGAAAAACCTTTTAATCGACATGATATATATGTTTTTAAGACTTTCCAACATAGTATAAAAGTATTTATGAATTCGGTTTTTCTGCCTATTTTCTAACAGGCATAAATAAATTTAGTTGGTTGTGTTATGACAGTCAATTATCAACATGAACAGATATAAGGTCTAAACCGGAGGGACCACTGTGAGAGCCTTTCTAAGGGAACCTAACCCGTATTTGCGCAGGGAAATTCATAGTTCAAAGAAAACATGGAGAATTCCAAACGATTAGGGCAGTGGCCATGATATAAATAAACTTAGATTGTCATGAAACTCGTATATGTTATTGGCAAGGATGTCAAAATCTAGATACTAGCAAGAAGTCTCTCACTACTAAATATCATTTCGTATTTTTTGCCTAAAATTTCATCTAAATTTTTGAAAGAATGCTAATAAAATTCAAGCAAAGAAAACTAAAGAAATTTAGTGATGAGAGATTGCTTGCTGGTGCTTATGTTTTTACAGCTTTGGTAATTGGGATTTACAATAGGATGTTTAGTATTCAAAATGAAATATGTAGCATTCATGGTTCATTTAAAAGGAGACTGAAAAAAATTCTGCTGCATTACAGGCTGTGGAATAAATTTTTTTTTTGCAGTGTGTTTTAATGATATTAAACTGTTTTAAGCAAATTGAAGTTTATATACTGTAAGGTGTACAGTGCATGTCAAAAGTTTAAGCACAACAGAAAATTTCAAAATAAAATTTTATTAATGAGTGAAAGTTACTTTCCTTTTCACATAACCGACAAATTATAGTTTTAAAACGAGAGTTAACAGATTTATGCTATAAAATTTATCAAAACAACAAAAATGAGTATGTCAAAAGTTTAAGCACTGTAGTATTTTAGTCTTTAGCAGAACAAAAATTAAAATAATAACCGTATTTTTGGGTGTATAGCCCGCACCCTTAAATCAAGGAGTTCAGTAAAAAAAGTTTGTGCATAACCCGCGGAGATGCATCGGTGTATAGTCCGCGGGCTATACACCATTTATGAACATATATTTCGATCAGGGTTTGAAATTAGATGCAATTAGTCCTATTTTTTTACACAAATTTACCAAATTTTTCGTGATGCATAATACTTACTGTAATTCAGCTAAAAAATTAAAATTATCAGTACCGTAATTTTCGGAAGCAACGCCACATCGTTTACGTGTTTTAAGATAAAATTTCAAGCGATGCGGCGTTTACACAGATTTTTTTTTCAAACAAGCGTGATATTTCTTCTGAATTTTTCCAATGTATATATATATATATAACGGTGATAAATTCAAAATTTCGGACATAAAATGTATACGTATCTTAGGTCATTGGTTCCCAAAAGGATCAAATCCTCGGAATTGATCCAAAATGCACTAACTCCGAAAAGGAATGATTCCTTGAGCTCATTCTGAAACGAAACGGCCTGTTGGTGCCTAGGTTTTTATAATTCTGGTTATTGGGGTTTAGTACAAGATGTTCAGCATTGGAAATGAAATGTGAAGCATTTGTGATTTAAAAGGATACTGAAAATATTCTGTTACATTACAGACTATGGAAAAAAAAACATTTTGTAGTGTTTTTTAATGATATTAAACTATTTTAAACAAATTGAAGCTTATGTACGCTGAGATGTTGTACCAAGGTACGTGCAGTAGAATCTTGTGTGAATATAATTTATTTTTTATTGACAGGAACATGAAAAAATATGGACCAGGGGCCGTATAGTCCCTCAACCCGCCATTTTGTTCCCCTGTTATTTCTCATACATTGTTCTTTAATCTTAAACTACAAAGTACAACTGAAATAATTACTGAATGATTGAATCATACACTTCAAAAATGATATTAAATTAAACAAGACAATCTGCTGTGGAAACTCAATGATTGAAAGAGTAAATTTTTAATAGTAAAAATCATTTGATTTACTTATTCATTTATTTTGTAAAACATTCAGGTAAAGTGAAAATAAATTTTTTTAGTATGCATAAGCCTTATAAATTTTTATTTTATGTTTCTTCAAAAAAAAAATAATTGCAAAAAAATAATTATAATAACAATTTCTGAGAAATAATAGGGAAACAAAATGGCGGCTCGCAGGAAGATACGGCATCTGTTCCAAAAATATTTAGCTATAGCACTGACCATGAAGAATATTTGCTAAATGATTGTTTTCTGTCGTGGTATGCTTTTTAAAATTTTGTTGTTTTCTGTGTATTATTTGGTGAGTATAAATTCTAATGATCATAAACAGGACCGAAAAAAATTAAGTACTACTGACTGAAATTGCTGAAGGGGAATTTTCAATCATGTAGTTCATTTAATTGAATGAATTTTTAGCATACTGCGTAGTACACATATAAATTTACAGATAATATACATGACTGCACAAAAAATTCTAATATTTTTTCCAACTAATTATGGAAATTGCAAAAAATTTGAATTCTAATGCATGCTATGCGTTTTCTAAATTGTTTTTTTAGAGATTTATCTTAATAAATGCTAAAGCTTTCTTACGGTATTCTGAATGCATGGGAAAATGCCTAATAATCTATACTAGTCACATTATTTTAGTTCTTCTTGCTATTTTATTATTTCAGCTCATGTTCTTATCTCACGCCCTCTGCCTCCAGACAGAAAATTTCAGGTAATTTAACTTTTGGGAATTATAGGGGGATATTTTCAGTATACATGTATATTTATTTAGTATTAGACACTCCCCCTCCCCTGTTCATCCTATCCTTTCATTAACATGATAAATATAATAAGCAATCGGGTATTTTGAAACATCTAAACGGATTGAAATATTAATTTCGTAAAATTGATATTGATAGCTGTTTTTCATTCATCTGCCCTCAACCAGTTTTTCTACTTTCTTTTTTTTTCATGGAAGTTGTCCATCTATTGATTACCATTAAAAAAGATCCTATTTTTATATTTTAATTTTAAACGGTTTTAATGAAATTTCTTTAAAATAGCAGCAATTGCATTGCTTCCATTGTTTCAGAGATATAATGGGTTTTATTTATTAATTATATAGTATTAATTAATTATAGTATTAATTATATAGTTGTAGTTTTCTCAATAACTTTCTAATTAAAAGTAACTTTAAAAAAAATTTTTGAACTGAAAATTACGTCATTCTTTAAAAAACAGGCACTTTCCTTCATGAAAATGTTACTATTCAGTATTTTTTTTACTTTGTCAACACTGAGTTTGAGACGCAAGGGCAATGCTCTGGTCAGTAAAAATGATGTCATATTAAAAGAAAATTATGATTTTCTTTGATAAAATTGAATATTTTAATCATAGTGGTGTCTATAGGATAAAAAGTTGGAAATTTTTACTTATTACAACTCAATTATACAACTCAATATTATGAATGTTTGTATTCCAAGATTTAGGGGGCTGACAAATGTAACTTCAAATCTGAAAATGTATCAATAAACAATTGCACGTTGAAACATTTTTTAATTGGTGAATATGATCATAAGAATAAATAGAGTATACGGTTAAATTTGAAATAATGAAAGGACATTAGATTTAGATTTCATAAGAAACTATATGATTGTGTCAAAATAAAATATTTTTTGCTCATTTTTTATTTCGCAATATCAAGCATAACAGACTCGATTGATAATTTCATCATAAATACAGCTTTTATTATATATATATTGTTTTAGCGTATATGGGGTTCTTTTGATCTTATGGTCAGACAACTTCAAACTCTTGTCAGAAAAGTAGAAAATAATTTATTTACAGAACTTCAGAACAACAGAGTCTTCAAAACTCACAAATATTACTAGGTATTCAAAAATAATTGTTCAAATCTATCGTATAAGTGCAGATATAGGTTCCAGAGACTCTTTATACAACGTCTCAACACTAAATCCCATTCAAAACAACGTAAATAAAACTCAAGCAAACTTGCTTAAACAATGGTAGCTCACTCAATGACTGATTGGTAAATAATAATCACAGCAGCTCGTATTGCTCTCCTTATATAGGCTCGCAGCATGTGCTGGAAATTTCTAGAACCTTCTCGAAAAATCCACGGAACAACATACAATATATCAGTATAACTATAGGGGGTTACCATAGGAGGGAAGGTTTACCATCGCCAACAATCGCCAAGTTTGTCGCCAACTTTGCGATATATCGCCAAATTTGGCGACCAAATTAGTCGTCAAAAGTGACGCCAACTTGGCGATATCTATTATTTCGCCAAGCTGCCATAGACATTCACTGAAAATAATAGACAAGTTTGCTTGATAACAGAGACAATGTAACAAAAACTAATATTAGTAAAGGAATGGAGCTTAATAAGATTATTTACATTATTTTACAGTACAAACACTAACTATTTACAAAATTCGTAGCACTACCCCTTCCTCAAAGACTGCACGTCCCGGGCAGTGCAATCCTTGAGTTAGAGGAAAACACTTAAAATAAATAAACAAATAAATAAATAATAATAATAATAATAAGATTTACATGAATAAGAACTAACTACTATTTGCACATTTACAAAAGTGACTTTCATGACCATGGCCTGAAATTCCAGTTTTGAATTTCTAATCATTTTGGCCAAAATAAGGGGCTAGCCGATTATAATGTACGACCTTGGGCTTGGTGTGTGGCGATTTTCGTATGCGTACGACGACGTCATTCATCCTGTTGACGACTGTGTAAGGACCGTCCCAGTTTCTTTGTAGTTTTGGCGACAGTCCCTTACGACGTATGGGATTCCACAGCCAAACTTTGTCACCTTCGTTGAACTCATGTCCAGTTGCCTTTATGTCGTACCGTGTCTTCATCTTTTCTGTTGCCAGTCCGATTCGGTTCCTCGCTAGACAATGAACCTCCTCAATCCGTGCCTGGAGTCCATCCACGTATTCTTTCAGGCGACAAAGGAGCGTCAGGAGGACGGCCAAACAAAAGATCCTCAGGCAGACGAAGATCACGACCAAAGAGCATTTGAGAAGGGGAGTAACCAGTGGTCTCATGAGTGGCACTCCTGTAGGCAAGCAGGAAAAGAGGCAATTTATTGTCCCAGTCCTGTTGGTCTCTAGACACCAGGAGGGAGAGGCTATTTAGGATGGTACGAATGAACCGCTCCATCATGCCGTCCGATTGAGGATGTAGAGTTGTAGTTCGAGTTTTGTCCATGCCGAGTAGTACACAAATCTCCTTAAACACAGCCGAATCAAAGTTTCTTCCTTGATCGGAATGGATTTGAAGAGGAACTCCATATCTGGAAACCCAGTGTTGAACCAGTATGTCTGCTACGGTTACCGCCTCTTGATTAGGAATGGCGTAGGCTTTAGGCCACTTAGTGAAGTAGTCCATGACAACGAGGATATACTTATTACCATCAGATGTTCTAGGAAGAGGACCCAGGATGTCTAGAGCAATTCGTTCGAAAGGAGCTCCTACATTATAACGCTGTAATCGTCCACGGGTGCGCCTCTTTGGACCTTTACGTGCTACACAGGTTGCACAAGTTCGACACCATTTCTCCACGTCACTGCGAACATTATTCCAGTAGAAACGCTCTTGAACCTTCTGCAGGGTCTTCATTACACCAAAATGACCTCCTGTAGGACTACCATGAAGTTCTTGAAGGACCATAGAAATTCTCGACTTAGGGAGTAGTAGTTGCCATCTACATGTCTTTCCATCATCAGACTCCCATTTTCGGTACAAGATACCGTTCTTCAAATGTAGGGAATCCCAGAGAGCCCAATAACGTTTAGTCGTAGGATGGTAATGGGCCATGTCTTGCCAGCTGGGCTTCCTGTTGGACATCTCTTTCAGCTCTAGAATTGGCTTAATTTCAGGATCAGCAAGTTGATCTTTACGCAGGCTCTCATCACTCCAATGATCTTGCGTTGATGTAGACCCAGTTGTAACTTGTCTTACTATAGAACCTTTAACATTAATTTTCTTCTCAACCCGGTCGCAGTATCTACAATTCTCTGAGCAAGGTCTTCTTGAGAGAGCATCTGCATTTCCATGTGATGAGCCTTTTCGATGTCGTATCTCCATATCGTACTCTTGAAGGTTTTGTATCCACCTGGCTATCTGGCCTTCAGGGTTCTTAAAATTCAATAGCCAAGTTAGAGAAGCATGATCAGTTCTGATCAGGAACTTTCGACCATAAAGATAGTGGTGAAAATGGTCTACGGCTTTCACTACAGCAAGAAGCTCTTTCCTTGTTACGCAGTATTTTCTCTCTGCCTTTGATAAGCACTTGCTGAAATAGGCGATAACACGCTCCTGGCCGTCGATTTCCTGGGACAGTACAGCGCCAATGCTTTCGTTACTTGCATCCGTATCAAGTATAAACTGTTTATCGATTTGAGGATATGACAGAATTGGAGTGGATGTTAAGGCCTCCTTAAGCTTTTCGAAAGCAGCGTCACATTCCTGTGTCCACATAAATTTTTGATTGGCTTCTGTTAATTTATGAAGTGGTCTTGCAATCATCCAGAAGCCTTTGACAAATTTTCTGTAATAGGTGCATAATCCTAGAAAGCTCCGAAGCTGGTGAACATCTGCTGGACGTTTCCAATTTTTCACAGCCGATATCTTCTCTGGATCAGTCCTAACTCCTTCCGCCGAAATGATGTGTCCAAGGTAGGTGACTTCATTACGAAACAAACTGCACTTCGAAGGGCTTAACTTCAAATTAGCTTCCTTTAACTTTTGTAGCACCCGCCTGAGGTTGTTCAGATATTCATCAAAAGATTTTCCTATGATTATGATATCGTCTAAATAAACAAGACATGCCTCATATGACAGCCCCCGAAGAACCGTTTCCATAAGGCGTTCAAAAGTTGCAGGTGCTTTACATAGACAACGCATTACCTTGAATTGCCATAATCCTTGTCCCGTTGTAAAGGCAGTCTTCTCGCGGTCGTCCGGATGGATCTCTACCTGCCAGTAACCACTCTTCAGATCCAGAGTCGAGAACCAGGTGTTGCCCGCAAGAGTGCCGTCAATCCTTGGTAGAGGGTAACTATCCTTTTTAGTGACGTCATTCAGTCGGCGGTAGTCTACACAAAATCTTGTAGAACCATCCTTCTTTCTTACTAATACAATGAGAGACGCCCATGGACTTGTCGATGGTTCAATAACGTCATTTTCTTCTTTATCCTTAATTAAATTTTGCACCTCTTCTTGCTTGGCAAAAGGTAATCGTCTAGGGTGTTGTTTAATAGGTGAGTGATCTCCAGTATCAATTCGGTGTTGTGCCATTTTGGTTCGTCCAAAGTCTTCAGATGTTTGGGAGAATAAACTTTGGAATTCCCTAATTAAATTTTCCGCCGAAGGCATCTGTTTTGGATCTAAGTCTGTAGTTTGTAACAAATCCTTGACTAAATTATCTGAAGATTTCTCAGAATGACTGGAATTTTGACTTATGCACGTCACAGGAGCACATGATGCTATCACCTCTCCTTTCTTGATAGTCCTCGTCTTATCACTGATGTTAGCAATTCTGACTGGAATGGTCTTTTTCGAGAGGTCTACTACAGAAGAAGCCACCAATACTCCTGCTTGTGTACTATTGTCTTCTGTATAATCTGTATGGCCAAATCGGTAATTAGTTTCATTTTTAATTACAGCTGGAACTAAAAATTCTGTTCTTGGATCTAGATTGATGTCTTCTTTGGCTATTACTGCTTGTTTACATTCAATTTCGTTATTTAATCCAAAAAGACTTATTTCTTCAAATTTTGAGAGCATTTTGTTATTTTTGAAATCAAGTTTAAAGCTAAACTTCTTCAGAAAATCTAGTCCGATTAAGCAAGGATCTGTTATGTCAGCCACATATGCCGTATGGTAATATTTCGTTCCTCCAAAGTTGATAGTTAAATTTGCCTTTCCATACATGCCTATCTTGTCGCCCGTCACAGTTTGCAGGGTAACGCATGGTGGAGTCCAGATGAGTTTACATTTCAATTTTCGAGCCAAATCTTCTCTTATTATTGTAACATTGGCTCCTGTATCGACAATCATACGGCACAGAATTCCGTTAATAAAGCCTATCACATATAATTCATTATCACCGCCACTCATTTTTTATATCTGGAGGATCTTCAGGTGGGGCTTTTCATTCTCTGGCAACCTCCGCCCAGCGAGATGACCAAAATTTAATTTCCCTGCTGATTGTTTGAATTTATCTCACGTTCGTGGATTTTGGGGCAATTTCTTCGGAGATGTCCTGTATCACCGCATCCCCAGCACGTGAGATTCTGTCTTCTTGAACTTGTTGTTCCGTATTTTAAAGCTTCAAGTTCTTGATTTATTTTCCTAATTTCTTTCAAGAAGTCGATCTCAGTGTCTAAGCTTTTGTTCACCGTTGACCCTCGGACTGAATGACGATCTCTTCGGCTGGCTTGTGTAGCTGCTTCCAACTTTAAGGCATATAGTAATGCAGCCTTTAAATCCTGCACATCTGCCATTCGTACCGCTCTCTGCACTTCTGGATCTTTTATTCCGTCTACAAAGTACTGCAATGAGAGCATTTCCCGTACATTTGTTGGGCAGTCGATGAATGCTAAATTTGCCAGACGTTCTATTTCTGAGGCAAACTCTTGAAGGGTTTCACTCGATTTTTGATGGCGGCTCTTCATTTGTATTCTCGTATAATCTTTGAAGAATTTTTCTCCGAATCTCATTTCAAGTGCACAACTTAAAGTCTCAAAATTGAGTTGCGTCATATCAGGCAATGTTTGCAGCACGTCGGCGGCTTCTCCTGTCAAAGACGCTGCCAGTTGACAAGCTTTCACCTCGTCACTCCATTTGTTCGCTTCGGCTACAATGGTGAATTGGGTCTTGTAAACTTGCCAGGAACTCTTTCCGTCGTATGTCGACAGATTGATGTGCACGGGAGAAGCAGGCGGATTCCTAAATTCTGCATAATTACCACTGGACGCTGAAAGCTTCTTCTCAAGATCTTGTACTCTTTTATTTAGCTTTTCATCTACTTCAACTATTTCCCCTTCCATTTTCTCTTCAACATTTCTAACATCATTCTGAATTTTCTCTTCTACTTCCTCTATTTTCCTTTCCATTTTCTCTTCTACATTACTAACTTCATTCTGAATTTTCTCTTCTACTTCCTCGATTCGTCTCTCTACCGACGAGAACTTTTCTTCTAAAGTTTTCTTCATTTCTTCTTGGCCTATATTAATCTTATCCGCCAACTGTTCTTGGCCTTTATTCATTTTATCCGCCAACTCTTCTTGGCCTTTATTCATTTTATCCGCCAACTGTTCTTGGCCTTTATTCATTTTATCCGCCAACTCTTCTTGCCCTTTATCAATTTTATTGGTCAGCTCTGTTCTTAATCCGTTAATAGCTTCTAACAGTTCTTTCAGTTGTCCGTCTATTGTTCTTGTTTTCGCCATAAGATCCCGACTCCTGACACCAAATGTTGTAGCGTATATGGGGTTCTTTTGATCTTATGGTTAGACAACTTCAAACTCTTGTCAGAAAAGTAGAAAACAATTTATTTACAGAACTTCAGAACAACAGAGTCTTCGAAACTCACAAATATTACTAGATATTCAAAAATAATTGTTCAAATCTATCGTATAAGTGCAGATATAGGTTCCAGAGACTCGTTATACAACGTCTCAACACTAAATCCCATTCAAAACAACGTAAATAAAACTCAAGCAAACTTGCTTAAACAATGGTAGCTCACTCAATGACTGATTGGTAAATAATAATCACAGCAGCTCGTATTGCTCTCCTTATATAGGCTCGCAGCATGTGCTGGAAATTTCTAGAACCTCCTCGAAAAATCCACGGAACAACATTCAATGTATCAGTATAACTATAGGGGGGTTAACATAGGAGGGAAAGGTTACCATCGCCAAGTTTGTCGCCAACTTGGCGATATATCGCCAAATTTGGCGACGAAATTAGTCATCAAAAGTGACGCCAACTTGGCGATATCTCTATTATTTCGCCAAGCTGCCATAGGCATTCACTGCAAATAATAGACAAGTTTGCTTGATAACAGAGACAATGTAACAAAAACTAAAATTAGTAAAGGAATGGAGCTTAATAAGATTATTTACATTATATTACAGTACAAACACTAACTATTTACAAAATTCGTAACACTATATATATATATATATATATATATATATATATATATAACCATTAATCTTATTACAGTATATGAGCGATTGAATTTAATAATTTATAGCACATTGAGCATGGAGAAGAAAAATAAATAATTAAAATAAATACAAATGGAATTTGTAGAACAAAAGCAAGATCTTCAGGTCCCAAATACTTTGGAACTACAAATGAAGTGTGTGGTTTCATCTTCGCATTTGCCATGAAAAAGCAAAAGAATATGAATTTGGGACTGCCAACACACTCAAAATCAAAACGAAATAAAGAAAAAACATCAAAAACAAGGCACATCAAGACGACCAATTGAATAGCAAAATGAAAAAGAAAAAATAAAATAATTATCGTCATGTGATAATAATAAATAAATAAATAAAACGGAGTAATGTGATAACATAAAAAATAAACCATACACATAGTTTATCCTATTACGATTTAAAACAAAATAACTTAATTTGACTATGCTAAGCTTAACTCAATATCTTAATATAAGGTGATTTAAGAATTAAAACTAGATAATTAATATATTTACCCTATACATTTAGTAATTGTATTATAGGTCTCAAATTTATTAAAAGCTAGTTACAATTTAAACATGTAAATTAATTAAGTTATATTAATAGAAATTAATTGATGTAACTATACAATTATCCATTCATTAGTGTCAGTTAAACATCCATTATAATATGTTTTTCAATTTAACAAATGCATTTCCCACTCTCAAAAAATTCTAATATTAATTAACCATTGCATATTATCCAGACTTCTCCATTCTCTAACATCTACCCACCCTGCTAAATATAATATATATATATATATATATTACATTTTTAATTTTTTATTATTATTTTTATGTTTGAATAATTTTTTGTATTTTTTTACGCAATGTGTTAATTATTTTTGAGATCATGTAATAACTAACTGTACATTAAAGAATAGATGAATTTTTTTAGGAAAACCATTATTTAGTGCATCATGAACTAGCTTTTTAATATTTGCATTATATATAATTGATTATTTAAACAAATAAAGCTTAAATTTTAAATAATTTGAACAATTAAAGTTCACGAAAATACTTTTCATAAATTTAGCTTAAAAATATTTCTTTTTAGACTTAGATTAACCAATGTAAGATGGATTTTATTATTTTAGTTAAGTCTGTAGGTTTATAAATTAATGTAGTTGTTCCTTTTCAAATATTTTCATTTATCAAAATTTACTTAGGTTTTAATTCGTGAGTGGTAATAGAAGATATGAAAGTAATTGTATTTCAATATTTTTTATCAATTACCTTTTCGATTTCATTGTAACTTAAAGTTTTTAAATCTCCAGTAATGACATTGAATTTTTTGCATACGTTTTATTTTAGGGTCATTCCATTTTAAATCAACAAATGGGGTGCGCATCACCATTTTTAATTTTGATAAAAATTTGCATGTCCATTCCCCATGTTTCCTAGACCTAAAAAAAAATATTTTTTTTGTTTTAAAAAAATTATTTTTGATGTATAGGCCAACTTTGTCGTTTGGCAACAGTAAAAATTTGGTATTTTAAGGCTTTGTCTAATGAACTGCAACTTTTTTTCTAATAAAGTTTTAGAGCACAGACATATCTCATTGCAAAGCTAAGAGAATGGTCTTTTTTCATATGGTATCAATAAATTTGAGATTTAAAAACAAAGCGTATCTTTTCAAGGTCAAAGTTAGCGATACAAAATTGATTTTTTACCATTTTTGAAAATTAAAAAAGTCATGAAGGGCTTGGAATAACAAGCCCTCTTTTTTTTCTTACATTCATATGGATGGATACTTATTGTATTAAAAAAATTGTCTTGTTACTCTGCCCCCTTCACAAGATATGGCCCTCCAAAGTTGCACATTTTCTAAAAAATCCAGTTTTCAATGCTAAAAAAATTAATGTGGGGGGCAAGGTAAAATTTTTTGTACTTGCCTGATCTTAAGTACTTCATACCAGCTTTCAAACAAAAAAAAGATTGCTTTGTTATTCAAAGGCATTTGGGAGCTTTGGGGGGTCTGAATTTTCAAATAATCGCTCTGAAACGACAGTTTTTTCATGTGCTTTTTTTTTGTAAATATGCATTTTTTTGCATATATTATGAACTTATCTAATTTAAAGGTTTAAGATTAACCTCATAAATAGTATTTTAACATATTCCTAACTCTCATCATTTGTAAGCATCCATTTGCCAGCTATGACAGGAATAGCCATGTCTCAACTTGCCCAGTTTGCTTCCCATTTGTTAACAGACATGAACAGTTCTTTGTATCTTTCCTATTAGTGGTTGGCACTGTGGCAAAGACAGAGCTGTTCACATATTATTGGATACAACTATCCAATAACATCAGAATAAGAGAGTTGCATAATGATGTCACTGCAACTGCTCAGTTGATTCTTTAACTCTGGAAAGTTACTAAGCAAGTGTTCGTGTTGTATTCTTGATATTTCAGTGTTTAATGTGTTTTTTTTTTCATTTCAAGATCCAGTACATATTTATAGAATATTTTGGTGAAGCACTTTTCTTCATTAACATAAGTTTTTTTTTAATTTGTTTTTCTACATATAAATAAAAAATGGATACTTAACCCTTTCTGGCACGGTCAAAATCTGTACTAAAATGAGAAATTATCGACTGACACCAGAATTCACAAACGAATTTTTTAAATATTTTAAATTCCTTAATTTAAGCTTTTATTGTAAAAGCAAAATTTTACTAAAACGTTACTGGTGCCGTTTGCAAGTTTGAAATTAAAATTAGGTATCCCAGACCAGGCACAGTGTGCCGGAAAGGGTTGAATGGGTCTTTCTACATATAAAGAGTAAATTGTGGATAACCTTAAATGTTCTGTAGGAATTTTTAAGAAAGATGATTGTAACATTTTAAGTTATAGTAGACAGTCAACTATAAACAGTATTTCAAAATATAGTGATGAGGATAAAACTTTACTACATTTAAGAACTGGATGTAAAAGCATTGAAACTATTTGTACATACCATAAAAAAAAATTTCTAGACAAATATTCCCACCAGGACTTGGAACACCATTTAAAATATCACGTCAAGATAACCAAACTTGGGTTCGATTTCAAGACATCTTAAAAATTCTAACTCCATCAGAATTATGGTCTGCACAGGAAAGATGGCATAATATCACACCTGAGATGAGTGAACATTTATCAACTCTTCTCCGAGAGAGAGCAAAACACTGAACAATATACTTTTGCATGCTTTGAGAGTTCAGTTTTATTCTATGTCTTCAGGTGTTAAATTTCTTAAATTAGTTTATTAAAGTTTAAATAAATTCTTTGATAATTCTTCTTTGCCTTTTCTAACTGTTTTCAACATATAAAATTAGCAATCTTTCACAAAAAACTAATATCAGGAAGTATGAAAAAAATTGTCGTTTCAGAGCGATTATTTGAAAATTCAGACCCCCTAAAACTCCCAAATGCCTTTGAATAACAAAGCAATCTTTTTTTTGTTTGAAAGCCGGTATGAAGTACTTAAGATCAGGCAAGTACAAAAAATTTTACCTTGCCCCCCACATTAATTTTTTTAGCATTGAAAACTGGATTTTTTAGAAAATGTGCAACTTCGGAGGGCCATATCTTGTGAAGGGGGCAGAGTAACAAGACAATTTTTTTAATACAATAAGTATCCATCCATATGAATGTAAGAAAAAAAAGAGGGCTTGTTATTCCAAGCCCTTCATGACTTTTTTAATTTTCAAAAATGGTAAAAAATCAATTTTGTATCACTAACTTTGACCTTGAAAAGATACGCTTTGTTTTTAAATCTCAAATTTATTGATACCATATGAAAAAAGACCATTCTCTTAGCTTTGCAATGAGATATGTCTGTGCTCTAAAACTTTATTAGAAAAAAAGTTGCAGTTCATTAGACAAAGCCTTAAAATACCAAATTTTTACTGTTGCCAAACGACAAAGTTGGCCTATACATCAAAAATAATTTTTTTAAAACAAAAAAAAATATTTTTTTTAGGTCTAGGAAACATGGGGAATGGACATGCAAATTTTTATCAAAATTAAAAATGGTGATGCAACAACTTTTTTGAAAATTTGTTGATTTAAAATGGAATGACCCTTTAAGAATAATGGTGTAGTTCAGTTATCTTTTATAAATAAAATGCTAGTAATACAATGTAACAATGCTAAGGTGTTATTGCTGGGATTATACTTAATTGAATAAATTGATTTTTAAAGCATCCATTTCATTTATAAGTGAATTTAAATTATATGATATTTTTTATTTTTAGTGTGGTTTTCTTTTTCATATCCAGTTTAATTAAATATGGACTGTATATAATGGTAGTGTTGTAAAAAGAACTAGCTATGAAACTGTCATTATTTAATACTGACTTGGAAATACAGTAGAACCCCGCTAATTCGAACCCTGATAATCCGGATCTCCAGATAATTCGGATCGGTTTGGTCATTTTTTTTTCACGTTTGAGAAGTGATTGGCTAACTTCCGTAACATTAACTTGTTTCATCGTCGTGTTCTAAATAAAAAAAACTTTTTCTGACATGTTTTCGGAATAATTAAGCAAAGTAAACATTATTGCTATCTGCAAATATTCAATAAGTTTAATATAAAGTTGATTTTCTGTTAGTATGTTACATTTTATTTCATTTTTTTCTAATTCTCCGGATAATCCGGATTTTCGATAATCCGGATTGGGTCCGGTCCCAATTAATCCGAATTATCGGGGTTTTACTGTACACATACACACACGCATATATATATATATATTTATATATATATGCGTGCACTACCTATTACAACACTACCATATATATATATATATAAATTGTAGGAACTAGTTAGTTAGTTATTTGAGATCAACCTTATTGTACAATGCCTTAAATTGGTGGATATGTAACACACATTAAAGCATTTTGTACTCCGCATATGAAATCCCTTCTAGTTAGTTCTTTAAAATTATTTTTTGCAATCTCATATTGAATTTTACAATCTTGCTCCTAAAAAATAATTTTTATACTGTTTCTAAACCACAGAACTGCAATACTATTAATATGTAGTATTGTTGCTTTGATATTTTTTATTAAACATACTGTATTTTTTTTTTCATTTTATTTCTGAATAAACTATTTCTTTTTCCCCTCTAATCTGAAATTCTGTCCTTATTCCTGTACTCTTCGCAGACTCTGTTATAAGATACTCGAGTTTAAATTTGCTTAACTCTTCACACATTTTGTCATCGAATTTGCATACACAGATCTAAAAATGCATTCCAATGCTGTATTTTAAAGCTTTTAAAGAAAATGTATTACGTTTTTCTTATATTCTATTATATAGAGATTTCAACACTATTAAAATGCTAACAAATGATTAAATTATTGCAATACAATATAAAATGTATTAATATTGAGAAATGTTTTTTCCCAATAATTATTTATAATAGATTGAAAAAATTCTTAAATTTGGAGAAATTTTGAGCAATATATATATTTTTTTGCAATTAATATATTTTTTTTTTATCCCCATTGCTTTTACAATGCATAATTTTTTTCATAGGTGATATGAAATTATAAAATTTTCTCTTTAAGTTTGTTTCAATCTTTATTGATAAATTCTCATTTTTTTAATTTATAAATGCTTTGTTTATGAATATTAAACATTACCTTCTAATTTTTACTTATATTTTCTTTGCAATAATTTTTTATTTTATTGTGGAAATTGTTTATTTTATTTATTCTAATTTTAGTTATAGTTTAATTATTTACGCAATAAAAAAACTTATCTGACACTCCAATGGTTTGCAGAGATTCAAATAACTGATAGTCTATTTCAATTGTGCGTTAATTTAATATTTTGTAATAAATTAATTTCTTCTTAATTTCTTTTACAGGAATTTTAAAAAGTGATAGATTGTGTCACTTGTATCTTTTTCAGATGCGAAAAGCACTGAATGTGGATGCACTACATAACATAACTTAAAACTGTCTTTAAAGTGCTAAATATGCAGCAAAATAGTTCTTCACAAGAGCTTTCTGGAAAAATAGCGTCTGACTCACAGCAAAGAAAATCATTTGTTTGTGAAGTATGCAGCAAAGGGTTTTCTAAAAAGAATGATTTAAGCAGGCATCTATTAATTCACACTGATGAGAAATCCTTTGTGTGTGAGATATGCAACAAGAAATTCTCAGTAAAGGCACACTTAGGCACACATATGTTAGTTCATACAGGTGAGAAACCTTTTGTATGTGAAATCTGCAACAAGAAATTTGCTCTAAAGCATCACTTAAGCCAATATCTGTTAACTCATACTGGCGAGAAACCTTTTGTTTGTGAGACATGCAGAAAGAAATTCTCTCAGAAGTCTCATTTAAGAAGGCACCTCTTGTTTCATACTAGTGATAAACCTTTTGTTTGTGAAATATCCAACACGAAATTCTCTCCAAAGAGTGATTTAAACCAGCGTCTGTTGACTCATACTGGCGAGAAACTTTTTGTTTGTGAAATATGCAACAAGAAATTCTCTCGAAAATATGATTTAAGCCGACATTCGTTAATTCACACTACTGAGAAACCTTTTGCATGTGAAATATACAACAAGAAAATCTCTCGAAAGTATGAATTAAGCCAGCATCTGTTAATTCATACTGGCGAGAAACCTTTTATTTGTGAAATATGCAACAAGAAATTCTCTCGAAAATATGATTTAGGGCAGCATCAGTTAATTCATACTGGCGAGAAACCTTTTATTTGTGAAATATGCAACAAGAAATACTCTCGAAAGTATGATGGCAGCATCTGTTAATTCATACTGGCAAGAAACCTTTTATTTGTGAAATATGCAACAAGAAATTCTCTATTAGGAGTAATTTAAGAAGACATCTGTTAATTCATACTGGTGAGAAAGCTTTTGTGTGTGAGATATGCAGCGAGAAATTTGCTCTAAAGCATCATTTAAGCCAGCATCTGTTAACTCATACTGGCGAGAAACCTTTTGTTTGTGAGGCCTGCAATAAGAAATTCTCTGATAGGAGTACTTTAAGGAAACATTTGTTAATTCATACCGGTGAGAAAACTTTTGTATGTGAGATATGTATCAAAAAATTCTCTCGGAACTATACGTTAAGCAAACATCTTTTATTACATTCTAGGGAGAAAAGTTTTGTGTGAAATATGCAATAGTAATTTCTCTTCAAAGTTTGTTTTAAAGAAGCATCTGTTCATTGTATTGAGAAAACTTGTCTGTTAATTATGTCTGTTAAGAGATGTCTCTTAATTTTTGCTCCCATAATTTAATTTGATAATTTGTTAAATTTAATTAATTAGATGTTTTTTCAAAGAGTGTTTTATAGAAACATCTTTTCTTGTATTGAGAAGATTTGTGCAAAATATATAAACAAAAATCGCTAAAGATCAATCTGTAATTTTCGCTCCCATAACTTGCTAATTGCGATTAACTGATTTGTATACTTCTTTTATTTTGGAACTTTGGCATATTCTGCTATGAAAAATGGTATTTTTTATTTCTAAAATTATAAAGACTAAAATAAAACGTATACCAACCAAAAATTTTGCAAATGTAAGCTAGCTAATTAGCAAATGAGGAGTTTTAAGATAATTTCTGGCAAATTCATTTTTTATCAAGCTTTATCATTTATATCAATGCAAAAATATTGCAATACTTTTTTGTATTATTTATTTTGCGTAGCATTAGTCTGTAAGATTTAGTATGTTAGCGATTAAGAATATTTAATTCAGAAATTTGTTAAAAGTAATTTCTCACAGTCAATTTTTTTTAATTGTCTTTCTCATAAACTTTTAACCTCTTTAGACCTGAGGCAAATATTACATGAGTATACAAAAATCACTTTAAAATTTTTAAGAAACATCTTCAAGCAGGTCGATGCTTATATCGATGTCTATATATTGATGCTTTTGATAAGCACACATTTATTAAAAATCTAGAAGTATGTTGAACATTTCTAGTAGCATTTACGTTATTTTAAAAAATGTTCTTTGGTGTCGCTCACAGGCATCATCAGGACTAAGGACCTCCTTAGTCCTGATGATGCCTATGCTGAAAATACTGTTTTTAAAGGGATACTGTCCTGAATTCCCCATAATTTTGAAAATAAGATATAATTAAATGTGTTTTATTTAGTGATTGTCATTTTATAAAGGTCTGATGAGATTTGAAAATTTAAGTATAAGTTGCTAAAAAGTGGTTTAAAATTATGTTGTTTTGATCTAGAGTCTGTAAAAAGAAAATACCCTAATTTGTTTGCAATGTTATTACTACTGCCTGTACTTATTGAATTATTTAGTTTCATGATCTTTTGAATTCTGACTGATTTTTCATCAAAGTATAAAGATCTAATGTGATGTTTAAATGTCAATAAATGTTGGCAAAAATCATTGAATTTTTGTTTTCTTTTCTTTTTCCAATTCAATGTTCAGTGTTTTTTCGCTTTAAAACTGATCTTATTACTCTTTTACATTCTCTATATTAAAATGTATTTTGTAACATTTATAGTTTGTTCTAAGGTACCGTAAATATGATTCCAATTTACGATATGGTCTGTAAGTAAAATCCATTATGGATTATTTAACAACATTTCAAGTATTTATCAAAAGAAATGAACAGGAATTTCTGAGGTTCCTGAAAACATGTTTTCCCTGGAATGAAATAGAACGAGTAAAGTATTCTTTACTCATGAACACCACAATTCAAGTCCTTGATGGTCCTCTGCTATGAGCACACATAACATAATTTTTTAACTGACCACTAATTTGAAAAAATTAGTGATCCTCAGTACTAGTAAGTTTTTTTCTTCTCTTTAGCGTAAATGCCACTAACAAGGAAGGTCCCCATACGGGCATACTCCGAAAATTCTGAAAAAATTACAGAATGCTCTTCTCATGTGGATATATACGTTTATAAAAAAAAATTCGGCGGAATCTCCGTACATTGTTCGTAAAAAAATAATGAAATTTTCATTATTTGGCGATTTATCATCGGTTGGCGATGAAAAGCAATTTGAAAAAAGTCTTTTTATGTCAAATACATTTTAAAGGCGAAAAAATCATGTTCAACTTGTTCAGATAAATTAAATAACTTTGGTTTTGTCAATATTGTTTATTTTAAGCATAATTTCGTTATATCGATATTTATATGTGTTTATATTCAAATTTAGCCACCAAAATTTGAGATTTAAAACGAAATTCAAATTTAAATTAATTAAAATTGTTTCAAGTTCAAGGTCCAGTCGAGCATTATGAATTTGATTTTGTTGCTATGGAAACTTCTGGGTTTTATTTTTGAATATGCATTAAATGTATGAAAATAATTTTTCTGAATAAGATTTTTTAATATATGAAAGTATTTTTCCAGAGGTAAATTAAATAACTACTGCAAGAAATAATATAGATAAAAGCAATACAATATATATAAATGTATATAATATATTAAACACTCTCATTCTTTATGTTTAAATTCATCGAATACCATTTACAAGCATTCTAAAAATACAAAAGTTTTCAGCTGCATTAAAATCGTTTGCCTTTGGCGGGGAAAAGTGCTGCTCGCCAAATGGCATTACACTTTCGTCTTTTCACGCCAAATATTCGAAAGTATTTTATTTTTTATACGTTTTCTTTTGTAATTCCGCCGCTAATTTTGACTGATCCTTTATTACGTATATGAGTAGTTTAATTAGATTTTTTTCCAAAAAATTCTGAGTATGCCCAGTATGGAGACCTTCCTTGTAAGTGCATTTTCCCCATTCTGAGAAAACTGCAACTGGTCCGAAATTGCACTCCTTTATTTAAAATAATAATAATAATAATAATAATATATTAACTCTTTTTTTTTCTTCTTCGAAGCAGTAGATTCTTTGCTGCAGTTTGCATTTTCTCTTCCAAGCAACAATTTTAATTGTCATTTCTTGGTTGTGACCAGGGGGGGGGGGCACTTAAAGTGTTAAAGGTAATTGTGGTATATACTCATGTATAAGTCAAAGAATTTTATACAAAATTTGAAAGTTAAAATCGGGGGTCGACTTATACAGGGGTTAATAAGAAATAAATAAATTTTCCGCATGTAATCGGCGAATATGCAAATATTTTAATTAATCATTTATGGCTCTAAGTTAAAGAAAGAGATATAAGCGGACAGCCATTCAAATTCCCTGTGATTGGCCAAAAAATCAAAATAAGCTCAATAATAATGTCCCTGAAATTGTTCTGCATCCATTTTCTCGATATATATTTTTCTGGTACTACTTGATTATCCCGTCGACATAAAAACTATCTCCAAATTACACGATTAAAAGCCAATAACGGATTATGGTGAATGCCACATTCAGTAACATTAAACACGAAATACTTGTTTAAAACATCATCAAGTGATTTTTATTTTTACTAACATTCAACTAACTGTTTGTTGTTGTTTTTTCGTTATTTAAAATAAAAATTATGTCAATATGTATAATTTGGCTATTTGGCGATTTGTATAATATGATGAAATTGATCGACGGGATTGGACAAGTAGTCCAATTCTCTTTAATACAGGGACATTCCTTTCAGCATTTAAATTAGGGATTGACCAAATACCGAATAGTTGATACGGTATTCGGTGATTCGGCAAATAAACAGAATATTGGGTTTCGGTTGAATACTTTTAAGTATTCGACCGAATTTTTTAAATAGTTTATGAAAAATACTAGGTAAAGTATTACTCTAAAAATACATGATGGCTAATGCTCATTTAATGTTATTTATTTTAAAAGTATGCTTCAGTTATAACATAAGTGATAATTTATAAAATCATACATTATTATCTGTAATTGAAATTTAATATAGGCTAGTCTTAATATCTTGAATGATTTGTTTAGGTGCTATATTAAGTTTATCTATTTGTATGTTTTTAGAAGGTGAACAAGTGAATAGGGAGTGAGTAAAATGTGTGACAAATTTTCCTTGCATTAGCAATTATATCAATAATTGCCCTTTGAGACCCTAATCCTTCATTCACAACTAGCTGTAAATTGTGTAAAAAAGGAGGAATTACTATCTATATTCATATTATTTGCACCTTTGACAATGTTTGAATGGATATCACGTATCAAAAGATGCAATTTTTCAAAAGTATTCCATTCATCATTCAGTTCTTTCAAGATCTGGCATATATTTTCACCAGTGTGACTTCCTGGGAAATATTTTCTCTTAAAACTGCATCTTTTAATACAGAATCATCACTTACCCAGTGAACAGACTGACTAATGAATTTATTTTGGGTATTGACAAGTGATAAAGTAACAAATAAGTGATGGATTAATGAATTTGTCAATGGAAAGAAGGCATTAATTTTTTATGTACTAAACAGATATAAGAATAAAGATATAACTGAATTAGATTTTATTAAAAAAGTTAATATATGCAAAAATATTTATTAAAAAATGTTTAAGTATTCGGTTGCCGAATATCGAATATTTGGTGTACACTTTGACGGAATATTCTATATTCGGTGAAATTCCTGATTCGGTCAATCACTAATTTAAATCCCTTTTCTAAAATTTCAACCTGGGAATGCTTCTAAAATTCTCGCCTAAAAATGCTAGAATGTAAATAAGAAGTAGTGTATTCTATCATTCTAAGTTATTATCAATCTTATAAGTAATAATCAACCTATACAAATCCTTATAAGTAATATCTGAATAATTTTTTCAAAGATTTTTTACTTTTTAAATATTATTAAATAGATAAATATCTATGGTTAAGGGGATTTATCTGGTGGGGAAGAAAAGAAGTGAAATCCAATGTAATCCTATGGATAAAGAACCTGTCTATCTACGAGCTGAAAAAAAATTTTGTTTAAATTTCCAAATTTGAATGCACAAAAGGAATAGTTTTTCGGTACTACTCTATTATCCCGTCGACCAAAATAATGTCGCCAAATTATAAGATTGAATGCCAATAATGGATGATCATGAATGTCAATTCAATGACATTAAATACGATACACGTGTTTAAAACATCATTAAGTGATTTTTATTTCGATTTTTTATGAGTATTTTTATTAATATTCTACTAATTATTTGTTTTTTCGTTATTTAAAATAAAAATTATGTCAATATGTACAATTTGGCTATTAGTTTGGCGATTTGTATAATTTGGCGAAATCGGTCGACGGGGTAACCAAGTAGTACCGTTTTTTCTTATAGGATAACATGAGATATTCTCTTTTTAGCACTTTCCAACAAAGTTGAAAAGTGCTTATGCATTCGGTTTGTCTGGCCGTCTGTCCGTCTGGCCGGATGGCCGTCTGTCCGCGCTCTAACTCCCGTAAATATACTCGGATTGCTATGAAATTTTTATACTTTATTGATGTTTACCCTAGCACGACATCTATTGAAAATGAAGTATCTATCATGATTAGTTTATCTACAGAGAGAATCAAAATTTCCCATTACATTACGGCCCATGGGGAAAAATCGTTTATATACTCGGATTGCCATGAAATTTTAGGACGTTATTGACGTTTACCCTAGCGCAAGTCCTATCGAAAATGAAGTTTCTACCATGATTAGTTTATCTACAGGGCGAATCAAAGTTTCCCATTACATTACGGCCTATGGGGAAAAATCGTTAATATACTCGGATTGCCATGAAATTTTAGGACGTTATTGACGTTTACCCTAGCACGAACCCTATTGAAAATGAAGTTTCTACCATGATTAGTTTATCTACAGGACGAATCAAAAGTTTCCCATTACATAAAGGCCTACATGGAAAAATCGTTTCAAAGGAATTTTAAAGATGTTATACCCTGTCAAACATATTAAAATATGCATTCTATAAAATATAAGGTGAAAATGTAGCTATTATTCATTTACATGGCCATACAAAAGAATTCCATTAGATAATGGTAAAAGGAGCAATTGCGTGTGACATATTTTAAATATATTAAGCTGTTTCATGTATAATAAAATTGATATATGTCACTGAAGCTTAATATAAATTATACGCTACTGTCTTGCATAATATGAAGTACATAGCATTTACAGGGCCACACAAAAGATTTCAAATAGTATATACTTTCGGAAGTACCGTCGTGTAACCGATGATGGCTGATGGAGGGATGAAATACATTTTAATTATGATATGCGCGTTTATATTTCGCTAAATATATGCACATTATATGGTGTGTATAAATGTTATAGTTGATATACAGGGCTACCCAAAAGAGCTCACCAACGTTATTGATTATGAGCGTAAATTATTTAAACGTGGTTCTTAAATAAGCTACGCATTTTTACGTTGAGCTTCATTCAATTTACGGAGAAATGTTTGCAGAATATAGATAAAAGGATATACAGGGCCACGCAAAGAATTCGGTACATGGACGCCTATGAATGAAAATTTAGGAGAATGTGATTTCAGTTGTTTTAAAAGTGTTTTAGTTTACAATAAATTTTAGCCTAATGCTGACGTGTAATAAAGGTACAATGTAAACTACAGGGCTGAACAAAAGTATTCAAGTATGTTTCCATCTAATAGTATGAAATGCTGAAAAAGAAATTTCAAGCTACTGGATATTTTCTTGCTAAACTAAATTTTCCCATTATATCAACTGACATATGAAATACAGAGCTGTTCAAAAGTACTGGAATACATATTTGGGTATATTTGGCTAAACACTATTATTTCCCTAAATAACAAAGTTTTGTTAAAGATTTCATTAAGTGTTGAAAAGTGCTTCATAATCTATGCTTAACGCATGATTTTTCTTACTTGTTTTCTTCCGTACTAGGTAAGTCCTCTTGAGGATTGATCATACATTTTAATTGCATTAGACTTTTTTTGAACTAAATGGAATTCTGCTGTAGTAAGGGTATGTATAATATTGTAGAATCGGAAGTTCTCGAAATCATAAGTAAACTGAGAGACATAAATTCTATCTTGACACCATTAAAATTTCAGAACTTATACATATACTTGTGAGCTTATACTTGTATTAACCATTAAATATTTATAATTTATTATTTACAGAACTCTATTATTTACAAGAGACTTATAGCCGTCTCAAATTTCGTATTTCAATGTTCAAGTACATCCGAATTCCTCATTTCACATCGTTCTCTCCAACTCATAACTGTTCTAAAAACGCTGTCTTCACCTCAGTTTTTTAGCGTCAGCACTTAACTACACCTTTATCTGGCTAAATCGGACTTATAGCAGCCGGGCACTATAAAAGGATATGGGACTTATAGTAGCCGGGCTGCGAGAGTCAGAAGGTTACTCCCACAATACAGATACGTTCATACACACAAGGCTGAAAAAGATGTAGACAAATAACTTTTTATTTATGGTTATTATTCCAGAAAAGTACTTGCAATACTGTTAAGATTTTTTTAAAGCTGAAATACATTAAAACATACCAAGTGATTGGTATGTAACAAACTGTGCAAACGAACAAAATTCAAATGAATTACAATCTATGGATAAGAGTAATATACAATATGATTGCAATTGTTTAAGAGATTTTAAAATTAACTGAAAATTGTCCACATTAAGTGATTTAAATATAATTTTAATAAATTTATATACAAAGTGGCACAAAAGAATATGAATATATTGAGTTCTATGGAGCATTTTCAATCATAATTCATCTTAAATATACAAATTCATGTACAGGATAGTTACAATTAAAGTTATCCTGTTTTGAGAAACCCAGAGTCCGTTTTGGCAGACAAATATTGATAAAACTAGGAAAATATGTTATATGGGACGTGAGCAGAGAAAACCTGCAATAAAAAATAATAGTTCAAATTTAAACTGATAGATGGCGATTTCCATCTACGTAAAAGCACGTTATGCAAATTTGGAGCGGTTTAAAAAACCACTAGTCGCTGCCTTAAAATCATCCTGCATCATGCGTTAGAGCAGGAAGACTGATCATTACTAATGAAATAATTTTATCAGAAAAGCAGAAATTAAGCATACAAGATGGTGAACTACTTCACAAAGCCCGAACAGTGAAGGCTGAGTTTCGTGCCCACTTTTGAGATGATCGGATAATTTCGACAAGTTTTCCGACAAATTGGAATCCTTGTTCACTGGACTTGAATCCTTGATGATTCTGATTATGAGAATAAATCAAAAATCGTGTCTATGGAGGAAGCGTCCATAATCCTGCCTGATTTTAGTCATCATAACTCCTCATGTTGCTGCAATAGATAAAGCAACATTTTGTGGGACTGTTGAACACGATATTACGCGTTTTGAATATGTGCTTAATGTGTGATACAAGTTGAACATAGGCTGTGAATAAATAAAGTTTTGTGTTTTCAGTTTGAAGTTTTTTTTTCATGCGACCTATTCTCACCACATATTTAAAATTTGAAGTACTTTTTTTATTGCAGATTTCTTTTCCCCATGGTTCATATCACGTATTTTTCAAGTTACGTAGATATCTGTCAACCAGAATGGATTTTATGTAGGTTGAAACAGGATAACTTTAATTATAAACACCCTGAATATGAAAAATTATGCTTCATATACAAGACTAATTGAAGAATTGGAATGCATTACTCTGTATATTAATTCTTCTTACACAAGATTTTATTCACATTCTGAAATATTTTTCTGGTTCGTACGTAAATAAACATTATTATCAGGATATGAAAAGGATTCGCAGAAGGCGACGTTTATCGAATAAAATTATAGCATAAAGAAAAATTTTAGATAAATTAAAAAGGTGAAATACCAAAAAATATCTAAATTGAAAAACACAAAATTAATTACAAAGCATTTGAAGGGAGTACCGTCATAAAGATATATACGGTTCAACTTCGATTAGCTGAGCTAACTGGGATCTCTAGCGCCTCGGCTGTCTGAATTCTCGGTTAATGGAAATTTTTTGTACATTAAAATTAATTTACGTTATTACGTACATTAAAATTAATTTACGGGAAAGGAATTCACATTGATGTTTATAAATGATCTCGGTCTATTCAAAACTCATCGAAGAAAAAAAAAGAAGCACTTAAT
The DNA here is from genome assembly GCA_964019185.1 of Maratus speculifer. Taxonomy (NCBI): domain Eukaryota; kingdom Metazoa; phylum Arthropoda; class Arachnida; order Araneae; family Salticidae; genus Maratus; species Maratus speculifer. Next base: position 2,163,428 of record CAXHSM010001491.1, read on the forward strand.
TATCAGATTAGTTAATTGAGGATTTTCTGCATTTCTGAAGTTAAAAATTTATAACAAAGTCAATTTTTTGGTCAAAGAACTTCATTTTGCAAAATCATGTTTATCATAAAATTTTATTTAACTCTAAGCATCATAAAGCACAATTTTAGATATATTAGAAAGCAGAAATAAAGAAAATCTAAATTGGAAAACACAAAATTAATGAGACAGCATAGTATTTGAAAGAAGTACAATCATAAAGAAACGTTCGGTCCAACCTCGATTACCCGATCTATGTGAGACATATAGAACCTCGGATATCTGAATTCTCGTTAATGGAAATTGTGTATTAAAACTCGCCGTTTTCGCGAATTCAACTCACCTTAGAAAAAAATACAACAGAACTCTTTTTAAATGATATAAATTAACATACATAAAATTACGTTTCACAGCCCAAGAAATTAAAAACGGAAATAAACTACAAGTAGCAAATTCAAATAAGCAAATTGCAGTTTTTAAATATACTAAGTAACACTAATTTATTATAATTACAGTAATTTTTTTGTAATGTCTCGTCATTGCTTCTGTGACATTTATATTTAGTAGCTATATCAACGATGTTACGTTTGGAAATAGAAAAATCACTCTTATTTCTCCTAAATACAACATTTCTTCTTTCGTAGAGCATTCGTTGACAAGAGCATTGCCAATCAAAGCTGCTTTAGGTGGGATGTTTAGCTATACCAAATCTTAATTTGCATGTGGTACAAAGTCTTCCTGAAACCATTTTTCTTAAATTTCGGAATTCATCGAAGCAGAAAGAACTACTACTTCAGTACATTTTGTACTTCATGAGTAAGGAATTTACACTGATGTTTTTAATTGCTTTAGGTCTTTTCAAAGTTCATTAAAAAATAATAAAAAAAGTCGCACTTCATTATTAGCTGGGTTAATCGAAGTGTTATTGCATTTCTAAACTTAAAAATTTACAACAAAGTCAGCTTTTTAGTCAAAGAATTTCATTATGCAAAATCATATTTATCATAAATTGTTATTTAAATATCCTAGACCAAAATAAGATTTTACAGATTTAACAGTCTACAAAACGTAAAAAAAAGATTGTACAGTTTTTTTAAACCTGCCAGAATTAATTAACAGCGAAAAATAATTATGGAAGTAAAAAAGGACATTGAGATCACTCTATTGTGATAATTTTATAGTATATCTCACACAAAATGTTCTTACCAATATGAATTAATAGATGCAGATTTCAATCCTACTTCTATACCCCATTCAGACTGGATGTTCAAAAAATCGTAGACCATCATTTTTAACCCCTTGGGGACCATCGACACGTATTTGTGCTTCAGAATCCTTGTTTATTCCCACCAGTAAATTTTGCTGCAACATTTGCCTTACTTTATAGGACCACTCTCTCGATTCCACAAGGCAGAAATTTCTGTTTTTAAAAGTCAGTGACAAAAAATTCAAAATTTCGTAAAAGTCTTCCGTCGCGAAGGTGTTATTCTACAATCAATAAACCCTATATGTATATCATGACAAATGTATTAACAGAAAAACATTGTAAAAATGCTAAAAATAGACACCGATAACAATATAACACCGATAACACGATTCAAGGGAAAGCAAAGGGGCTGTTTGAAGAATGACAATGTGTGATATCTTAAGGAGAGGAGGGCGTATATCAAAAATTGGCTAAAAGTTGATAACTTTAGGATATATACTGTCCCATATCTCACACATAAATTTCTACAACTTCCTCTGCCCACAAGCAGTAAATTATTTTTCTCATTCAGAAACATTGTTAAAAGAATAGCACACCTGGGAACATCAGGGTTTTTATCTAGGTCCTGTAATTGTCTGGTACACTTAAAGTTCCAGGAGTATTTGGACACATCATTCCTGCATCACACATTCTTTGAGCTCTCCTATCATAACGATCATATTGTCTAGTGATATTTTTGAGGATGCAGGGAGAGTGACAAACACTGGGTGATGTTCTTTCGTTACTACCACATGCCATGACATCACCAAATTGGTCGATGCTTGTGCCCTTGATACATTATTTAACACAGCTCTTGAAGTCTTCGACTGGGGAAATGATTTATCATAAAGTATGTTTGTTTTAGAATACATACACAAATGGTCTCTCAACAATATGAATTAATAGATGCCTCCTCAAACATACTTTTTAGTAGATTTATTTTTTAATATCACAAATAAAATGATTTTCACCAATGTGATTAAACAGATGTTTTCTTAAATGACTTTTATGAGAGAATTTCTTGTTTTATATCTCACAAACAGGTTTTTTACCACTGTGAATTAACTGATGTCTGTTTAAATCACTTTTTCGTGAGAATTTCTTTTTGCATATCTCACACACAAAAGGTTTTTCTCCAGTATGAATTAACAGATGTTGCTTTAAACTACCCTTTTGGGAAAAATTTTTGTTGCATACCTCACACACAAAACGTTTTTCTCCGGTATGAATTATTAGATGCTTTTTCAAGATAGTTTTGTCAGAAAATTTCTTGTTGCACATCTCACACATAAAAGGTTTCTCACCTGAATGACATAACAAATGCCTGCATAAAGTCCCCTTATGAGAAAATTTCTTTTTGCATATCTCACATACAAACGGTTTCTCACCAGAATGAATTAACATATGACTTTTTAAATCTTTTTTACGAGATAATTTTTCGTCGCATATTTCGCACAGAAACGGTTTCGGTTTCTCACCAGTGTGAATTTTCAGATGCTGGTTTAAACTACCCTTTTGAGTGAAATTCTTGTTGCATATCTCACACATAAAAGGTTTCTCACCTATATGACATAACAAATGCCTGAATAAAGTCCCCTTATAAGAAAATTTCTTTTTACATATCTCACATTCAAACGGTTTCTCACCAGAATGAATTAACATATGACTTTTTAAATCTTTTTTACGAGACAATTTTTTGTCGCATATTTCGCACAGAAACGGTTTCGGTTTCTCACCAGCGTGAATTTTCAGATGCTGGTTTAAACTACCCTTTTGAGTGAAATTCTTGTTGCATATCTCACACATAAAAGGTTTATCACCAGTATGACTTAAAAGATGACTGCTTAAATAATCTTCACGTAGGAATTTTTTGTTGCATATTTCACATGTGAAAGGCTTCTCACCAGTATGGAAAAACAAATGCCTACTTAAATTATTCTTTTCAGAGAATTTCTTACAGCAAATCTCACACACAAAAGATTTGCTTGTTTTTACAGAAAGGTCTTCTAAAAAGGTATTTTGCTGCATATTTCAGACTTTAAAGATTGTTTTGAGTAGTTTTATGCATATATAACTGTACAGGTTTATCCATCTATAATAAATGGAAATAAATTATTCACTCTCATTCATTAAAAAATAATTATCATGAAAAACTAAAATAAACTTAATAAACTGAACTGAAATAAAAATTCTATTATAGTATAAAAAAAACTACAAAAGAAACCCAATTATCTGATGCTTGGAGAATTAAAAGAGTATCAGATGCACTTTATAATTGTAAAATGAGGAAACTATAAATAGACATACAACAAGTAAATTAAATAGCTACCATCATAAAAAAAATAATTTATTACAAAGGGATTATAAAAAAGTAAAATTTAACTTATACCAATATAAAAACAAAAAGTAAGACAAATATTTATAAATAAAGCATTTCTTATAGCATTTTTAATAAAATATAAAGCAGATTTAAAGATAAACTTCTACGTTTTTACACCTTCAAAGTTAAAAATGATACATGTTATAAGCAGTGAGGCAAAAAATAAAATATTTTCGTGGCAAGGAAAATCACATTATACAAAGCATTTAGTTACAATTCATCCAGATTTATTATTATTTTTTCAATATTATATAAAGAATTATTAGGACAAGATTTTTCATTTTTATTTCCTGCTATATTGCATGGTATCATTTAATCATTTATTGACATTTTATATCTGCTTCAAGCCATATATCCTCTTGAGTCCCTGTATCTCCTATAAGATACACATCTTTAATTTTTTTCATGTATATAATCAATGCTATATAAAGAAAAAAAGAAATTGGTGAAAATGGAGCCTAACAGATAACAGAACTAAACAAAATAGGAATTTGCTTCCTATATTAGTGCTTTTTTAGCTAGATATATGATATGTTAAAATTGGTTGTAGCAAAAATATGTGAAATTTACAAAAATGAAAACATAAATAACTTTTTTGTGTGTTAAGATATCACTTGTAGAGTCTATTAGTAATAAATTTATTAAATGTATATTTATTTCCTATTTTCATTGTCTTTGTAATGCAAAAAAATTAAAATAAATTAATAAATTCAAAGGAATGCTAAAAAAATGTGCTTTCTGAATTTCCATGTATCATAAAATTTTACCTGCAAAATAATAATAATAATGTTTTTTAGTTATTAATTTTTTTTTATATAAATCCATAACAGAAGTTAAAAAATAACGGTAAATAAACCCTCAGGTCAAGAGGACATAATAAATAATAGGTAAAACAAAATAAATTTTCTTCTACAATATCAAAATATAGCTTACTTGGAATTCAATTTTTAGATCAAAGCATTCAAATTATATTGCGTGAAGAGTACTAAGTTATAATAAAGCAATTAATATTAGATTTTGTAAGGCATATAACAATTACAATAGAACATCAAGTAGGGGAGGAAAAAATCGCACAAATAGCACATTTTATTAAGAAACAAATGAACGATAAACCCTTCTGTATTAATTGAAAATTTAGGAAGACAGCAATATTAAAAATAACGGTGTTGCATTTATAATATGCAACATAAAAATATAAAAATGCCTGTTTAGCAAGATTGTAGAATTCTCTATGAAAGTGCAGAAATATGTTTGGAATAACTAACATAATACAACGACTTTCAAGTGCTACAAGAGATACTTTGGTCTGAAATATCTTCGGTAAAAATTCCATAATATTTCAAAGTCAGGCTAAAATAATGACACGTGCATAGATAATTCCTTTTCAACTCTATTCTAATAGTCTATATTTAATTAAAGCGAACGTGAAATAGATAATCTCAATAAAAACATTTTAAATCGAATCATATAAACGTCACAAATAAGTTCATTTTTCAACAAGATAATGTTTTAAAAATCTATTTCCTTTATTTAGTATAACCCGTGATAACAAAATAGCACAGTGCACATGTATTACATTATATTTATAAAAAATATGCATGCTGTAACAATACACTTAAAGAATAAACATTTCATGAAACTGCATGATAAGCCTCCATTGAAGTAGATTTAACAAGTTTAATTATTTTAATTAAGTTTCATTAAAATCATAAAGTTAACTTATAAAAAATATCAAAACACAAACCTTGTTTTTACTTAAAAAAATATATGTACTTATTTTATTATTGCTTTTGTGTCATCTATTATACTTATTTACCAGACTGCTTGATATTTTCAATTTTACTGTTAATTTCTTTAGTTTCTAACTGTGTATTCTTCATATGATAACTGAAACAGTAAAATAAGCCCAAGAATTATTAGACTTAAATTTTTATTCATATTGCTAACAAGGTGTAAAACTAATAAAATGAAAAAATAACCAATAGAGAAGTTTTAACTTTATCAGTCTTACACTTTTTTAGCAAAGTGAATAAAAGTTTCATTAATTAATTTTAGATTCTTTTCTATTTTTTTAATTTCCAATAAATTTCTTCTGCTTATGTTTAGAGCATCACTGAGAGTTAAATTTCTATTTTAAAACTGAAAATGAGTTTCGCAGAAATTTCAAAACTTTTCAAAAATTTGACACAGATGACTTCATTTTGTACCATTTAAATCATCAGTTTCAAGATAAAAACGTGAATATTCATAGACTCGCACTCATCAAATGTATTCAAGGTAATTACTAAATATATTCAATATCATTCTACTAAATACATTCAAGGTTTACACAGAAACTTTAACTTTGTGTTTACTCGTAGTTTCCTGTTAGTAATAAAAATTTGATTATAAGTAGTTTGTTAAAAGAATAAAAAGAATATTGTCCAGTTAAATGGATGGCATTGAGCTCACAGGCTACGCATAGTAATTGTATATTATGTTTGTACTTATGTTTTCAAGGGTTAATTTCATTCGAAAAACAAATTAAAAGGGGGGAACAGCTCCCCCCATTTCCCCCCTTTATACATAATCATCGAACCCCCTACACTAATCAGGGACATGCTTTATCATATAAAAAATCTATATTGAAAATTCAGAGCAAATCGAAAAGTTCTTAATAAAAACCCATTTATATAATTTAAGAGGGGTTATTCCCCTCTTTTATAATTAAACATTAAACTTCCAAAACTATTCAGAAATTCACCTTATCAGAAAAAACCTACATCCAAAATTAAAAGCAAATCGGACAATTCGCCATAAAAACTCATCTATCAAATTTAACGGGAGGGTAATCGCAAGTACTTCTTAAATAAGAACTTAACAAAAGAACCCCACAGCTAATTAGAGTAACATCTTATCACTATGAACTTGTATCCAAAAATTGAAGCACAAAAAGAAAATTGAATAAATTAAGAGAGTAATCCCACCGATTCCACATTTATACTTATGCAATGAATTTCCAAATACAATCATGGAAGCACCTTATCAGAATGAACCCATATCCAAAATTTGAAGCAAATCGGTAAATTCTGCGGGAAACCCCCAATAGCCTTAATTAAGAAGGGGGGATTACTTCCTATTTTCCCCCTCTTAAACTTATCGCAATGAGCTCACATTATAAATCATGACGGTGCCCTCATCAGAATGATCCTATGTCTAAAATTTGAATGAAATCTGGTAAATTCTGCATGAAAAACACACTTATATAAATCAAGGGGAGGGGCATTAACCCCCCTCCGTCCGCCCCCTTTATATTTATCCAATAAGCACCTAATACTAATCATGGAGGCGCCTCATGAAAATGATCCTATATCTGAAAACTGAATTGAATGAAAACTGATAATTCTGCATGAAAACCCATTTATATAAATTAAGGGGAGGGGCATGAATCCCCCGTTCCCCCTCTCATATATATCGAATGAACTCCAAAAACTAATCAGGGAAGCGTCTTATCAGAATATACCTACATACAAAATTTCAAGTGGGTCGGATATTTTTATCATGAATTATCGCGTTACACACTAACGAACGAACGTACATACATACAGAATTGGTAAGCACATAAGCTCTCAGGCTTAGATGGCCTGTGAGATAATGAAAACGCCAAGGATAATTTGTGTTTTCATTATTACACGAAAATGATAGATTCAATAATGTCTTTAAAACATAAACAGAATCCTATTGAGTGATGTACAACTTATATCTTTTTTGAAGTTCCAGAGTTCAAACTTTATACTCTGTCTCAAATCCGCACATAATTTACGAATGTAAACAATGAAACCTTCAGCTCAAATATAGGGACAAAATTTGACTATTTTTTAGTTTTATATCTACTCCATACATAATTTAATTTGCAATTTTTGTTAATTTTACTGAAATCGCTTTTTTTTTCATGAAGGAAGAATAAATTTATTTTTTGAAAAAATTCAAGAATAACTAATAATCATAATCTTCTTACCAAATATATTTCTTATTTTGGTTATTAAGTCCGGCTAAACCTGAAATAAAATTTCCTTATTTTTTTTATTTTCATGTGAATTCTAAATACATTTATGAGGAAAGTTTTACTGAATAATTTAGAAAAAATGCATTTCAATTTTACAAATTTATAATGAATATTTAATCATACACCATTGACTATTAACTTGATCTTTTTAAAATAATTTAATCATTTTTAAATTATGTAGATTTGTATTATTTTTGTTTATTACTTATTTCAAAACATTCATTATAGTTTTGGTTGATTTATTAATTATACTCAAATTGATATTTAAAAAATGTAAACAAATCAATGACCAAATATCAGCAAAATTCTAAAATCTGCATAACCTTCAGTCCGAAACTGTGCGGATTTGAGGAACTCTACTGTATTTTATAAATTCAGAGACACCCAAAGAGATTACCACTTTGTCCGTTTTTTCATGTATGTCAAAAAGTGGGATAGAATCAAATTCCACTGACCATTTTCAAGAAAAAAAATATACTGTGGTCAATAAGAGTTCAAATTTTGGATAAAGCTAAAATGTTTTCCCAAATTAGACTATGGAGAAGTCAACTACCAGTGATAGCATTAATTCAAAATTATGTGCAAAAACTTGCATAATATTAATAAATAAGAAAATTGTTTAGCTTTGTTTTAAAAAATTCTCCATGTCTTGCAGGTATTAAAATTAAATCTAGATTTGACAACAAAATCATCATACTTACATTTGTTTATAGTCAATATTCTATGTATTTTTAACATAATACAACATCCCACGACACATTTCTGGTTGCTCCATGTCACTGATATGAAGCTATGTGTAGTGTTCATTTTGGCAAAATGAGGAGTATACTAGTAAACTAATTTTCTAAATATGCATATCAAAATAAATAAGTGCATCTTCAAATTTTTAACACTAAAATCTGTGATCATCTTAAATCTATAGATGTAAACAATGAAACTTTCAGCTCAAGATGTAAGGGCAAAATTACAGAATTTTTTAGTTTTATGTCATCCTGATTGTATAATAATATTTAATTCCCAATAAGATAACTGAATTCGTAGTTTTCCATGAAAGAAGCATTAATTTACTTCCAGTGTTGTAGTCATAAAAAAATCAGAGAGTACATGGCATAGGCAGTAATTATATGCTGATGTCATGAAAGTTCATAGTAGGGTATACGTTAATGCTTTATTTGAGAAACAGGGGGTATACAGAAATTATTTAAAAAATCCAGAAGGTAAACAGCATACAGTTGAACCTCGAAAATCCGGAACCGTCGGGACCGCGGCGATTCCGGATTTTCGATTTTTCCGGATTTTGGAGGTTTATTAAAAAATCTTTTTTTATGCTATATAATACCGTAAAATCCCGTTAATCCGCTCTTCCTGATCAAACGCCCCCTCCCCACTATATAAAGAATTTGAAATTTTCAAAAAATTCCGAGAAAGCGCCCTTCCTCCCGATTCTCAAAGGCGATTGAGAGTGAGACGAATCATTATGAAATGAATGAATCATGAATCTTTGATAAAATGTGCGTTTTTTCAAGATTTTTTTAATTGATTTCATGTTTGTTTTGGCTTTCTTTTTTTTACAAATTTCTCCGTTTTTTCTGCATTTTTTGGACAGAATTTACGTTTTTTTTTTTTTTTAACCCAAATTTTTTTCAAGTATCAAAATTCATGATTAATTCAACGATTCGTTCATTTCATCATGATTCATTACTGTAAATTTTGTTGAACGCTTTTTAACTTTTTAATCTTTGTAATAATAAAGTCTTTTATTAACGGCAAGTCATTACAATATTAACCAGAATATACCTATATATATTTTTTTAGTATATTTATCAGAATTTAACTGCAGTTTATGAAAATTACAGCTATGTCTTATTTTAAAAATTAATAAAACTGAAATCGGAAAAATGTCCGGATTTTAGAGATTTCCGGAATTTGGAGGTCCGGATTTTCGAGGATCAACTGTATACCCCCATATTCCTTCCACTACATCCCTGTTTACTTTTGAAAAAAAAAAAAAAATCAAAGTGTGCAAATATCACTAGTAATCAGAATCGTTTTACCAAATACACTTCTGTATGAATCAAGCATTTTTTAGCTAGGACTGGCTAAACCTGAAAGAAAACTTCCTTAACATAAGGTTTTAATGTGGATTAGTACAGTACTTTTATTAGAAAGGTTTCATTTAATAATTCAAAGAAAATGTATCTTATCTTTATCGTGCATATTTACATTATATATTATGCATTATACATTGTTAATTATTTACTTGACTTTTACTTTTTTAAAAGTTTAATTTTTTTACTTTATCATTTCAGCTTCCTTCTTCCATTCTTTTAGCTCATCTTTTTGCTTCCTTTTGGAAACAATAGATTTTGAGCTTATTCTATCGATGACAATTTTAAGAATTTTTAAGCTATGTTTTGATATAGTGTAGTTTGATATGTACTAACATATAGAGAAACTTTTATGACCTTCATAAAAGTTGCTCTATGCATTTAGCTAACACAGTATGCAAGTTATATTTTGATTACTTTCACGCATGCACAGTGCAACTTTATTTAGTAAACTTGCTCAGTTTTATACAATGTTTATTATTTTTTAATTCTGATAGCAGGATATTATGTACTATACTGTTTGTCATGCTTTCCGAAAAGAACTTTTTTAATGTTAAGAACACTGCAAAATATAACAAAAAAAAACTTGGCAAAATTTGGGACTGTTTTTATTAAAATGTTCATTTCTCTATGAGTATACATGCTATCCACATAAAAATCAACACAATTTATTACAATAACCCACTTAATCATAATCGACAATTTCAATGTGTTTGCTACATTAGTTTTGATAAGGTTATTCAAAAGATTCCTTTCTAATTTGCTGACAGTCTCCTAATAGGCTTTTGGAGGGGGGGGGAGGGCGATGCAGAATTTTATGACTTGAACTATTCTGTTTACACACCTGGAGTTTTATTATAATTTCGGATGTATTTTTCTAGATATTCAACAAAACGCCAAAAATCTCAATTGGCCAGTAACCTTTGGACATATAGTGTTATACCTACAGGAAGGTCATAAAAAATTTCCCCAATATATGAACCCCTAACATCGATTGGCTCAACCAATTGAACAGAAATTTTATATATACTAATATGAAGGTATGTGCTCGAGATCGTGAAAATTAAAAACTATAGTGCTTTCACAGTTACAATGAAAAACTTTCAAAATTTTTGAATGGCAATACCCATTTTTTTATATGAGAATTCATCAGCTCATTGTAAAAATATAACTTTCATTGGCATGATACACATCCAATGAATATTGCTGGTGTAAAACTCTTTCAAAAAAGACTTATTGCAAAAGACAAATTATAATGATTTTAAGCAGCCGATTTTTTTTTTCACTTGTGAACTGAGTAATGTTGTAAGACTTGTTTTTAAATGAATTTTTGAGTTCTGTTTGTGTACACATAGCGAAAATAAAAATGTGACTATATGTTTTAGAGTTCTGAATATTACATTACGTTGAAACTGATGATTAGAATTCAGGGCCATGATATAACACCGGCAATTTTAATTACAAGTGTATCATTCAAATGCCATTTATGATTTTTGAATGTGTAGATGAATTAATGCAGAAAAAGAAAGGGTGTTTCCATTCAAAAATTTTGAAATTTTTTAATTGTAAGTGTAGCTGTGAGAGTTCTATTGTTTTAAATCATCATAATCTTGATGACTTACCTTCAAATAAGTAAATCTGAAATTTCCTTTTCATTGATTCAGCGGTTAATCCACTAGGGCTATATATGTGAGGGAAGTTTTTTATGACCAACCTGTATATAGGTATATAAAGTATAATCCCTCAAATCCATAACCCTAAAATCTGCATTTTTTTAATATCCAGACATAATTTATGAATGTAAAAAATGAAACATTTAGATTAGATATAAAGACAAAATTTAACTGCTTTTAGTTTTATATCAATTCTATACTTATTTTAATATGTAATTTTTATTAATATAACTGAATTTATATTTTTTCATGAAAGAAAAATAAATTTATTTTTGAAAAAATCAAGATATTGCTAATATTACTGGTGATCACAATCTTCTTACCACATATATTTATGCATTAATCAAGCTTTTTTGGTTATCAAGTCTTGCTTTAAACCTGAACTAAAACATCCTTATTTTATGATTTTGATGTGAATTACTAATATATATCTACTACTAATATATATCTTTCTAAGGCAAGTTTCTCTGAATAATTTAGGAAAAATTACATTTCATGTTTATAATGAATATTTAATCATACATTATTGATTTTTAACTTGACCATTGCTTTTGATATGTTAATCCTTTTAAAAATTATCTAATTTTTTTTTTATTTTATTTTATTACTTAATTTAATATTTTATTTTATTGTAAGCATTCCTTATGGTTTTGATTACTTTATTAATTACATTCAAATTATGGTTTAAAAATGTAAACAAAGCAATGATCAGAAATCCTCTGGGCCAAAAACAAACTCTGGCCCAAGCTGTGCAGATTTGAGGTAGTCTACTGTACATGTGTACATACAGTGAAAGATCGATAATCTGCAATTTCATATAATTTGCATTACTTTATGAATGTAAACACTGAAATAAACAGTTCAGAAAATTTACAAATTCATGGTCCATTGAAACAAATAATTAAAAAAATTAAAAAAATCACAAAAACAGCTATTTTTCAAAATATACCTCTGTTATTTTATTAACAGTGAAAAACAAACTAAATTACAGAACATATGTAATTATTTTATTTAAATGCATGTCTATATCAATTTTTTTTAATAAAAAAAACTTTAAAAATGCATTTTTGAGATAGCATATTCAATTAATTATTAGATTTCATATTTATCTTTTCATATTATACTTATTATAGAATTAAAATGCTGTCTAGGAATAATAAAATGACATATAATCCATAATATTCCATAAACCGCACAACCTTTGGCCCCAACTGTGTGTATTCTACATTTTTGACTGTATTAGCTTCAAAAATTAGAAGCAAAATAAGTAAAAATCAAAACTTTGAAAGGTATTTTTGGACACTGGTAGAGATAGCATTTAAAAAGCATGTTCTTTATGAAATAAAAACTTACTTATTTGGTTCAAGCATTCATTATGTAGACACATAAACCACTTCCTTTTTTTTTTTACAAAATATGTTGTGATTTTCTTTTGTTTTACAAATTTGTATTGTTTCAATGCTACTTTATCACAATACCTTTTAAATAACAACACATCTGATGCTGTTATATCTTCTTGTACTTCAATATATCGAAGAGTCACAATTTAAGATCTGAATAGCTGGAATGTTTGTAATCCGATAACACATCTAAAATAATCTGCAATATGTTTCTACAAAATTTTTATTGCAACAATATTCTAATTTACGATCACAGCTTTTCATCAAAGAAGTTTTCCCCATAAGCCTCCTGGTTATTCAAAAATTGATATGGACACCCTGAATAACTGAAAATACTTCGGTCCCATGCTTTTTCTATAACCAGGGTTTTACTGTACTTACATAATCAGAAAATGATAGTACAACTACATATATTAATGAATCAAGATTTTATCATTAATGTTACTTTAACATATTTAACAACGTATTGTTTACGGATAATGTTATGAAAAAATGTACATTACATATAAAAGAGAGAAAAATGACCATTGATTTTCAAATTCATAAAATGCAATTAAATTTACATTTAATCAAATTTTACAAAATAATTGTTACGAATTAACAATAAATATTGCATAATAAAAAAGTTGTATTTTACCATTATAGAGGCTTTCACAGTTTTTCATAGCTATTCGCTACTTCACACAATATATGCTTTAGGAAATAAGATTTATTGACTAATGATACAAACACCTATGAAAATAAACCCAATGAATGCTTATGAGTGTTTATATATGTATGCATAATATATATATTATATATAGAAGGAGAGAGAGAGAAGTGTATGTGTTATGATTGTTTTTTATGTACAATTTACTTCTACTTGTTTAATAAAATAAATAAATGGTCATTTCATATCAAATAAGTTATACAAATGTTGAAAAAACTGCTTGTGTAAATGAAATAGTGAATAGGTTGCCTGAAAATATATTGACAAACTCTCAATTTTTATAGTGCTTATTACTTTACTTATAAAGTGTTCTAAACTGTTAGTTCTGAAAAAAAAAAAAAAAAAAAAAAAAAAGGGTAAATAAAAGTATCTATTTTAAATAATATAAATTTAAATTTTTTAACACTTTTAAATTCAAAAATAATAAAGTATTCGTCCTAATAGATTTCTACTCGGCTAACAAAATGACTATAGATATCAACAAAAATAAAAGTTGTGATGTAAAAACTTTGCATCATCATACTATCAAAACACAAGTTCTGGGATTTTCCGTAGAAGAATAACCAAAGAAACATATCTTACCACAAATTTATTTCTGCAGAAAAAATGGGCCATTAAATTAATTAATAAAATTAACTACCATTACAATCAGAGTATCAACATTTTGTTCATTTTACTACAGACGCCAACACGATGAATGAATCATGATTAAAGATTTCATTTATTAATAATGATTCAACCGATAATCAGAGCCGTCCTTAGGGGTGTGCGACAGGTGCGGCCGCACAGGGCCTCGGGCCTAGAGAAGCCTCGCACCTGGTCACAAAATATTTTTTCTTTAATAAAAAGAAGATGGCATAACTGAAAATCTTTAATATAAATTTATGATTTTAATTAAGTAAAAATAGTGATCTTGGCATAAAATATAACCTATGCTAGAAAAGGGACTTTCATCATCAAATTGTCATCATTATATTTTTGAAATTGATTCAGTAGTTCCAGAAATTACCCCTTAAAACACGCAAACAAATGCTACTTCTTTATACTAGTTAGGGGATTGAACCCTGGCACTCTGGGTTATTGTATTTAGGTGAAAACAATTCTATTTTATTGATAGTATAGTGGATAAGATTATGTTAAGAGTCTGAAAGAAAAGGGCCTTGCAAAATCCTTGCACCGGGCCTCGCTTTAAATCGTCCTTCATAAGGACGGCTCTGTCGATAATAAACGTAACACTCTTGCAAATAGAAATGTTCAACTAAGTTATGATTAACAAAACAAAATATTTATTTATAAAAGAAAACAGGAAGCATTTTCATAATTCGTTAATCCTTTCGCGCTAAAAAATGGGAAATTTAATTAATATACAAGAATCACATTCAATGAGTCATAGTAGTTTATGATTCATTCTTTTATTGGCGTTTTTTCTCTTCCGCTGTTTATAGCATCAGGTAATTTTTAAAAATTAAATTTATTCACCCAACGTCTTTTCTAAATTAAATTAATGCTAAAGTCATTTGGATTATTTCGTTACTCTTCAATTAAAAACTCTTCTATGTGCTATTTGCTGCACGAAAAGTTTTCGGCCGCAAATTTTCATTTTTGCTGATTTATCATTGAGTCATTTAAAGCATTATTAAAATGTTTGATCTTCTGCAGTTAATTTCGCTTACTATAATTGTTTATTTTTAAATAGATTAGTTAGATACAGCAAACTGGTTTGAATTCTTCTCTTTTTTATGCTTACTTTTAAAACATTGTGTTGTTCATAAACTGAATTTGATTATATTGTATTCCTTTGAAACCAAATATTTTTTAAATAATTCATCTATATGAAATGCTTTTATATTTTTTATTGAAATTTACATATAAAAACATGTACACTTAAGGGGACTTATCGGTCACTTGAAAATATCCTCTCCATAATGTTAATCCAAAGAGCAAGTTGTTTTAGAACTTATTTAAATTTGAATATTTTTAAACAAATTTTTTGCATATGATAGCTGCGTTCCATCTTTAATATCAAAATGTTTTAGTTTTTCGATTTTAATTGCATTTTTTTTTTTTTTTTTTTTTTTTACGTATAATTAAATTTCAAATTCAGTAACAAAATTAAAAGTACCTTTTTTCAAAAAAATAAATAAATAAATAAAAAATTGCAACCAAAATCAAAAAGTCAAAAATAGCCGTATTAATGTTAGACTTTAACTATCAAAGCAAAAAATTTAAAAAAAAAACATTCATTTTTAAACAAGAAATTTCAAAATAAACTGTCCATTTGTTTAACATTGCGAAGTTGCTGTATTCAAGTGAGTGAAAACTTCCCTTAAGAGGGTTGGTCACTTCGCTTCAGAATTCTCCTCTGTAATGTTAAGTCTATCGATGTTTGATTCATTCATATATTTAAAATGTCTCTTGCGGAAATGAACAATTTTAACTTCATTTTTCTGTCTACTCATCTTAAAGGATGTTTCTTTTTTTCTTAGCTCTCAAACTCTATGCTTAATCTAATATTTTATGTGTTAAAAGCTTATGAACTTTGAGTAAAATTTTAACACTTCATATAAAATTAAGCATATATTTTAGAAAAAAATTTTAGATTAAGAAAATCAGAGACATTTTTTAAGAAGTTAGTACAAAAAATAGAAGTTAAAAATATTAATTTCCCAAACAGATATTTTTAAATATATGAATGCATCAAATGCCCTGTAACTTTACATTAAGTAGGAGAATTTGTAAGCTGAAGACTAGCTCCCCCTAAGATACTGTGGTTGAATCCTAGAACAAGTGATATAATGAACCTCAGTATTATTTAATGAAATTTCATTTTATTTAATGAAATTTCATTTTATTTAATGAAATTTCATTATTGAATGAAATGCACAATTTTTTGGGGGAAAAGTCACTAGAAAAATGTATTTTGTAAATAAAATGTTTTAATTTTGGTTTAAATATCTTACCACAGTGATCACCTTGATGACTTTTTATTGTGCACGAAGTATTAGGAAACTCGATTCAGTTATATCTCTTCATTCAACAAATGAGGAGAAATCAACAGTAATATCAACAATACTTTCCATCAAGGAAATATTTCATACTTCTTTTTTTCTTGATGATATCTACAATAGCGTTACTTTATAGAACTTGATAAAGAGTTTTTAAACTATTTACTTAGACTGTGATGCAATGATTGCCTAGTTGCTTGAAACATGTACACTAGGACTGGTTGGATTGAAAACTTTTGCTTTTAATTCCAATATGCTGTACTTTTTGAAAACTGTCTTTTATCAAAATAATGATAAAAATTCGATATCAGCGTAGTTGAATCATGCTTAGAGATTCCACAAGATGGACAAACTATAGATTTTTAATAAAATTTTGCCATAAATATTGAAATTGACAACTGAGTACTGAATACATTTGTAGGGAAAAAAAAAATATTTATTCACTCAAAGATCGATAATATGTGCATCCATAATCCACAGTTTTCTATAATTTGCATTACTCCATGGATGTAAACAATGAAATAAATACTTAAGAAAATTTATAAATTTGTGATCCAAAAATGATTTTTTTAAACAAATAATAAAAAAAAATATAATGAAACATCTGTTTTTTTTTTTTAATATAGCTGTTTTATTTTATTAACAATAAAAAACAAAATGTATTACTGAACATTTGTAATTAGCTTTTTTAAATAAATGTATTATAAATTTTTTAAACAAAATAACTTTAAAAAGGAAATTTTTTGAGATAACATATTAAATTAATTATTAGATTTCATATTTATGTTTTCATATTATACTTATTGAAGAATTAAAATGTTGTTTAGGAATAATAAAAAGACGCATAATCTCTAATACTATAATCCACAATATTCCATAATCTGCACAACCTCTGGTTCCATCTAGTGTGAATTTTAGAACTTTGACTGTTTTTTTTTTTTTTTTGTTTTTTTTTCTTGATGATGTAAATTTTTATACTTTTCTTTTCCAGAAACTAAAAATATTAAAAATAACGAAAAACCTCTGACTGTATTGACTGGTTTTCATTGTAAGTCAACATTTTACAATGCCAGAAATACATGGTAAAACTAGATTGTAGCAATTTTCCAATGCAGATTTAACAATGGAAAATACTGATAGTGAATTTAAAAAGATTTCATAACCCAGTTTTTGTAACTCATATCCTCATTTATGCAGTATTGATCATTTAATTAATGTCTCTTGACTTAAATATAGTGAACATTTAAAATCCACTTCATTTCATTCTTTTATTGAATTTCGGATTCAAAGTATAATTTTTGGATTTAGCAGGACAGGTAGCAGAGAGATAACAGATTGATACCATAATTTTTTTTAACATATTGAAATAAAATTGTGTTACAAGGTTCTGCTTTCCAATTGGTATGTTTTGAAGAAAAATACAATATGTTAGTATATGCATATTAATTTAAGAGCTATTTTTATTGAAAAACATGCAGTTTTTAAATAAAAAATATGTTTTATGTACAAAATTTGGTATATGTTAGGAAAATTAAGATGTATTAGAAATATTTTGCTTTATAACATAGGTAACTGGTTTTTCCAATATAATTTTAAAAAAAAGTTAAATATATTGAATAGATTTCAGCATAGAAGATTTGGCATCAACAAAATTCTTGACAAAAATATGACTAATTACTACCTAAATTTGAAAAGTAAGTTAAAATCCAATTGAAAATTTATTTGAATTCATAGTTTTATTTCGAGTTTTAATTAAAAACGCATATGTTTACTAAAAATTTTATTTAGTACATGGGGCTTTGAAGATAGGCACATACCTTAAGGTGAAACACAATCTATTAAAATAAAGACTTTATTTATCTATTGTTAGTGGTGGTACTGTATTTTTTAATTTCAAATGAGCTTCAAAGCTTAAATCATGTTCAGATATTCATTTCGGATTTCTCTTAAAATTCATTAATCTGACTGTGCCGAACGTGGAACTTTATTTTAATATAGTTTTTTAAAAAAATGGCTAAAAGTTTGATAAATTATTATTTGTTAAATTTTAAATATTGTTTAAATATTTTTGTATTTCTCAATAAAATAGTTGAAAAAAATTACAATTACTTAAAAAGGTTTATTAAATTAGATGAATGTTTTTATAAAATAAACAGCAAATTATTAAAACATTATAAAATTAAACAATAAATTAATGAATCAAAAATGAACTAACTCTAAATCAATGTAGTATCAATGTATCATATATTATCACTTTAACAATTGAATTGCAATGTAATTAAATTGTGATTTATATTATAATCATCATGCTATTATTATAATCTATCTGCGAAGTATTAATATTAAAACTGATGTATTAAAATTTTTTATAATTTCTAATATGTAGATATAAAAAATTAATACTCATAAATTTTAAAAGAACAAAAAATATAATTCTTTTATTTAAAAAAATCGATAGAATCATTGATCTACAGAGCCTTATACAGAACCATTTATCTGGAATAGTTGGGGTCAGATGTATTCTGGATAACTGGTTTTACCGGTTAACTGGTTGCGCATTAAAGCTGCATCCATTTGATAAGTTTTATGGAAAGTATGTAGTTGTGGTATTACTTCTTATTTTAAATTATTAGATTACTTGAACTAAGAATTAGATGCAAGTAAGATTAAATGTTGTGAGTTTTAGAGAAGGTATTTTATGGGAGTTTGTTGGGAACAAAAATTCTCTTTTCTCTCCATAAAAATGAAAATATCTACAATATAACTACATACGCTTCTATTTCAAATACTAGATTCTGTTACCAAACTATACAATTATTTCAAGTAATGCAATGTCAAACAGGCCGTGTATGACACTTTTTTCTACAAAGATTCTAACATCAGTCTATTTGAAATATCATTCCGGATAACTGGTTTCCAGGTAAATGATTTCATACTGTATTCATCTAGAATGCATTTACTTTAAGAGGCCAGTCAATTCGCTGAAAAATATCTGAATGACAGTTTATGGGCATTATTTTCAAATATCTTGCTCAAATTTTAATATTTTCACATTTTTTTGGATAGGATAGCTGAAGACTATCTACAACCATTTTTACTTTTTAGATTTTGGTTTCAAATTATACTAATTTTTAGAACCAGTTGAAACCGCTTCTGACATTGAAACTATCATACTATTAAAAAAATATAACCAAAATTGAAAAAATAAAAAGTAACCTTAGTTTTTAATTTAAAGAAAAAAATTAGACTTAAGGGTGTATTTTGATTCAAACTGCTTATCTTCAGATTTATTTTTAAATTCATTTCTGCTCCCAAACTCATCAAACTGGCCAATTCTTTTATTTAGAAACTACTCAAGGTTCCGTGATTGTCGAATCTTTGATTAATGCAGAAAATATTGAACAAAAAGCAATCAAAAACGGTAATTTGAACCGATTTTTCCAAAGTGGGACATCTGGGAACGAAAAAAAGGGTCATGCAGAGGAGGTAATTGTTTATAAATGAAATTCTAATGAATTGAGCTTAAAATGACATCACACGGCACCTTATAGGTCTTTCCAAAAATCCGCTCACCAAGTTTCATGTTTCTACTTTTAAAAAAGGTTATCTATAGTCTAATTTGAGAGAAAATGCCAGCTTTCTTAAAAAATAAGCATTGTTTTTCTATTGTTCACAGTATTTGTTTTTATTGAAAATGTTAACAGAATTTGATTTGTTCTCTTCTGACACACACAGAAAAACTCAACAGGTAAGTATCTTGTTCAGCTGTTGCTTTAAAAACATGTAGTTTTATGCAACACTCCAGAATTTAAGTCATTTGTACATAACTCTCGATTCTGTTTACATTGTAAATATATTTTTTATTGTAATCCTTCTTACGAAATTATGATCATTCTTGGGATTGTTGTTATTTCTAAGTGAATACTCACTACTGCAAAATTTTA
Organism: Maratus speculifer; assembly: GCA_964019185.1. Classification (NCBI taxonomy): domain Eukaryota; kingdom Metazoa; phylum Arthropoda; class Arachnida; order Araneae; family Salticidae; genus Maratus; species Maratus speculifer. Next base: position 2,183,956 of record CAXHSM010001491.1, read on the forward strand.
CTCACTTGCTGGAGAGTATGAAGAATCTTTCATGTAAAGTGTTAGCTGCCACCTGGAATATTTGGTAAATATAAATGTAAAATGTATGTCAAAAGTTTCAGCACAATAGCAATTTAAAAATAAAACTTTAAATATTCACTTTATTTCAATATATCACTTGTATATGTTAATAATATCCTTATCCTCTTGAGACCTGAGCATAAAATAACTCTACAAATATATAATTATTGCTTTTGCATAATAGAAATTACACCATGGATGACAGAAAGGGTCATTTTTATGAAATCAGTACTTTAGGAGACTGGTCATTTAGGTTTACAAAAATGGAGATAAAAGTACTAATCTAATTAAAATGCCAATTTAACTATCAATAATATAAATTTACCCAATAACAAAAATAAGGTCTTTAAACAAGTAAATGATCATCAAATCCCCAAAATTTTTTATTGTAAAGCATTTAAGTTAAAAAGTCATGAATATTTCATTCTTTTTTGGCCACAATGTCTTGAAGGCATTTTTGAAACTCTGATGGAAATAATATTTAATTTATGAGGTAATATTCATCAGTGCTGACATTTATTGGTTTTGTTTTAAAGCAAAAACATTCAGCTATATAGATGTAAAGTAAAACTGCAAAAAATTCAAACATTTTAGTTTTTAAGAAGAAATGAATGAAAGTACACATTTGTGTACCTCAGGTCTGAAGAGGATAGACATTGAAATTAACTTTTAAGTTTTACCATGGATTTTTTCAAACTATGGAGAACAAAAGTAGAACAAAAATAACCATGTCAAAAGTTTAAGCACAAAATCGTTTTTATGCAAATTTCACTATCTGATGTAAGCGGTTGTGCACGCAAACAATTTCTGGGTGTATAAGAAACAATCAGTTGTTGTTTTTGAGTTAGTATAAATGTCTGAGTTGAATGAATTTTCAGAGCAGGAGGCGTTAAAAATCTGGAGTATGAGAGCAAAATGTAAGTCTGTTTCTGAAACTGCAAGTACATTCAAAAGATCAAAACAAGGTATTTATCAAATTTTGGCTGGTGGTAATGATTTCAAATGAAAATTTTGTTCAGGAAGGCTGCCAGTGACTAGTTTGCCTGAAGATAGCTACATTAGAAATTTGGCTTCAACTGGTAATTACTCGCTTTCACAAATAAAACATGAGTCGGAGGACAAATATAAAAAAAATATTATTCATAGAAGAGTTTTGAATTCAAATACATCAAATACCATAAAATGACTCGATTACCGTATATCAAACGACATCATAAAGAAGTTAGATTACAATGGGCCAAAAAGCATATGTAATTTGGTGAAAAATTGCTGAATATCATATTCAGTAAAGAAAAAAAAATGTAACCTCGATGGCCCTGATGTGTTTAAGTACTATTGGCATCATCTCCGCAAAGAACCTAAGAGTATATTTAGCTGTCAACATAATGGTGGTTCTGTAATGGTATGGCAGGGGGGGGGAGCTATTTCTTGCAATGTTCAAACATCTCTAGCATTCATCTGTGGTCGTGAAAACTCTGAAAACTACCAAGAGACATTTGCAAATCATTTGTTACCTGTTGCTGAGGTTTTAGGAGGAGAAAAATGGTTATTTCAACATAATAATGCTTCGATTCATACCTCAAATTCAACTTCATCGTGGCTTAAGTCAAAAAAAGTGTCTGTTTTGAAATGATCCATAATTAGTTCAGATTTAAACCGTTTAGAAAATATGTGGGGTATTCTCACTGGTGCATTTTAACCAAATCGAAAGCAGTATTCTTCAGTTAAAGATTTGAAAAATGACATTGAGAACGCTTGGTTTAAAATTGAACCAGAAACAATGCAGAACCTCATTTTATCAATGGAAGAACGTATATTTAAAGTAATTCAACAGAAAGGAGCAATAATCAAGTATAATTTTTTTTAATTCTTGATCTGCTAAAGACTAAAAAAAAACTACTGTGCTTAAACTTTTCACACTTATTTTTGTTGTTTTGATAAATTTTATAATTTACGATAAATTTTATGGTAGAAATCTGTTAACTGGCTTTTTAAAATTACAATTTTTAGGTTATGTGAAAAGGAAAGTAACTTTAACTTATTAATAAAATTTTATTTTTAAATTTTCTGTTGTGCTTAAACTTTTGACACACATTGTGTAAATACTATTACAAAAAATTTTATGGAATCACTCATTTAGAAAGAATCCCACATCTGATAAAAAATCACTCAAATGGGACAAAATCAAATCATCTGTAGGAGATGTGTGAACAACATGGAAGTTTCAGTGAAATCATTTATAGTTTTAGAAATACAGTCGAGTCTCTCCATAACGAAACTCCATCCATCAAATTTTTCTATTTAACGAATTTTTTATAGGAACGGTTAATTTTTTCATGATTACATTAAAAATAATATCCATATAACGAAATATTTATCTCCATTTAACAAATTTTTTCGAAAATGTTCTATCATAAGTTCAGAAAACACTTCAAATTATTTATAGAATAATTTTTTTCGTTAATTTCTGGTTTATATTTCATAACTACTTTCCTCTACCTTATTCCTCATGTCCATAAAAAGGCATTAAACTCCCCCCAAGAAAACTCCCTTCGCCTTATTTTTTGCATGGTTGCACTTGACTTTGTTTTAGCCAAGACGAGCATGCATTCTTGGAAAAGATTGAAGCATTAGCTTGCTAGTGGGGTGATTTGAAACTATCACAAAGCATCCTGAATGATAAAACTATTCCATTATTGTCTTGAAAATGGTGTTTGTTTCTTGGTTTGGATAGTAAGACTGGAATAAGGATGAATTGCAGAAAATGTCATTTTTCAGCAGGTTTTTATCTACATAAATTAACTCTCATTACTTTTAAAGTTTATAGAGGATGTTTGTTGTTTGTGGCGACTCGGAGCATTTTTTGTTGTTGTGAGAGATCATTTGAATGAAGAATTGTTACTAACTGTCATCTTCTATTGAATATGCATAAAATCGCTTCTAGTTTAAACATTATTCTCTTTAATAAAGTAATAATTTTGAAAATAATCAATAAGACTCTGGGAGGGAAGTGGCGAAAATGTTTGAGAATATATGAAAAAAATTCTGTTAAATATTTCAAAAACTTAATTAAACAGCCCCAAAAAAATTCTGCTTCAAAATTTAAGCATTCAAGGAAAAAAGTTTTGCCGTTCTCTATTCAACAAATTTTTTGTGTGTACGATGGATTTCATTATATAGAGACTCGACTGTATGTATTCAAACCTCGCTGTTTGAATATTGATGAAAATTATATTATATTGTAAAGTGATGGAAATGTTATATGAAAATTGTTGAAATATCATAGAATGATTCGTGGGTTTTTTGTTTTAAGTTTAGTTGCAAACTAAAATGTTAACAGTTAAACTTCTGCAACATTAAATTACCATCGTGAAATATTTTGTTTTTCAACTGAAAGAAAATAAGTATAATACCAAGTGAAAGAAAATTAGAAAATATATATAATAGACCGGGAGGTACAAGACAGACAATCACCTCATTAAGATAATTACAACTGGAAATTTGAAATTTTATGAAATTTGATAAGCATATGAATATATAACTGGTCTGATAAGTCCTCTCTTAGTGAAAATGACATCGATAACAAATATTTAATTTGTTGGTTGATAGATTTCCCATTGTGTTTTCCTGCTGTTAGTAATCTATGTTTTTATACCATTGGGTGCAGGAAAACACAATAGTAAGTATATGAGATAATCGTTAAAATTGGCTTTCCGAGTGTTTTCCATCAAGATACCACTTGGCAGACCGATTTTATTTTAAAATGAGAATAAATTTTTAGCTAATTCTAGAATTTCAGCCATCAACTCGATGGGAATGATTTCCATACTGCTGCCTCCCTGTCTATAAACAACATACATGTATTGTATATGATTATTTTGAAACTGTTTAGTATATTCAATAACATGTATAATTTTCTGTTTAATTTTTTAACATAGTTGTTTATGTATGAATTACGTGTATGAATCATAAATCACTGCAGATTAAAGTTCTCATTAGTATTTATTTTCAGTTTCTGCCACGCTGATTTTAACCAGTTACAACCACTCATTTTACCCTCCCCGGCAAAAACTTGCAAGCCCTGCAGCTGATGTTCTTTTATGATTATTATTCTCTCTATAGACACTATTGTAAATTAGTTTGATGTTTTTACTTCTCACATTTTATCATCCAATTTGCATAGATCTTAGACTGATTCTAGACTGATCTTAGAATATATTTCCATGTGAGCGGTATTTTGACATTGCATGAGAAAAAGCATCTTAATTTAGCTATTATCCATTTATAATAGGTCTTTAATATTGTAAAAAGACTAATAAATGATTAAATTATTACCATGCAATATAGCTTGAATGATGAAAGAATCATAAAAATCTTGTCTTAATAATCATTTATATTAGACTGAGAAATGAATGATTTTGGATTAATTCCATCTAAACACATTTGTACATTATATTAATCTTAGAAAAATAATTTGATGTTTGCCTCACTGTATTAAAGTATCATTACACTGTGTTATCAATACAATGTTTTACAGTGATGTTATAAAATTATAGAACTTCATCATTAAATTTTCTTCATTTCTTTTTAATATTCATTAAAAAACTTTTTATTTTAATGTTTATAGTTTGTTTTATGTTAAATATGTTTGATAGCGGTTCTTACTTAGTTTACATATAATAATTTTATATATACTCTAATCGGTATATAATTACGAAGTGAACCTGATGCACTTTTCCTTTTCCAAGTATCAGATAATTATTAGGTTTCTATTGTAGTTTTTAATACTATCATACAAATTTTATTTCAATTCCATTTAATAAATTAATTGTTATTTTTCTTTAAAAATGTACTTTTTTCTTATATATTATTTTTTAATGAATCATAAAAAGTGATTAAGTTATTTCTATTTATTGCAGGTACATAAAACTACAAAGTTAGATACACATCAAATCAATCAAAACAGTCTTTAAATTTAGAATATGCAGCAAAATATTTCTTTACAAAACATTTTTGGAAAATCAGCTTCTACCTCACAGCAGAGAAAATGTTTTGTGTGTGAGATATGCAACAAGAGTTTGTCTCATAAGAATAGTTTAAGACAACATCTGTTAATTCATACTGCTGAAAAACCTTTTGTTTGTGAAATATGTAACAAGAAATTCTCTCAAAAGAGTAATTTAAGCACACATCTGTTAATTCCCACTGGGGAGAAACGTTTTGTCTGTGAAATATGCCACAAGAAATTCTCAAGCAAGAGTTGCTTAATCAGGCATCTGTTAATTCATACTGATGAAAAATCTTTATTGTGTGAAATATGCAACAAGAAATTCTCTCAAAAGAGTGGTTTAAGCACACATCTGCTAATGCATAGTGGTGAAAAACCTTTCGTGTGTGAGATATGCAAGAAGAATTTTTCTCGAAAGAGTAATTTAAGCAGGCATCTGTTAATTCATACTGGTGAGAAACCATTTGTCTGCGAGGTATGCAACAAGAAATTCTCTCAAAAGGGTAATTTAAATTCACATCTGTTAATTCATACTGGCAATAAATCTTTAGTGTGTGAGTTTTGTAGTAAGAAATTCACTACAAAAAGTCATTTAAGCAGTCATCTGTTAATTCATTCTGGCGAGAAGCCTTTTCTTTGTGAGATATGTAAAAAGAAATTCGCTCAAAATAGTAGTTTAAGCAAGCATCTGATAATTCATACTGGTGAAAAACTTTTTGTATGTGAGATATGTAACAAGAAATTCTCACGAAACTGTGATTTAAGAAGACATTTATTAATTCATACTGGTGAAAAACCTTCTGTGTGTGAGATATGCAACAGAAAATTTTCTCAAAAATGTACTTTAAGACGGCATCTGTTAATTCATGCTGGTGAGAAACCTTTTGGATGTGAGATATACAACAACAAAAAATCTCTCAACGGGGTGTTTTAAGCACACATATGCTAATTCATACAATTAAGAACCCTTGTGTATGAAAGATGTACAACAAAAAATTCCCAAACGAGTGCTCTAAGCAGACATTTTTTAATTCATACAAGTAAAGCCTCGTGATGAGAGACATGCAACAACAGTAAATATCTAAAAAGATTCATTCAAGATAACTTTCATACTGCTTAGAAAACTAATCTGCAAAACAAAAAAATTCTCTTAAGAGATATTTAAATTCATTTGTATTTATTCATAGCAGTGAGAAATCTTTTGTGTATGAGATATGTAACAAATAGTTTTCTCATAAGATTAATTATTGCACACCTCTCTTATTTCATACTGGTGAGAACACTTCTGTGTGTGATATATGAGACAGAAATTTTGTTCTTAAGGGACATTTAAGTGCACTTATTTATTCATAGTGGGGGAAATATTTTGAAAAAATTGATTAAAGCAAAGATTTCTTTTAGAGATCTGCTTGGGTTAGTCTCGGGCCGACCGTTATTCACGTATTTGGGCCAAGCCGAGACCATATTTTTTTTTGTCTCCAGTCTGGACTTTTCGGGCTTTTTTGTAAGGATCAAGCTGGGCCAGTATTAACTTATTTTTCCATACCGATTCGGGACAAGCTGAATTCTTCCACGTCTTCATGAGCCAAAATTTTCAATTCTGGTTTTGGCACCGCGCATATTAAAATTACTCTCTCGGTGCGGGCTGGTCCTTTCAAACTTGAGTAAAATTTGGCCTAGCCTAACCAAAATTTTTTAAATGCCTACATTTTTAGATATGTAATTATTCTAATACTAAACAGTAAAACTTATACTTTTTAAAGAAATATAAATTTCTAGACTTATTAAAATAAAGTCGAGTTTCTCTATAAGAAACTCAATATAACGAATTTTTCGTAAGAACGGTCAATTTTTGCATAAATCAATAACAAATAAACCCTGTATACACAAATATATATCTCCATATTGCAATTTTTTTCAGAAATGTTATTTCATTTGTTCAGAAAACTCTTTGAACTGTTTTTGGAATCCATTTTTTTTTTAATTTGCTGATACCTGGTTTATATGTCACAGCTGCAAACTTCTACTTTATTCCCTATGTCCAAAAAAAGGCATTTGTATGTTTCTCTGTGGAAAAACAAACTTACTGGCACAGTGTCTATTGGATTCTTCCATAGTCACGACTGACTTCGTTTCGAAAGGATGAGCATTTGCTTTTGCTAATGGAACGGTTTGCAGCTGTCAAAAAGCATAACATAGCTTAGAAAAGAGAGCCTTTTCTCCTAACCCTTTATCTACCGAAATTTGAATTCATGAAAATTTTACGTTCTAAAGTATTTTACGTAAATTGTTTTAACTAAATTAAAAGATTTGCATAATCATTTAATAATTTTTTGTAGGATTTTAGAAGGTTGGTGGATTTAGAAGGATTAATTAAAGTAGAATTTACAGGGATTTTGTGGAATATTTATAACCCCACTCAAATCTTTTATTTTAAATTGTTTTCTTTGTATTTTGTAGAATTATAAAATGTACAAATATGATGTTTTACAATATAAATATAGAAATATTTCCTCATTGAAAAATTCCCATCCCCCTTCCTCAGCGCCAAGAAAGCTGAAAAGACGCAAAGGCAAAAGAAATTATCCTTTTAAAAATATTTTTGTTTTGTGTAACCAATAATGCTTTTTTAACAAAATAAAGCAATGTATCTGTAACTCATTTTAAACAGTATTACAACAAAATGACGTATTGAAAAAATTTTATTATAAATAACTTTTGTGGTATTTATAAGTACTGTCGGTTGAGAAGGGGTTAAATGTTTTAATGCATGACAAATTTTATACATATTTTCCATTTTTTAAGATAAATGTTTTCAGTAGTCCAAAAAGCTTGTAAATTGTATTTCTGTTTTCTTTACTCTCGCCTTTTACTGTTATTTTTATCTGGCAGTTTTACAGAAGAGTCAAATGTCAATCCACTATACTTTTTGAAACATGTAAAGACTACAAATGAATTCAAATCATTCCAAGAATTCTTTATAAGATGCTTTACTTTCAGTAAAAGATATTTTTTTCATGTAAGGTTTTAAAAGAAAATCAGACATTACAGGTGACATATATTTCAAAAAAGTTATTTTTAAAAGTCATGGGAAAGTACATTATGTATATGAAACAACATAATATATTTATTCATAATGCCAGTAATGAAAAAAAAATTAAGATTTTCTAAGTATCAATATTTCACTATATAGTGCATTTTATTCTTGGAACATAAGATAGCTTTCACTAAAAATGTTTAATTTTTTTTATTGATTTAAATTTGCTATATCACTGATTATAATTATTTCATTTTTTTAATGAAGTTATTTATGTAACAATGTTTATTCAATTGATAAATATGCATACATATGTAATAAGAAAATATATTTCAAAATACCTGGTTGAAACCAAATAAACTAAGTTTTTTTCCAAGCCTGGTCTTAAATGTACTATTAATATAATGATGTTAATGTAAATCACACAATAATTACTTGCAGCATCATTAAAATAAAACAGAGCATTTATTTATTGAAAAAAAAGAACAGAAAGCATTAGTAAAAATTTGGAATCTAGCACTTAAATATGCCCTCTGATATAAAATTCACTCAATTTAACTTTGAATAGCTCAGAAAAATTTAAAATAGATTCTGTAGTTAAGCTTTTCTTTATTAATGGTTGACCGATAAATAGTATTAAATAAGGGATTAAAAAATGGGGGTACGACTATTATTGTTTTTGCATCAGTTTAATTAATCGCAGCAATTCAATGAATGAATCCTTTTAAGTGAATCGTAACGTGTGTTTAAGTGAATCGCCTATAAAATATTTGTTTAAAAAACAAATATTTTATAGTTTTCTGCATTTAGAAAAATGGTACTTATCTATTCTCATGCTGGTAGGCTACACTATATCAACAATGTTACTACTTACAGCATTTTATTTTTCTTTGTAATGTCACGATTCATTCTTGCGTTGGCGTTTTGTGTCTCGCCCTGTCTATAATGTCAGGTAATTTTAAAAAAATGGATTTATTGATATCATCCTCTTTATTAAAATAAGTTATTGCTAAGATAGTTTCTTTTTGTTAATCATCATCTAAAATACTGCAACTTGCAGTTTGATAATATGACTACATGAAATTTTATGTGTCCCAACATTTATTCTGCCCATAGTCATTTAAAGCATTATTAAAATGTTTTTTTTTTCAGCAGATACCTTTATTTAATTATTTGTGATTAATTAGGCAAATAATATTCATTTTTAAATTTCGAAACAAGAAACTCTTTTGAATTTCTATTAACGGATAAATCTAAAACATTGTGTTTCTCATAGAATGAATTTGGTGGTATTCTGTTCTATTGAAAGTAAATATTTTTTATGTAATTTATAGCTTAGTGAAGTTGTTTTATAAATTTTATCAAAAATTACGTAAAATATCAAAACAATTTACAAAACCAAGTGAAACTCCACTGTCTTCATCATATTTGATCCATTACCAATAAATGCTGTGGATGCACTGATTTAAAAAACAAATATTTTATAGTTTTCTGCATTTAGAAAAATGGTACTTATCTATTCTCATGCTGGTAGGCTACACTATATCAACAATGTTACTACTTACAGCATTTTATTTTTCTTTGTAATGGCATATTTAGTTTAGGTACTTACGAATTAACGCCACCGCAGTTATAGATTTGGCATTTTTTAATCTACACCTAAATTTTTTGCGACAAATCATAAAATAAAACACTTTATTTAAAATTAAAACACTTTCAAAATTCAAAACACTATATTTAAAAACAAAGTAACATATCGGATTTCGGTGGAAAATGGGCCGATATAGAGTCACTTCTGCTGCGGTGGCGTTAATATGTAAGTACCTTAATTTATTATATTTATTTATACAGTAGACTTTCTCAAATCTGTAATTCTTGGGACTAGAAGTTTTGCAGATTTCTGGTCATTGCTTTGTCTATATTCTTTTAAACAGTATTTAGAATGTAATTAATAATGCAATCAAAACTATAATTAAATTTTATTTACAATGTAATGAAATATTCACATAAGAAGCAAACTAAAATAAAAAAATTTTGATCATTTTTAAAATATTAAAAGCAAAAGTAAATTTAATAATCAATAATGCATGATTAAATATCTATTATAAAGATCGGATGCATTTTTACTAAATTATTCAATGAAACTTGCCTCATAAAGGTACATAACTAATTCACATCAAAATCATAAAATAAGGAAGTTTTATTTCATGTTTAGACAAACATAATAACTGGAAAAGCTTGTTTAATAAATAAACATATTAGGTCAGATGATTGTGATCACTACTGACATCAGCAGGTACTTACGTATTAACGCCACCGCAGCTACAGATTTGGCGGTTTTTAAGTATCGCCAAGCTACATTCAAAATTTTTGTGACAAATCATAAAATAAAACACTTTATTTAAATCAAAATACTTTCAAAATCCAAAATACTTTATTTAAAAACAAAGTAATCAATCGGATTTTGTGGGAAAATGAGCCGAGAGCCGATATAAAGCTTAACTCCTGTAACAACGCTGAAGAAAAAATAAAATTGCATCTTGTTCTGTTTTTGACAAATCTGAAATATGCATTTTTGTAGCTCTAAAAAATGGCGTCAAAAATCAGCAAACAACAAAGCAATAAGGAATCCAAACAATAACTGCGTGCGGGCGAACAACAAGATTGCTCTTTATTGCCGCATTAGTGCAACTTCTATTGCGGTGGCGTTAATACGTAAGTACCTATCAGCAATATCTTGATTTTTTTTTCAGAAATAAATTTATTCTTCCTTCATGATTAAACATGAAATAAATATTATTAACAAAAAATACAAATAAAAATATAGATGGACTATATGTAAAACTGAAAAAGTCAAATTTTATGCCTATATCTGAACTGAATGTTCATTGCTTACAACCATAAATTATGTGTGGATTTTATAGAGTTGTAGATTTGAGGGAGTCTACTGTATTACCTTATAGAGTTAATTTAAGGGTTTTTTATATGATATTTAACATTTTCTACTGTGAATTTCTTTTAAATATCCACTTTATTTAAATAAGGACTATGTATTTGGGTAGTTTTGCGAAAGAAACTATAATTGAAAATGTCATTATATTAATGCTGAACTAGAAATCTGAGGGATTTTTAACATAGAATATTTGAGATGTATGTGTTTTTGTAATGTTTGTAAGTCACTATCGTAAATTTGTTATCCCAAATCTTTTTCTGAATTTTTGTACAGTAGACTCCCTCAAATCCACACAGCTTGGGACCACAGTTTATATGTATTTTAGAATTTTGCGGATTTCTGGTCATTGTTTTGTTTACATTTTTTAAACAGTAATTTGAAATATAATTGTAATGTAATTCAATTTAATGCAATTGAAATTGGAATGAATGCTTATCCATACAAATATTATAAATAGGAAAGTGTACGTCTGTTTGTTTGTTCATCTTTCATGGCAGAACAGAGCAATAAATCGACATGATTTTATAAGTGGAGATATTTAAAGGAATATAGGCTACTCTTTGTCTCTTTCTAAACTTAGAATAATAAAAATTTAGATAATTTTTAAATCGATTAAAATATTAAAAGCAAAGGTAATAATTAATAATCAATAATGTATGATTAAATATTCATGATAAAGATTAAATGCATTTTTTCTCTAAATTATTGAATGAAACTTGTCTCGTTAAAGTACATTACTAATTCACATCACAATCATAAAATAAGGAAATTATATTTCAGGTTTAGTTATATTTAATAACCAAAGAAGCTTTATTAATACCTAAATATATTTCGTAGCAAGGATGTGATTACCAATAATATAAGCTATATCTTGATTTTTTTTTAATGAGAAATAAATATTTTTCCTTCATGAGAAAACATGAGTTCAGTAATACAGCAGCCTCCCTCAAATCCGCACAGCTTGAGACGACAGGTCGTGCAGATTTTAGAATTTTGTGGATTTCTGGTCATTGTTTTGTTTGTAGTTTTTAAAAAGTAATTTAGATGTAATTAATAATGAAATCTAAAGTATGATGAATATTTAAATTATACTAAAATATTAAAATAATTATATACTAAAATAAAAATTTAGGCAATTTTTATAATGTTTAAAATATTAAAAGCAGAGGTCAAGTTAATAATCAATAATGGAAATTAAATATTCATTATAAAGATAAAATGTGTTTTTTCTAAATTACTTGATGACACTTGCCTCATAAATGTACATTACTAATTCAGATCAGGATCATAAAATAACAAAGCTTTATTTCAATTTTAGCCTGAGTTAATAACTAAAAAAGCTGGATTAATACATAAATATATTTGGTAAGATTGTGATTAGGATGTATAAAAAAAAGAGCAGGGTAAAAAATGTCCCGCCAAAATAAAGTCACAACTGTTAATAGCAATTATATCTGCCATGCTTACATAGGATTGAATGTATTAACAAATTTTACATCTTGTAATATAATTACTATGTGTGTAATAACAATGATATCAGCAATATCTTGTTTTTTACAGAAATAAATTATCCTTTCTGAATGAAAAACATGAATTCAATAACCTTAAAAAAATTACAAATTAAAAAATATATGGAATTGATATAAAACTAAAAAAGTTAAATTTTGCACCTACATCTGAACTGAATTTTCATCGTTTACATCAGTAAATCAGATGCGGATTTTACAGAATTGTGGATTTTAGGAGTGCAGATTTAAGGGAGTCTACTGTATTAACAAAAATTACAAATTAAAATACATATGGAGTTGTAGTAAAGCTATACGAATCGAATTTTGTCCCTATATCTGAATTGAATGTTTCCTTGTTTACACCGGTAAATTATGTGCAGATTTTAGAATTGCATATTTGTGAAAGTCTACTGCATTAAATTCTACAATCTTGCTATTAAAAAAGCATTTTTATACTGCTTCTAGTCGCACATTATTTGGAATTAAATAACCTACAGAATCACTGCTCGAAGTTTTTGGTATGTTAAAATTGAGTGTTTAACTAATGCTAAAATGCCTTTGAAATAATTCTGTATTGTAAATGCATATCAAAGTTTCAAATATTCAGGTTCAGATAACTTTTGTTTGTCATGTAAGAATGAACACAAGTCTCACAGGCAATCTGAAATTTTGCTAAAGTCTGATAACCTTGAACAAATTTAAAGTCACTGTTGAATTCAGACACTTTTCTCCAGGAGAGATTTCCGTGGCCCTGGGGGGGGGGGGACATTACTGAGTTCCAGGGAGAAAATTGTATTTTTTGACCAATGAAAATGAAAAATTTTAAATTTTCCAGGGGGGAACACTTTATTGCTCCAGGGGGGATTCAACGGTGTTTAAAGTTTATGTAATGCAATGCGCTTGCACAACACTATCCTGAAATAAGAAGTAACACCTTTTCTCCACCAGATGGCATATTCAAGTGCTTGAATCGCCAATATATCTGCAACATCATTACTAAGAGGCAGTTTATCTCAAAATTTGGCAAAATGTCGTTTAATTGTGTAATGTTTAATTGTGAATATCTTGATCTCATTTTTTTCCACATACAGCCCTCCCCACTTAAACGGGTAACGGATAATCGAATACCCCGCTTATTCGAATAGAACTCTCCGGAACCGAATTGACCACTAGCATAGGGCGGAGCTAGCAATGTTTCCCACAAGCGTTACGGTATTTGATTGGCTTTTGGTGAACGCTTGTGGGATAAATGGAGAAGCTGATTAGCTATAATCCATCGTGACGTTCTTTGACGTCAGAAATGCTTGTGGTCCATTTATCGCCATTGGATCTATCTTATTTTTCTCCTCTTAAACCGAATAAATCTCACGAACCTCCCCGCTTATTCGAATACGGATGAACTATGTTTAAAATTGGGCGCGAAAAACACTTTCCATCTTGAATTTTTCTTAACCTTTTGTCATTTTCGGCTCCTTTACGCTGAAGACAAATTATCAGTTCTTCCTGCAATGATTTCGGCCGGCAGGTGTGTAATGGACAGATAAAATGATCTCCTATCCTTTTTCTGGGAATGGGCGAAATAAGTCGGCAAACATGGATTATTTTTGCATTTTGTAAGTTTAGTCGCTTTTTTGAGAGGAAAAAGGCTTTGCTATGAATTTTAAATGGAAAGCTTTAAACCTTTTTGATAAACAAAGCGTTAAATAAGAAAACAGAAGTCCAGGTAGCAAAAGATTTTAAGCCTGTTCTTAAATCAAAAAGAGCAACTTTATGACATCAATTTCAATTTATTTTTGCTCGGAATTGTATGAAACTAGAAAGTATTGTTGTTCAGAAATTAACGAATAGCACTCAGTTTAGAGTACGAATAGCACGGGCCGGAATTTCCAAGCCCGGGCCCGGCCCGTAGGAAAATTTTTTCGGCCCGGCCCGTTGTAAAACTCAAAAGTTCGACCCGAGTCCGGCCCGGACCGTTTTGGCCCGTTACAATTTCTGCGATTTCTAAAACATTCAGATTTTTATCATATAATTAAGATTTTTTTAAAGAGTACTGCATACATATCTATGAAATGATTTTACAGTATATTTTACAGGAAATACACATTAGTAACATTAATGATTACTAAGATTCTTAGGCTTTCAACATTCAAATAAAGATTCATTAAAAAATTAATATGGCTTAGAATTAAAGAAAAAAAAATAAAAACTTCGTAACTTTTAAAGCTGTTTAATAAAGGAAGATTTATAAAAATATTTCTATATCATTTTATTAAAGATTTTAAATCCAAATTCATACGTTAATTCTAAGAAGCTCCTTTCTGATACATTTCTAAATTCATTTTTTTCTCAGAAATGCATAAGATTAGCAGGTGTCTTTATTCAGAAACTATATAATCGAATGGCGTTATCCATTTTTTGATACAAGCAATTTAAGAACACTGCAAGCAAATAAAATATTGCCATAGTTAGCGTTTTGAACAGAATTTCCGGAAGCGATAGCATGGGAAGGGGGAAAACCTGCAACCATTTGAGAAACTATTGTATCTCAACAAGGTTATACAAGTATTTTATTTACCAAAAATGAAAAACGCTATTTGATTCCAAATCCCTTCAATAGTTAGGCTTATCACTTTTATATTTTTACAATTAAAAATTAATGTAAAAATGTGTCAAACTTTCGCGTTATTGAAAAAGTAATTTAAAAACCATCAAGAAGTATATATCCAAAGATTAAGCTAACATAAGTTCTTTATCGCTGTTCATAATTTTACAAATTATGTTGTCTGCCCTACAGATCTTGAGAACAATTAAGTCTTCTTTCGGTCCGGCAAGTCTATATGTAGAAAAATGATGCCTTGATCTCCATTTTTGATCTTGGCCCTGCACGAGTCAGTTTAAAAAATATTAAAACGGGTTACACACAATGTAACTGTCCGGTGCCGATCTCTACACTGCACAAATTACACTTTTATATTGATGCTGTCAAACTAGTATGGCTCGTGACGCACATTTATATTTATTCTCGTTAAAACCATTTTCGTTGAAAATAGGTTTATATTTTATCGTTTATGTTTAAATCTTTAAAACGGGCAGGTAAGCCCGAAAATTTTTATATCGGCCCGGCCCGGCCCGTACGGTCCGTTCAATTTTTTGCAGGCCCGGCCCAGCCCGTTTATTTTGTTTGTCGGCCCGGCCCGGCCCGGCCCGTTGAAAAAAACATTCTAATTCTGCCGGCCCGGCCCGTTAGCGAATTCGAAACGATTCCGCCGGCCTGGCCCGTGCAGACCTCTAACTCAGTTTCCCGTTTTTTTTTATAACAGAGCAGATTTTTCAGAAACTAGTGTCAAATTGGGCGTTTTAAACTAACTTTTCGCGGAAGAGAAGAAAATCCAGTACAAATTGGAATAAAAATCACCTTCTCACGTGAGCCAAAAAAAAAAAAAAAAAATTATAACGCAATAGGTAATGGATCGATCAAAAAGTAGAAAACTGAGTTAAATTCCAGATCTCTTCCATGGTCAGGTTTTGTAATTTGATATCTTTCCATTAAAAATGCATTCGTAAATGGGTCAAAACGCTTGTTGAGCAAAGCAGTTGAGAAGAGCATTAAAATATCGCAGACGTAAGTTTCCAATATGAAACGCAATGCCAATATAATCCAAAAAAAAAAAACAGAGATAAAATGGAAGTTTTGGATCAAAAGAAGGAACATAATCTCAATTTTTATAACATTGGTCAATATGCGCTGGAAAGGGTTTAGCAAAAAAAAAGCGAAACTTTCGTTAATAAATGGCGCTATGATTCTGCAAGAAGCGTGGTGCTCACGCGCAAAAAAGTTTCGACGTAAACAAACCACTTTAAACGACGTTTTTAAGCCTGCGTAAGTAACATAAATTACAAATAGCAAAGCCTTAATCAAATTCCAATGAATTACATAAAGTATAATGTCAATCATACAGCTATATGTACTGATATTAAATTATTGCGTACTTACTTTATATTAGTATTTGTATTTATTTTGCTAATTTACATTGTTATATAAACGATTTTATTATGCTATTAATTAATTATGCTGTAGATGGTTGTTTTAACTTTTTCTTACACATTAAATATTACATTTCTAGGATCCCTGTTTAATCAAATACCTCGCTTAATCGAATATTTTTTCTGGAACCATCAATATTCGTAGTAATTATATTAGGCCGTAATTATATCAGGATTTATCGGCCGACTGTAGTAATTATATCACAAGATGTAAAATTTGTTAATACATTCAGTCGTATGTAAGTATTGCTGATATAATTGCTATTAACAGTTGTGACTTTATTTCGGAGGGACATTTTTTACCCCGCTCTTTTTTTATACATTCATTTTTTTCTGATAATGTGGGGCAGGGAGAGAATTATTCCTAGTAAATATGTATTTCTTTTTAATCTTTCTTAATATATTTGTTTCCTCTCGTTATCATGGTTTTGTTTCGTCTCCGATTATGGCACAAAATGATGTTGGCTTTTTTTATGTGGAACACACTGCATTTCCAACCAGAAAGTTTATTTAATAAAATGTGTCATTCATTAAACATAATAGTTATATAAAATGCACTTAATTTCATTCTTTTATAAAAATTTTAGATTCAAATTATAATTTTTTTCATTAAAAAAAAAAACAGAAATAGGCATTATGATCATGGTCAGGCTGCAAACACATAGACAGACTGAATTCATAAACACTTTTAATCAACGCTGGAAAGTTCTTAAAAGATTAATGCTTTTTATCATTTTTTTGTTAGGATTTTTATTTGTGACCTTACCCATACAAAAAATTTCTTATAGAATCCTATAAAATCATAGCTTATTTTTATAAAAGCTAGTTTAACCAAAACATATTGAAATAATTTTAGAAGTTCAATAAAATAATCTATAAAAATATTCATATATATTCTATAGTATATTCTAAAAAATATTTCAATTTTTGTGTGAAAATAGTCACTCTTCTAGATAGAGGTAGATTCAATAACTCATGATTCTATTTACATTGCAAAGATAATATTTTTTATAATCCTTTTTTACAAAATGATGACTATTGCTGGGAGTGTTTGTTATTTCAAAGTAAATAATCATTACTGGGAAATTTTAATCACTAGTGAGGAATATGAAAGATTTTTGATGTAAATTTTTTGTCGCCATCTGGAATGTATTTGGTAGATGTGAGTCTGCAAATGCTGTTACGAAAATAGTCATGGAATAACTCATGTAGAACGAATCCTTTATCTGAAAAAAAGATTACTGAAATGGGACAAAATCAAGCTGGAGATGTATGAACAGTATTCAAAATTTGAATGAAATCATTCAGAATTTTAAAAATATATGTTCAACATTAGGTGATACTCTAAAGATAAAGTAGGAAAATATTTCTTGTAAGAAATTAAAACGATTATACAGTCATCCACTGAAGAAACTAACAATATAACTGAAAATATAAAGCAGTATGCTAATCAAGAATATATTAATAGACAGTATGAAGAGAAAGAAAAACAAATATAGAGTTTTTAAACTTGAAACAAACTTTGCATTTAGATCCATTTTGTGAATTACCTTTTTGATTTTAGAAAAACTTGTTTAAAATAATTGAACTTTTTAAATCTCCTGTAATGACAACATATCATTCGGTTTCATGATCACGTATATTCTTTAAGTGTAATATTATAGCACATTTGTCTTTTATAAATATCTAAGATAAGTAATGCATGTGCACTATGCTAATTTCTTATATTTGATTACACTAAATTGAGTAAATTGATTTTTAATTTATTACTTTGTAGACAGTTGAATTTATTTGAGATGTTTATATGATTCCTATTATAATGTTCTTAGTTCACTTTTCCTTTTCATATTTGCTTTAATTAATTGTAGGCTAATTAGAAATGTTGTAAGAGGAATTATCTGTGAAAATGCCATTAATTTGTTACTGACTTCGAAATGTGAAGGAATTTTAACGTAAGATATTTGAAACCATTCAGTTTCTCTTAAAAAACTTTAAAATCATTTTAATAAATTAATTCTACCAAATCGATTTTTCTACTTTCAAATTGAATTTTAAAATCTTCCTTTTAAACTGGTACTTTTATGCTGCTTGTAGATGATGCATTATAACTGCAACACACTTGTTCGAAATAATGCTGTTAAGATAATTTTTATCTAACATATTGGAATGTTTATTGGTTGATTTGTTTTTACAATAAAATATGCTTTTGCATGATATTTCCCTCTCATTTTGCCAGAGCTAGGATATGGTCTGCAGAAAGTGGTTTTTGCATGCCAATGGCAGTAAGTGGTTATAACCAATTTTAACTGGCAGAAATTGACAACAACTTGGAGAAAATCTCTTCATGAGACTTTTCTAGTAATACAGTTGATTCCCTCAAATCTACACAGATTCGGACCAGGGATGTTGCGCATTTTAGAATTTTGCAGATTTCTAGTGATTGCTTTGTTTAAAATTTTTAAATGGTAATTTGAATGTAATTAATAATGCAAACGAAACTATAATGAATGTTTACAAAATAATAAAATATTAATATAATTAAGTAAAGTAATGAATTAAATTAATAAAAATTAAGACAATTTTGTAAAGATTAAAAGCAAAGGTCAAGTAAAAAAACCAATAATGTTTGATTAAACATTCATTATAAAGATCGGATGTGTTTTTCCTTAATTATTCAATGAAATTTGTCATCTACTAAATCACATCAAAACATAAAAAATTGAAGTTTTATTTCAGTTTTAGCCTGACTTAATAACCAAAACAGCTTTATTAATATAAGAAATATATTTGGTAAGAAGATAGTAATTACCAATGACACCAATGACTGCAATACATTGAATTTTTCAAAAATAAATTTATTCTTCCCTCATGAAATAAACATAGATTTAGCAATATTAACAAAAATTACAAATTAAAATATATACTGATTGATATAAAGCTAAAAAAGTCAAATTTTGTCAGCATATCTACACTGAATGTTTCATTGTGTACATCCGTAAATTATGTGTGGATTTTAGGATTGTGGATTTTAGAATTTTGCGGATTTCGTTGCTTTGTTCATTTTTTTAAAAAAGTAATTTGAATGTAATTAATAATGAAATCAAAAGTATAATGAATGCTTACAATATACTAAAATATTAAAACAACTAATAAACTAAAATAATAAAAATTTAAATAATTTTTAAAATGATTAAAATACTAAAGACAAGGGTCAAGTAAATAATCAATAATGTACAATTAAATTTTATTATAAAGATGAAATATGTTTTTCCTAATTTATTCAATGAAATTTACCTGATACAGGTACATTACTAATTCACATCAGGATCATAAAATAATAAAGCTCTATTTCAGGTTTAGCCAGATTTCATAACTAAAAAAGCTTGATTAACACATAAATATATTTGGTAAGATTATGATTACTAATGATATCGGCAATATCTTTATTTTTTTTTTTTTTTTCAGAAATAAATTATTCTTTCTTCATGAAAAACATGAATTCAATAAAATTAACAAAAATTACAAATTAAAAAATGTATGGAATAGATATAAAACTAAAAAAGTGAAGTTTTGCACCTGCATTTGAACTGAGTGTTTTATTGTTTACATCTGTAAATTATGCATGGATTTGATGGAGTCTACTGCATATGAAAAATGCTAAATTGAATATAAAACTTAAAATGATTAACACTAATATTAAAATTGATAACATGCAATAAAATATATACCAAATCAAATTTTAGTTTATAATTATTATGTGTTAATAATTCATATTCACTATTTACATTAGTTTATAAAAAGTAAGTGGTATTTTTCCATTATAGAAGCCTTCACATTTTTTTTAATAGCTATTTGCTTTTCCACATAATTCAGGCTTTAAGGCAGAGATTTATTCCAAATGATACAAACAGCTATAAAAGAAACCTAATAAATGCTTATGAGTGTTTATATATATTTATATAAAAATAATAATTCTACATTTATAGACATATATATGCATGCGTATTAGGGGGGCCGAAAAAAACTTTTTTTCGATTTTCGATGGTGGCGGGTGCGGAAAACTGGCTACTGGTGGCACTCAGTTCACACAAATAATTTGAGATTTTTTGGACAATTCCTTACCCTGCCGCAAATCGCGTGAAATTTAAAAAAAATGCTGATTTTTGAACTTTTTTAGCAAAAATTTTAAAATGATAAATTAAGTTTATTTTGATTGTGTTTAATTGAAAAGATATATTTAATGAGTCAAATGTTTCAATAACCTCTAACTATTCATTATTTTAATGCTATGTTCTTTAAAAATGTACAGCTTTTAGTTTGTTTTGCATTCGGTACCAACGTGAAACAACCCAGAACTCACCACAAGGAGTTATCTGCACGCCGAGTCTTACCTGCCCTCCTACCCACAGAATGTTATATTAAAAATGCACTGAATCACACTGTACATTTGCGCTACAGTCTTTTTTAGAAATGAACTTTAGTATCTTTTTCCATACTGGCAGTTTTACTCTAATGAAGGTATGTCTTTCTTTACTCCCACATACCTTTGATTCAGCTTCTGTCACAATTTATAACGACTCTTTTTACAGCTTGGGAGTGACTTGGAAAACAAACTATTGATTCATCCAACATGGATTCTTAAATTACATTTTCTCTACTTTTTTCTAGTGAAAAGGTTTTTGTTATAAGAGGTTCGCTGATTTCGGTGGCAACTTACTCGATAAACTCATAGTATTCCATTGCTTTAAAGTTTAGCTTTGGAACTTGAAACTCTCGCACTATGTTGGTTTTTTATCTTATTTAAATTGTGGCATAACTTTTTTTCTTTCCATGCCATTCTTCTAATATATTGTCTATCATCGGTTGATGTTGCTATCAGTAAATTCTCGGAATGGCCATAGTATCTATTTGTTTGGATGACTGAATACACTGTTTCCTTTAGGTCATCTGGAAAAAACATTGAAAGTTTAACTATCTGCCACATATGTCTAGGTCCTTCCACGTACCCTAGCCTTTTCCGCACAGAAAACCACACGAGCGTATATACTCGTTTCACGTACCTGAGCGAGATGTTTTAATGCTTTATCAGGATTTAAACTACTAACGCATGAGTGTAAAATTCTGTAAGCAGTTGTGATTCAGCTCAATTTCACAGTTGGTCCAGGCTATCTGTTTTCCATTTCTTGAGAACATACTCTGGTTGAAACTGCTGCATAAATATTAAATAAGTACTTAGATCGGTATTTAGATCTTCAGTATTTTCCATTTCTGGTATCCATGAAACAGCAATAGGCTCAAACAAAGTGACACGTACATTTTTCACGCCCCATTAGTCTAGCACCGATTGGTTTGGCAAAGGTCTTAGGTTCCGTGGTTCCACCATCAAGTTTAGAAAGTAGATGTTGAAGCGGGATATCGTTCGCATGAAGAATACATAACAAATGTTGCAGCTCTCTTCCTAGTTTTTTTTTTCTAGACAGGAAGTGACACCATTGCGTTTTCCTGTATTAACAGTAGTGCCATCACACCCAAGTGCTATCAGTTCTGAAAAGTCTAACTTGTGGTGACTTGGAAGATTATATAATGATTCTGTTATTTCTTTTCATTGCTCGAACAAGGTATCAAGTGACCCAAGTATTCCTAACCAGGCTCAAATAACATGGTGATGTGTTACTCACCTTTCTCTCGACGGTGCCGCTTGTTTTGTTTTTTCCTCTGAATATACTTTTATCCTTTCTACCATCAAAAAATATGCTTTTATTTTTCCTTCTTTCAATAACTTATTCTACCTGTATCTTCTTTCCAAGTTTGTTTCCCTCTTCTGACTTTATTTTTATTCGTTTTTATTCAAGATTCATATCCCCTGCTGTCATAACTTCTACATGGTGAAGCAACTAGTAGTAGTGGTGCATGATTATCAGCATAAGTTGGCAATTGCAATACTTTCAATATGTATGATATCTCTAAAAGACTAATTTTTATGCTACCACGTGTCTTTACCATAGTCCTTCATGCTAGCCATTTCTAAGCTTGTCGTAATAAACGCACAGCTATATTGCTATAATGTAACATTAAATGATCCAAAAAGCACTGTATCTCACTAGGAAAAGGATTCACATTAACACTGAACAAATGTCGCAGGTAACTGAGCAAGGAGAAATTATAAAAATTCTTTATCGGATTTTGGCTCTCATCTATTCCGTCCTTCACTCCCTCAGTATTACAAAGGGTCATTGCACTCGCTTAGAGTCCTGCTTCACTTCTTTCTCACCTTCCAGATTTGTTTTTGAAGTATACTGTTGTCTGTTACCCAAATATATGACATTTGACACATAAAAAAATATATAAAGAAGACCAAGGGATATAAATAACAGAGAAATTAATGATCAATTCAAACAAATACAACTTTTGCCTGTTATATGCGAAAAAGCTTTAAAAATAGCCTAAGTTATAATACACATAGATATTAAATAATTCATGATCAGATCTTATTTAAACATATGGTACATTATATATGCCTTTTCAAGTAAATACAACCAAAATAAATTTAATTAACAGTTTTTAATTTTTTTTCGAAAGAAGTTCAAAAACGAGCATTTTTACAAAACTTCAAGCAATTTGCGGCAGGGTAAGGAACTGTCCAAAAAATCTAAAATTTTTTGTATGAACTGAGTGCCACCAGTGGCCACTTTTCCGCACCAGACATCATTGAAAATCAAAAAAAAGTTTTTTCGGCCCACCCTAATGTGTATACATTATGATTGTTTTTTGTATACAATTTACTTCAGTTTGTACAATAAAATAAATAAATGATTTACAGAATATTTAAGCGGGGGGGGGGGAGGCAATTTAAAAGTTTGGAGGTTCAGATAGGGGATAATGATTTCATTGCAGGTTGGGTTTATTCATAATTTTTTGCTGAGGGTAGGGTTCACCTTGGGTTTATTTATATTTTTTTACTGCAGGTTGGGTTTTGGCCAGGTTGACTTAAATTATTTTGGATTCGGGTTTGTTAAGGATTTGGTTTAATGGTTGAGAGTGTGATTCGGATTTGCTAAGGGTCAGGTATATTTATACTTTTTGTTATGGGCCAGGTGGACTTGCACTATTTCGAGTTCGGTTCTGTTCTAGATTGTGTTTCACTCTTGAGAATGGGATTCCAGTTTTTTAAACAAGCTGGTAAGTGTAATCACAGATCACACAGAAAGTTTTATTTAATATTTTTTCAAAACAATTTATCCTTTATTAAATAAATCCAATGTGTTATTTTGTAATTATAAAACTCTTACATAGATAGTAGCACTAGTAAATTTACTTTCAAAATAATTATAAAACAAAGTTATTTATCTTAATTAAATTAAAAATGTTCTAATTATTTACATAAAATCAAAAATTTTTTAAAAATCCAAAATTGAAAAAATTGGTGAAGGCATAAATAAAATTTTAAATTTCTAAAAACTAAAAAAATTGTTAAACAAAATTTAAAATGCTGAATCATTAATAAACTGCAATTAGTTTTTAAAATGAAAAGAAAATAGAATTCCAAAAAATATTATGAAGGATAGAAAAGCATAATGTAAACCCTTAAACTAACAAAATATAGGAAATTTCCTTTAATGAAATCCATCTTAGTATGAAAATTTCAAGTTCCAGTATCAGAGTTTGAACTAAGGACCTCCTGTTTACTAGAAGGATGCTTTACCTCCAAGTCTAAAAAAATGAAAATTAAGGTTCTCTTTTAAAATTAAATTGCAAAAATGAGGTAATGACATTGAAAAAATTTATTCGATTAAAGTAATGGACTTTTTCAAAATTTTATAATTTGTTGTATGACACCAGGTATCAAAATTTAAATACACAAAATTTGAAGTCTTTGACTGATACAGTTTTTGTGTAGTATGGACTCTATGATAGACTGACAGACCAATGAATGAGACGAATAGGGTTTCGTCAGATAACGAATTCCTAAAAAAGGTCTAAATATTTTTTTCTATAAAAATAATGTACAGTAAAAGCTCTATGAAGGATAATGCCGAATGGCGGAAACCTTGGTATTTACGTATTAACGCCAGCGCAGCTACAGATATGGCATTTTTAAGTTCCGCCAATCTATACCAAAACTTTTTGAGACAAAATTACGATAAAATAAAACACTTTATTTAGAATTAAAACACTTCCGAAATTCAAAACACTTTATTTCAAAAAATAAAATAATCAATCAGATATCGGTGGAAAATGAGTTGATACAGGATTTAACATAGATTCAAAACAGTGTCTTTTTTGGCAAATCCCAAATGCGCATTTTTATGGCACTAACAAATGGTGTCAAAAAATCAGCAAACAACAAGGCAACAAGGAAGCCAAAAGATAACTGCGTGCGTGTACCATGTGGCGCATACGAATAGCAAAATTGCTCTTTATTGGCGCATTAGCGCAAATTCTGCTGCGGTGGCGTTAATATGTAAGTACCAAAAACTTTCTTAAGGATAGTCTCTTTAATTGCTTATATAGTAAAGCCCCTGAATACTGGCTACGTCAAAAGTGATTTTTAAAAGTGCGGAATCCTTAAAATGACTATAAATGTCAGTAAAAATGAAAGTTCTGTCACATAAAATTTCTATCATCTTACGATCAAATCAGTGGCGTAGCTAAGGGGGGGGGGCAAGGGGGGCGTCCGCATCGGGCGCAAAAAAATATAGCTACGCTACTGGATCAAATTACAAGTTCCAAAAATTTCAGTAGAAAAATAACTAAAAAAACACATCTTACCTTTAATTTATTTTAGTAAAGAAAATGTGTTAGTAAATTGATTTAAAAAGATAGCTACTATTATTATCAGAATATAATCATTTCGTCTATTTTGTTACAGACGCCAACACAATGAACGAATCATGAATAATGAATGCATTCATAAATAATGAATGAATCCATAAAAGAGAAATTTTGAGCTAAGTTTTAATTAACAAAACCAAATATTTATTTATAAGAAAGTAATAGGAACATTTTCAAATTCGTTAGTCTCCTAAATTCGTAATTTAAATATATATATCCTGGAGTTAAAAATTGGATGCAATTTAGCTTTGAAAACTCAAGAAAATTTAGCATAGATTCTTTGGTAAAGCTTATTTAATATCTGTCCAGTTACCAATATAAAAAAGTTCTAGCCGTATTTCAATTACAGCAATTTAATTGATAATTAATAATAAGAATTATGAATACAAGAATCATTTTCAAAGAATCATGGTGTAATCCATGATTCATTCTTTTGTTGGCGTCTTGTCTGTACCATTGTTTGTAAATATTTATGTATTAATCAATCTTTTTTGGTTATTAAGTCTGGTTAAAATTGAAATAAAACTTCCTTATTCATGATTTTGATGTGAATTAGTAATTCACCATTAAGAGGCAAGTCTCATTGAATAATTAAGAAAAATATTTATTTAATCTTTATAATCATTATTTAATCATACATTATTCATTATTAACTTCACATTTGCTTTTAATAATTTTTAATATTATCAAAATTTTTATCATTTTAGTTTATTACCAATTTAACATTTGTAAGCATATTGTAAGCATTCATTATAGTTTTGACTATAGTTTAGACATGTGTTGTCTATAGTTTAGACAGTATTAATTACATTCAAATTACTGTTTAAAAGATGTAAACAAAGTAATGACCAGAAATCTGCAAAGTTTAAAAATCTGTACAACCTCTGCTCCCTAGCTGTGCAGGTTTGAGGGAGTCTACTGTGCAATCAAATTCAATTTATAAGTAACATAATGCTTTAAAAGTAAACAAGAAAAAAAATTCAAACCAATTTTTGTACTTAAATTGGAATTTTAATAAAATTATGCTAAACTATTTTAAAATTAAATGATAATAAGCGAAACTACCTGCAATAAATACAACATTTGGTACTACTTGGTTAACCTGTTCACCAAAACACAATCACCAAATTATAAGATTAAATGACAATACTGAATTATCATAAATTTCACATTAGCTTAATAATAAACACGTTTACACACATTTTTTAAATTCATCAAAAGATTTTTTGCGATATTTTGTTTGTATTTTCATTAATATTTCATTACCTTTTTCGTTCGTTTGTTATTTAATGTAAAAATTACGTTTATCGGTACAATTTGGCAAACAGTTTAACGAAATGCATATTTTGGCGAAATTATTCGACGGGAAAACCAAATAGTACCAAACATTTTAATAATGCTTTAAATGACTGGTGCGAATGTACTTTACTCTCCCTCTTGGCGCAATTTTTTAAAAATCGCCAAATTGGCGCGTTTTTGCGTCTTTTCTCCCGGAGCGTCTTTCTCCAAGGCCCGCCACACACTACAGAGACATACGTCAAAAATCGTGCAATATGACGCAATCAAACCGGTTTTTTCTCTCTTATTACTGTGAAACTGTCCATGTCATACGTTTTTTCGTTCAATGTTTGGCCTGCCACAGACCTGTCATACATTGAGCGAAAAAACATGACACACTGTTAAAAATTTGAAACTTTTGCTGCATCGTCACCGATTTAAAAAAAAATTCACAATAAATATATAAAACCATTGACTTTCTAATATACTAATAATAAATAATATACTAATAAATCTAATTTCTAATAATAAAACTTTATATGCACCAGTTTCTAAAACAAACAAAATACAATAGCCATAAAAAAAATTCACTTACCTTTACTTATTTACATTACGGAATCCTACAAAGAGGATACTTTATTTTATTTATAATTTATCCAAGAAAATAAATCACCCGTTCCAAATTAAAAATCTATCCAACAAACTAAAAGAATTATTTCTGCTTCCAGATATCGTTTCATGCGGCAGACGAT
This sequence comes from Maratus speculifer, assembly GCA_964019185.1. Lineage (NCBI taxonomy): Eukaryota > Metazoa > Arthropoda > Arachnida > Araneae > Salticidae > Maratus > Maratus speculifer. The sequence continues at coordinate 2,211,428 of CAXHSM010001491.1, forward strand.
TCAGTAATTACAAAATTTGATGCAATGTTTTCATCTAATGTCCGGTATTCAGGCCCATTTTGCGAATACAGAGATAACAAAACGAGATTGAACAATCAGAAAACGGCATTCAAAGTTTTTGCTTTTTTAAGTGAGCGAATTTTCTGATTGGTCAATTTCGTTTCGCTAACTGCACAAAATCTATCCAGATTTCTGCTATGAAAAATACTTTAGTTCCTTAAAAAACTCAGCGTAAAAAACTATTTAAGCACTGTAAAAATTAAAAGAAATGAATTTTAAAAAGACACTGCGTACATTCAAGCGAATTATTTTAAATTGGGGAATTTCTTATTTGTGTATTTTACAGATATTATTTATATCAATAAACAGTCACAAAAATAATTGTGTACTTATCAGCGCCGTGCGAAAGGGGGGGGGGGCGAAGATGGCAGTTTTACGGGCGCAGAAATTTATACTACCAACGTCATTTTTAGCTTGTCACAAGAAAAAGTTCGGGGAGGGGGCGCCAAATTGAGACTTTGATCCAGTCACAGTTTCCTCTTCGTACGCTTCGTTCCATACTTAAAAATTCGGGAAAAACAACTACTTACTAGAGATAAAAATTACAGAAAAGGAATTTTTAAATTTTGCTGCGTAAATTTGCACAAATTTAGTTATATAAATTTTACAACTTACGATCGTGAATTTTACAAATATTTTATTTCTAAAATTTAGTAAGGATATTTATCAAAAAATATAATTTCTATATCATATAATTTCTATAATTCTAAACTGAAACATTATGACTGCATTAAAACAACAACAAAAAAATCAGTGGATCCACAAAACTCGCTGTGCAGGAATCAGTAAAATGCATGAAACTCGTCGACGCCGCAATAACTAACGTGTGTATGAGCGCTTTGCGCCCATTAAAACTAAAAAAACATCAGTGGATCCACGAAACTCGCTGTGCAGGAATCACTAAAATGTACGAAACTCGTCAACGCCGCAGTCACATACGTGTGTATGAGCGCTTCGCGCCCATTAAAACTAAAAAAAACATAAGTGGATCCACGAAACTCGCTGTGCAGGAATCACTAAAATGCACGAAACTCGTCAACTCCGCACTCACAGACTTGTGTATGAGCGCTTCGCGCCCATTAAAACTAAAAAAACATCAGTGAATCCATGAAACTCGCTGTGTAGGAATCACTAAAATGCACGAAACTCGTCAACGCCGCAGTCACAGACGTGTGTATGAGCGCTTCGCGCCCATTAAAACTAAAAAAACATCAGTGGATCCACGAAACTCGCTGTGTAGGAATCACTAAAATGCACGAAACTCGTCAACTCCGCAGTCACAGACTTGTGTATGAGCGCTTTGCGCCCATTAAAACTAAAAAAACATCAGTCGATCCACGAAACTCGCTGTGTAGGAATCACTAAAATGTACGAAACTCGTCAACTCCGCAGTCACAGACATGTGTATGAGCGCTTCGCGCCCATTAAAACTAAAAAAAACATCAGTGGATCCACGAAACTCGCTGTGTAGGAATCACTAAAATGCACGAAACTCGTCAACGCCGCAGTCACAGACGTGTGTATGAGCGCTTCGCGCCCATTAAAACTAAAAAAAACATCAGTGGATCCACGAAACTCGCTGTGCAGGAATCACTAAAATGCACGAAACTCGTCAACGCCGCAGTCACAGACGTGTGTATGAGCGCTTCGCGCCCATTAAAACAAAAAAAAACATCAGTGGATCCACGAAACTCGCTGTGCAGGAATCACTAAAATGCACGAAACTCGTCAACGCCGCAGTCACAGACGTGTGTATGAGCGCTTCGCGCCCATTAAAACTAAAAAAAACATCAGTGGATCCACGAAACTCGCTGTGCAGGAATCACTAAAATGCACGAAACTCGTCAACGCCGCAGTCACAGACGTGTGTATGAGCGCTTCGCGCCCATTAAAACTAAAAAAAACATCAGTGGATCCACGAAACTCGCTGTGCAGGAATCACTAAAATGCACGAAACTCGTCAACGCCGCAGTCACAGACGTGTGTATGAGCGCTTCGCGCCCATTAAAACTAAAAAAAACATCAGTGGATCCACGAAACTCGCTGTGCAGGAATCACTAAAATGCACGAAACTCGTCAACTCCGCACTCACAGACTTGTGTATGAGCGCTTCGCGCCCATTAAAACTAAAAAAACATCAGTGAATCCATGAAACTCGCTGTGTAGGAATCACTAAAATGCACGAAACTCGTCAACTCCGCACTCACAGACTTGTGTATGAGCGCTTTGCGCCCATTAAAACTAAAAAAACATCAGTGGATCCACGAAACTCGCTGTGTAGGAATCACTAAAATGTACGAAACTCGTCAACTCCGCAGTCACAGACATGTGTATGAGCGCTTCGCGCCCATTAAAACTAAAAAAAACATCAGTGGATCCACGAAACTCGCTGTGCAGGAATCACTAAAATGCACGAAACTCGTCAACTCCGCACTCACAGACTTGTGTATGAGCGCTTCGCGCCCATTAAAACTAAAAAAAACATCAGTGAATCCATGTAACTCGCTGTGCAGGAATCACTAAAATGCACGAAACTCGTCAACGCCGCAGTCACAGACGTGTGTATGAGCGCTTCGCGCCCATTAAAACTAAAAAAACATCAGTGGATCCACGAAACTCGCTGTGTAGGAATCACTAAAATGCACGAAACTCGTCAACTCCGCAGTCACAGACGTGTGTATGAGCGCTTCGCGCCCATTAAAACTAAAAAAAACATCAGTGGATCCACGAAACTCGCTGTGTAGGAATCACTAAAATGCACGAAACTCGTCAACTCCGCAGTCACAGACGTGTGTATGAGCGCTTCGCGCCCATTAAAACTAAAAAAACATCAGTGAATCCATGAAACTCGCTGTGCAGGAATCACTAAAATGCACGAAACTCGTCGACGCCGCAATTAGTAACGCATGCATGAATGCTGCGCGTCCATTAAAAGAAAACAAAAAAATCGCTGGCTTCACGAAACTCGCTAAGTTAGAATTCCTAAAATGCACAAAACTTGTCAAAACTGCGTTAACTAACGACACTATATAACCGAAAAATTATTCTCTGGATGCTCAAAAGTCGCGTTGAAGAAATTTCTAAAATGAGCAAATTTGCGGTTATTAATGCAGATATCCAACTATTAAAATCTTTGTAAATTTGTACGAAAATACGGGATAAAATTTTGAAATATATATTTTTTTATATATTTATGGTACATATATATTGCGCGAATTTTTAAATAAAAAAGAAAGTTTTTCTGAAATAGGAATTCACTTTCAGTAAAATTAACCCATCATCTCAATTTTTTAAATGAAATTGATAAATCATAACTTAAATCATTGAATATTTATTTCGAGAAATTTATTTCGTACCGCATACTTGTCTCCAAATGTATGTTATTATTTATTAAAATAAGAAATATCTTTAAAATAAAACGAAAAAAAGGCTGGGAAAATATAGTCATACATGTATAATGCAATCTCCTTTTTTAATTCAAACAATAATAGACTGATGTAACAATGAGATTTCATAAAAGCCAATCAAACAAAAGATAAGAAACCGTGCAATCCGGTTAAACCGATCAAAATTCCTGAACTAACAACTGTAGGCGTGGAAAGAATTCAGAAAACGATCCGGTAACAAGAAAAAGCCATCAGAAGTGTCCAATCAGAAACGGCTTAGAAATCAGTACATTACGTAAACCGAAGCGCTCCTTATGGTTGCCATATTGAAGATCCGAGTGGAGAAAATGAAAATGCACGGTTGCCATGTCGAAATATTTATCGCTAAAAAAAAAAGTCGCCTTGGCGAGGGAGAGTAAAGTACATTAATGGGTGCGAATGTACTTTACTCTCCCTCTTGGCGCAATTTTTTAAAAATCGCCAAATTGGCGCGTTTTTGCGTCTTTTCTCCCGGAGCGTCTTTCTCCAAGGCCCGCCAAAAAACGTCGCCTTGGCGAGGGAGAGTAAAGTACATTTCACCCAAATGACTCAATGATAAATCAGCAAAAAAGAAAATTGCAACATATGAAATTTCCTGCAATCATTATCAAATAACAAACTGTAGAGTTTTTAGTTGAAGAATAACAAAAAAAATTTTACTACCTTAGCACTAACAAGAGGTTTGGTACAATAAATATTTGTTTTAAAAGTTACTTCATTTTAGAAACAACAGATGAGACAAGACGCCAATTAAAGAATGAATCATGAATTACATCATGAGTCATTGATAGTGATTCTTGTATTTATAATTCTGAATATTAATTATCAATTAAATTACTGCAATGGAAATTTCTCCAGTACTTTTTTTATCCTTGGTTATGATATTTGTTACAAGACAGCCATTAAACAAGCTGTCCGAAAAAATTTAAGATAAAATTTCCTGAGTTTCCAAAATTAAATTGCATGCAATTTTTAATCCTTAAGTGCTAGATTAACGAATTTCGGAAATGGTTCCTACTTTTCTTTAAAAATAAATATTTTGTTAGCCTCTGATGCTATTTCTTTCAGACAAGCTAAAAAATGTCATGTCATCAGCTCTGAATTTCCTACTCAACCGATTTTGATAATTATTTTTTTAAATGAAAGCTATTTATTTCTAGCTGTGCCCATTTTAGTTATTTTTTAATTTATTTACATTTTTATATTTTATTTTTAATTTTAAATGCTTTTTATGATATTTCTTCATGGCATTTTGCATGGCAACTTAGTTTAGCTTTTCTCTCGATAATAAAAATTTATTTTCCAAAATGATTGCGTATAATTATGGACTAATTGAGGTAAAAAAATATATTTACTGAGAAATAATATTAATAATGTAAATAAAATAACAGAAAATATTTTATGATAAAAATTAATGTCTAAAGGAAAATAAGAAAATTTTCAAATGAGGAAAATGTTGTCATTCAGCAACCAGATAAATGAAAATTACAATATTATTACAGATGCCTTTTTCATATTACTAATAACAGTAACATTTAAAAAACATTTGGAGAGAAAATGACTTCACTATTTAAAACATCGCACTTTTACTCATAACGATATTAGGTATTACTCTGTTATCCCGTCGACCAATTTCTCCAAATTATACAAATCGCCAGATAAATGGGAATTACAATGTTATTACGGATGCTTTTTTCATTTTACTAATAACAGTAACATTTTAAAAACATTTGAAGAGAAAATGACGCCACTGTTTTAAACATCGCATTTTTACTCATAACGATATTAGGTATTACTCTGTTATACCGTCGACCAATTTCGCCAAATTATACAATTCGCCAAACTAATAGCCAAATTATACATATTGACGTAATTTTTATTTTAAATGACGAAAAAATGAATAATTAGTAGAATATTAATAAAAAGTCGAAATAAAAATCACTTAATGACATTTTAAACACATGAATCGCATTTAATGTCATTGAATGTGACATTCACAATCATCCATTATTGGCATTTAATCTTATAGTTTGGCGATAATTTTTTGGTCGACGTGATAACTTGGTAGTACCCGATATTACATTTCAATATTTCTTTTCATTATGGACACTGAGATTGAGATTTTACTTTCAGATGACTTCATTTAGTAAAAATAATGTCACAATAAAAATAAAATTAGTTTTTTTTTCTTAATAAATCTATTTTTTTGTGAGTGCATATAAAATAAAATTTCTGGATTTCGCTGGCACTCAGATTACAATTTTAACTGAAGATGTGCGAATATTTGCATGCAAAATTGTAACTGGCAAACTTGACATTTAGTTTGTATATATATTTATTATATATTGATTCAATAATGTAATTACTTTTACTTTTGTTAAACCAAATCGATCGGGTCGTTTAAACATTACATTCGTCAAATTCGATTCCACTCATTTCATTGTTAAACTGCATTCCTTTTTACTCAGAGTCTATAAAAAAGCATTTAAACTAAAGAAAAAATCCATTTTTGATGAATCTAGTCAATGAAGAAGTAGCACATCAAATTGTATCTCTTTATTATTCTGCAATTCCAATGTCTCAGAGAGAAATTGCTATTCAATTGGGTATTTCACGCCGTTTTAATTGCTATTATATTGATAAACACAAGAAAAATGAAGTTAGTTCATTGCAATCTAAATGGGGTCGCCCTTCTAAAAAACCTGTATCGACTTTTTTTTCTTCTAATCGGAGGCGAAACTGAATTCTGCAATAGCGGAATCTATATTCAACTTGCTTTGTTAATTCAAAGGTGATTGGTATTTTAGTTCAAATCATCTACTGCAGGAGTGTTCCATTTTTTGATTGAATCATTATTTTTGAATGAAATCTTTTTTAATGATTCATTCATTCTGTGGCGTCTGAATTTTATGTGTCAGAACTCATATTTATTGACATTTATAGTTATTTTAAACATTCCGCACATTGGTAAACCAAATATTTTTCTAGTCGAATAGTAATTATCACGCCAAATAATTTATTATTTTAGAATTTAAAGGTGTTAAAAAATTAAGTTTACATAATATTTTAAACAAATTCTTTTGTTTACATAAAAAAAAGTAAAATACCCTATAAGAAGCTACTAGTAACTAAGCATTAAAAGTAACTCTAGTGCACTATAATTAACTAACATACATTACAAATAAAATACACTATAAAAACCATAAGTTAAGTAAAATATTTTCTGTCAACCAATTTTTTGTTACATGTACACAAGCAGTTTTTTTCAAAACTTATATAATTTAATATGAAAAGGCCATTTATTTATTTTATTATGCAAACAGCAGTAAATTGTATATAAAAAAATCATAATGCATATAGCTATGTGTATATATATGGATATATGTTTGTAAATGCAGAATTATTATATTTTTATAAATCTATAGCTATATATATTAACACTCATAAGAATTCATTAGGTTTGTTTCCACAGCTGTTTGTATAATTTGGCAATAAATTTCACTTTCTAAAGTCTGAATTGTGTCGAGTAACTAATGGTCAAGCTATTTTCTAATTTTCTTTTAAATTAAAACATTTTTTTTCACATTTTGTTCTTTTTCTCTTTTGCATATGATAGCTGGGTTTAATCTTTAGTAGAGCTATTTTTTACTTTTTAGATTTTGGCTATAGATTTTCTTTTAAAAAAGGTGCTTTCAATTTCAGAACAGGTATTGGAAGTGGAAATACCTTTTTATGGAAATTCTTCAACCAAAATCGAAAAATTAAAAAATTGTTATATTACAGATGGAACATCTGTGGAACTATCATATGCAAAAGAAAAAGACATTTAAAAACATTCAAATTTCAAGGATAAATTCGAAAACAACCTGCCTACTGAATTAACATTACAAAGTGGCTGTTTTCAAGTGAGCGAAAAGTCTCTCCCAGACATGTAAATTTCGATATAAAGACACATTATTATGATATTAATTATTTAAAAAATAATTTGCTTCAATTGAATAGAATACAATCAAATTCAATTTATGAGTAACACAATGTTTTAAACGTAAACGAGAAAAAAATTCAAACCAATTTGTTGTACTAAAATTGGAATTTTAATAAAATGATGCTAAACGATTTTTAAATTAAATGATAATACGTGAAACTACCTGTAATAAACAAAACATTTGGTTCTACTTGGTTAACCTGTCGACCAAAACACTATCGCCAAATTATAAGATGAAATACCAATAGTGAATTATCATAAATGTTATGTTATCCTGATAAGAAACACATTACATGCTTTTTTTAAGTCCTCAAAAGATTTTTTTGCAATGTTTTGTTAGTATTTTCATTAAAGTTTCACTAACTTATTTGTTCGTTCGTTATTTAATATAAAAATTATATTTGCATAATTTGACGAACAGTTTAGCAAAATGTATAATTTGGGGAAATTCATCGACGGGATAATCAAGTAGTATCAAACATTTTAATAATGCTTTAAATTATTCAATATTAGTATCAAACATTTAAATAATGCTTTAAGTGATTCAATAATAGTACCAAACATTTAAATGATACTTTAAATGACTCAATAATAAATCAGCAAAAATGAAAGTTGCGACATATGGAATTTCGTGCAGTCATTATCAAATAACAAATTGTAGAGTTTATAGTTAAAAAGTAACGAAAAAAACTTTTCTACCTGTTCACTAACAAGAGGTTGGATACAATAAATATATGTTTCAAAAGCTTCTTGATATTAGAACGTCTTGATAAAAACTATATGGTAGACTCTGTATATCGCCAAATTCTTCGCCAGTTGTTGGCGATGTATTTAGGGTTATAGGATTTGATCACATGACATTATTATTTATATTTACAAATAGTTACGCTATGGAGCTGTATGTTTTCTAAATGAGAATAAGATATGAATTTTGTTTTGAAACTAACTATCTTCGTTTATATTTTCATTGTATAAATTTATAACTTTTCCCTCTAAATTTTAATTAATATTTAATAAAGTAAAATCATAAAAAGAAATGCAACTTTTTTTATATGTTATATTTTGCTCTTTATGTTTCTGACTGATTATTTTATTCAAAATTGGTCATATATTATTTTATAAATGCTTTAAAAATAAAAATACATATGTCACGAACTAAATGAAAGGGTTTCAAATATTAGTATTTTTTAATACCTTTATAAAAATTACTTCTAATATTCTATTTGAAAGTATATGTTTTTATGTTTAATTTATTCTCTTTCGTTTTTTTTCCCCGCTGTGCTATGATTTTTTTGAATGGAGCATGTTAAATTTTATGTATTTTATTTTGTTTATTTATGTATGTTTTTCGATTTTACAATTTTCCTTAGTTTATGTAAAAAGGATTATTTAACCGAAATTTAAAAAAGGAATTTTAAACCTCCAAAACACATTTTCAATTCATTGTTCATTAATGTATAGTCCTTAAAAAATATTTAAATAAGTCAACACTTAGTCATTCATTGATTAAAATAATTTTACTAGCATTAATATGCAGACTAATTTTAGAATTCAATGTATAACTTTTAAAAAATAATTATTTTCTATTTTATTGCATATCTTGTATAAACAGCAGAATGTAATGTCATAATATAAAGTGCTCTGATCCACAACGATATCTATATTTTAATATTCTTGAGCTAGTAAGTAGACTAATAAGCTAGTCTTGAGCTAGTAAGCTAGTTAAATAACGTAATTTTATAAATAACTGAAATCAATCATTGAAACAAAATATATTGTCAAATGGTCCTCATGGAATACAAGGTAGCAACAAATTATATTTTGTTAAAGTATAATATTGTTATATATAGAAGAGACTCAGGAGACATAATCTCATTTTCAGTTTTTTAATTTTTATCTTGGAAAAAACTAAATATTTTTAAAATTTTTCAGTTATTATTAAAGACTTGTGTGTCTTTCGTATTGCAGTTTTTTTTTTTTTTTTTTTTTTTCAAAAAAAAAACATTTTTGAAATAAAGATAAATTATTCTCTAAAAAATGAAAAAAGGATCTAGTGTCCCCAATTGTAAGGAGACTTGATCCTCTTCCAAGAGTGACTTGATCCTTAAAGCAGAAGCATTAAATTGAATAAATTAAGTAGCAGAAATCAAATTTATTGTTGACTAACAGAAAAAACTACATTTGATGAAAATTCCTGTTTTCGATATGAATTATTGTTATTGCGGAAATAAATGATAAGAAACGTTATTAGTGCTTGAAAAATCAAATGTAATTATTAAAATTGTTGCAGCTAGAAAAATGCCACCAAGTGGATGGATTAAGTTATCTTTTGACAACGTGTCATCAGTGTCCACAACCTATATAAATTGATCTGAACTAAGTTCTTCTTTTCTTAGAAAATTGATTTTGCATTTAGATGAGGAAATTTTCTTTTCATTTTTTTCCATGAAAAGACTTATTTATTTCATTTCTCGAAATCTCTTATTGACAAAGTCATTTTCATCAATCTACAAATTTTGTGAATCTTCAGTTATTTCATCAGAATGTTCATCAAGTGAATCTGACTGAAATGGATAATGGACATGGGCAGTGGTGGGGAACTTTTCCAAATTCTTACCAGCCGAGGATTTATTTCACCAGCCTGCAAGATGCAACACACACACAGTTGAAGATAGTTATGACAAAATCGCACGCAATTACAGAGAAAATTCCTATTACTACAATGCATTTTCATAATTCTTTTTTCTATAATATTAAGAAATATACATAATAGACGTAAGATTAATATTAGATAGAACTTAGTACCATATTTACACTGTAATAATTTGGAATGTGAAAATATCTAGATTAAAAATGTGTTTCTGATAATGTACCTATTGCCTTGCTGTTTTTCAAAAACTAAAAATGCACTCGCCTTGTGAGAAAATCCACTCGCCTCTGGCAAGCAAAATGATGTATTTCCCCACCCCTGGACATGGGCTTTACAACTGTTTTCATTTTCTGAAGGTTTGGGATTTTCATTTTTAGTGTTTTTACTTTTCTTTCTTTAGATGAAATGAGTTTTTCTTGATTCCCTGTTTTTATTCAGTTAGCAATCTTGTGTTTCTTCTTTAATCTGTCTTTCAGTCTATGTGCTAGTCAAAATTTTTGAAGATCCTATTTTCTTTTCTATAAATTCTCTTATTTTGAGTAATGAAACTTTAGAAAAGGCTTGTATTTTTACCGGTGTCACTATGTTTGGTTAATTGTTATTGTATTATTTCTTGTTGGAGTTATAGGTTGATCTGTGATGAAAGATATAAAAATATTCTCTTCAGAAAAAAATATTGTTGTTTAAAGGACATATGGCGAGTGATTTTAAATAAATTTATTGTGTTAGTTGGCAGTGTGACTTTACGATAAATAATTCCAATTAATTCAGCAATTTGATGAATTATTGTTCTTTAAACAGGATGATCCAGTCTTGAGTAGCCATATTAAAATAACTTTTAAGTGGTCCATATACTATGTTTTACACAGAGACTGCAATATATGCGAAATGTGCTGTGGTATTGTTAACAAAATTATTCAGTTATCTTTGGTGTAATTCAAACTGTCAATGTTTATATGGCTTTATTATTTTTTATTGACTAACACTTTACTGTTTTGATTATATTTTACATTATTTATGAAGTGCTGTAAACATTTTAAGAAGTTGGGTGCATTCATCTACCATGTGCTTACAAAACACCATATACAGTCACATATTAACTTTATATCTTCCTCAATCACCTATAATCAAGGTAACCAAATTCTAACCCATACTGATGTTATCTAAATACAGTCGAACCTCTATATAACGAAACCCATCGTTCCAGCAAAAAATGCGTTATATAGAGAAATTCGATGTATAGAGAATGATGTTAAAAATCTTATTTAATGTGTAAATTTTGGAATAAATATCATTTTTTATCTTTTTAACTAAGAATTTGAAATGTTTAAAAGTAAATATTAACCTAACATTTTATTTCTTAATTATTTAAGCTGTTTCAAAAATGAGAACAGACATTTATTTGAAAGCTTAATGAAAATCAAATAAGGAAGACTTGCATTAATATCATACGAAGATATCTGTAATTTTTTGTTGTTTTGATTTTAAAATTGTTATGCTCTCAAATAAATAAATAGATAAATAAATGCTCAAATTTTATCATGGAAAGAAAAATTGTAGTTAACATTTTCCTTCATTTGAAGGCCTCTCTTATGTGCCTCTCATTGATTCCTCTCTTATATGTGTAACAATCCAATTGACTCTGTTTTGAGAAGGATTTGGAAAGGTGTGTGGGAGGTGGGATGAATTCGTTGGATATAAAGAACAAGGAGAAAAGTAATAATAATAACAATAAAAAGACTCAGCACTGAACGATAAATCAAAAATAAGTGGTTGGAAAATTGATTCCATATAACTTCGAAGCTTTTTTTAAAATTGAATAGATTAAGATCAATTTATCAAAAAAATTCGTTATATGGAGATAGATATTTTGTTATATAGAGACTGTTTTTATTGTAATCATGCGAAAATGGGACCATTCCTACTAAAAATTCGTTATATAGAGAAATTCGATGTATGGAGTTTCGTTATAGAGAGACTCGACTGTATAACAATGAAGATAGGAGGTTAAAAAAATATTGCATTAAGCTTAACTTTGGGGACACTTGATCCCCAGGATCAAATCTCCCCATACGGCAGGAATCATATGTCCCCAATGTGCATTTGTGGGGAAAAAGAGTTCCTAAAACAAAAGTAAAGAAACTATTGGATTAAAATAACCGAATTTAAGCTGTAAGGAAGTTAGTAAATTATATCAATAAAGTTAAGTAATTTATTTATATTTAGCAAAAAATATGAAACACAAACTACATACTAAAAAAGAAGTTTGATTGTAAGAAAACAAATTTCTTTCTTACAACAAAAATAATAACTGCCAAATGAAATTCTGTTGGCAAAACTATTGATAAGGAATCACTTTATTTAGTGTTTCCAATTGCAGAGACTTGCATTTTTTCTCTGGTTTTAGACCTAGGGATTAACTCTCCCAAATCTCTCATTCATTTTCAGAAATAAAAGATTTCTTTTATATTTAACACTATCATGTATGTATGTACATATGTTATTTCTTTCTGGGCAAAATAATATAGAAAAGATGTTTTCCATTAAAATTTTTGGAATTTTTTTTAAAAATACGCAGGTATTTATGCCCATAATATGTTATATGTACGCACTCTGCCATGAAATTGGGAATAATGATATATAGAAAAATTATTAAACAAGAATGTGTAACTAAGAATGATTTTAAAATACAAAGTATATAATAAATAATAGACATTATTGTAAGTCCAATCTAAAATTATTTAAAAATGCATGACTGTAAAGTACTGAAAGTAAGATCCCTTCCAAACATGAACCTTTCTCTCCTTCATATATTTTGCAAACTATAAATCCTGGGAAATTTATAAATTCCAAATATATCTCTTTACGCTCCTAATTTTATCTGTTTATTTCACGAAAGCTCTAATTATAAGCATATCTTAAAATTGCTGGAATTTCTTGTCTGTTAACAGGGGTTTTCTATGTTAATACTTTCAGTATTGTATGGTAAATATAAATAATAAATATTGGAATTGTATGTAAATTGATACTACCAAGTCTAAAATTATTTATTCACTAGCAAAAGCCATGCTTTGTTTGATTCGCGAAGCATTATTTTATAAAACAGATATTTGGAAGTAAAAATATTTTTTAATATTATTTTTGCATCTTTATTAAACAAAAGCGTTATTTTATGTTTTGGCACATTTTTTTATTTATGATGTAAGACTGGCATAATAAAATATTTTCGAAGCAAACTTTTATAAAATATTTTTAAATTTTCAACTAAAAGCTCTTTTAAAGATGTTTTTACAATTTCCAGTAACCACTGGTGCTTTTTAAAGTTGTTTGAAATATGCATGTTTCCAATCTTTGTAATTAATATCAAATAATCTTTGATAGCTATTTTAGAATAATATATTTGAAGAGAGCTTGAAGAAAGTTACTTCGTCAAAATCCCACTTTCTGGAAAAACATTTGAAATCTGCTCTCGTTGATACTGTGAATTTTTAACTGTAAAACTTTTTTTTTTCTAATTTCTTCATTTTTATACATGTTACCGTATCAGAATTTTTGATATTGTAGAATTTTTCGTAAGGAAAATTTTTATTGAATGCTTAATTTTGAAGGATTTTCACTCTCGACAACGTTACGTACGTTTTTAAGCCAATTTGTGTCTATATATCCTCAATATCTACAGCTGCTTCATCTAATGTTAAACCTTGGGATTTATGAGTTGTAACAGCAAAAGCTAACTGCAGAAGAAATTCTTTCCTTGAGCAATTTATGCTTCCATTTTTCCAGAATTTAATTATTGGGGGAATTGGTACGCACCAATTCTTATAAGTTAAATTATTGTAATATTCAAATTTATCCATGATTATCCGCTATATCTGGTCTGGTGGCTTGTGATTTTCTTTATTACGTGCAACAAAGTCTAAAGTCCCGTTCACTAAACCTTTTTCGGTCCACAAATAAGAACGTAACATTACTTTAGATCCAAATGATAAGGTAAGAAATGGTTAAAGTCAATTTGTCGTTTCTGAATCGGCCAACTTTGCTTTAGTACACTTATAAAGAGCTTGAATCGAGGCAACAACTTCCCGCTTCAATTCTTTTAATTTTTCATTCATATAACAAATTTAACAATTAATTTTATTTGTTTACAATTCTTTTGTTGCCACTTTACAAAAAAAAAATCCACAATACAATTTTTTTTGAAATGTTTAAGTGTCATCTGTGCAAACGATTTTGCTGAATAATGAAAACTTATTTTATTTATTAAATTAATCATGATTCTATCTATAATTATTTACTCCATGATTTATATTTTTTTCTGAAAGTATACGCGTTTCATTTTTTATTTATTTGCTAAAATGCGTCCGTATTGGAAATGCATGTAAAATAAATTAATTAAAATAATAAATTTTTTAACGTTTTACTGTAAAATAAATTATATTGTGCAAATCTACAGATCATAATTTATTTTTGTGTTTAATTTGAAGTTAAAATATTGAATAGTTTTTTTGTAAAGTGGACGACAAAATGTAATTTGAGTGGCCTAGTAGAGGATTCGCTTCGCTCATCCTAATAAAAATTATCAAAACAGCAATATGTAACATAAAGTAGTTACACTTATAATGCATCATTTACCAAAAACCTCTAAAAGTGCCTGTTTAAGCGCAAGATTGTTGCAGTCACTATGAAAAAGGACAAATATTAGATCTGATATGAATAATTGATTACACTGACGCTAGAGCATTACAAAAAAAAGTTAATCTCAAAAATCTTGTATTAAAATTTCCTCCCACATTAACTTTAAAATTATTGCATTTTCCCTAAATAATTCACAACTCTGATACACAATTAATATTTAATTAAATTGGCCATGAGAAAATTTCTACAAAAAAGTTATTTAAATAGAATTGTATAAAAAAATTAACAATTCCATGCTTTTATAAATTAATACTTTAAAAATCAATTTATTGTAGGGGAAAATGGGCATAATTGAGCTATTTTTTGAATTTTAATTTTTTTATAATTTCTTAGAGCAAAATGAAATATTGAAAATGAAAATTTGATAGTTTTTCTTTAACTGAAAAGCACTTTCAATTAATTTTGAACTATTTTTCTATGTCTAATGAATTTTTACTTTTTGTTTTGCATCGTGGCTCAAGTATCCCCATGAGGGGTATACTTGAGCCATTGTGAAGGGATACTAGAGCCAGTACGGAAAAGTATCTACAAAAGTAATTTTTTTTACTTTAATTTTGCACAAACATTTTACAGAATGATAAATTATGATACATAAAGTCCTTCAAATCCAACTGAGAAAACAAAGCTAGTAATACGATCATTTTTTGTCGTTAAAGCTGGTGGTTAAAGGATCATTTCAACTTGAGTTATGTCGATGGTAGAAACATCCTTAGTTGTGAGCCATTTAAATTTGGAATCTGCAAATCTTCAGGCAAATTTCATTTTCAAAATATTAACCACTATTCCAGCAAATATTTTTGCAGTTTTCTTTCCGGCATATATTATTACTAACCAATCATCAATAGAAGGTTTTCTTTTCCTATCATCACCATCATTGACAGAATTTTCCTCTAATGATATTGTCGAACTCATGCTTTTAATTGAGTAGCTGTCAGAATCTGAGCCAGATATATCATTTTACTATTTCAAACACTTTTTTGATTTCACAGGAAAAGATTTTGTCTTCACCTTTGGCTCCATGCAGGTAAGTTTGCACTGTGATTTTTGTTGCTTTTCTTGTTTTTTACCACTCTTTTTACCAATTCTTACCAATTAGTAACAGTAATTACAATTATAAAAAACTAATTATCCAATAATGTGACGAATGGTGTGAAAAAATATTTACTTTCTCATTGTCTTTATTTCGTCAATTAATACTTTTAGATTTCATAAAAAATACTACTTATTGCAGTCATTACCATGGTACGACTTTTGAAAAATTTCTTCATAACTTTTCATTATATGAGCCCAGAAACCCAAAACTAACCCTCCCCCCTTTTAAAAAGTTTATATATATATATATATATGTATGTATCCAAAAGTTACACTATAATATACAAAATTGCTGAACCGCATCAAAAACAATGTATATATATGCATGTATGTTATGTACACAATTTTGTCCACACGATAACAGTCGCAATTATGCACAGATTGTCTTCAAATTCGTTAAAACATTCATATGGTTAATATCTCAGAGAGGAATGAAATGGGCAAAATTGGCCCGAAGGAGTAGAAATAGGGAGGGTTGTAAATTTTCAATACTGCCTTTACATGGCTCTGATAAAACCAGTTTTTACAGAAAAATGAACGGAAAAAACCCTTTTTCATTATAGCAGATGCCAACAATTAAAACAAAACACAATAAAAATCTTACCACAACAATTACTTTTCTATTGCAAGATTTTCACGTGAAAAATTAAAATTAAAAAAATAGTGTGATGAGCCTAAATAATTAAATATTTCGTCATAACTTTTCTGTAGCAAGATTTCCACATGAAAACTGAAAATAAACTTTTTTGATGAATTAAACAGAATTTGAATATTTCGTCATAACTTTTCTACAGCAAGATTTCCGCATGAAAACAGAAAATAAACTTTTTTGATGAATTAAAATGAATTTGAATATTTTGTCATAACCTTTCTACAGCAAGATTTCTGCATGAAAACTGAAAATAAAGTTTTTGATGAATTAAATTGAATTTGAATATTTTGCCATAACTTTTCTACAGCAAGATTTCCACATGAAAACTGAAAATAAACTTTTTGATGAATTAAAAACAATTTGAATATTTTGTCATAATTTTTCTACAGCAAGATTTCCACATGAAAACTGAAAATAAACTTTTTTGATGAATTAAAAAGAATTTGAATATTTTGTCATAATTTTTCTACAGCAAGATTTCCACATGAAAATTGAAAATAAACTTTTTTGATGAATTAAAAAGAATTTGAATGTTTCGTCATATCTTTTCTACAGCAAGATTTCCACATGAAAACTGAAAATACAGTAAATAGTTTAACAAATTTGAAAAAAAAGTAAATATTACATAATATTGGAAATATAATAGGTATTACCAGATGAATATATAACATCATTTGAGTTTGAAGAAACGTAATGAAACATGATAAAAATCCAACTATGGCATATTTTAACTTTTTAAAGTTTTCGGAGTTTATTTTCGTTATTTTAAAATCTTTTCCACATACATGCATGTGTATGTGCTTATACTAGAATTTTCATAAAAAATTTAGGTCTCTAGTGCACATTCTTAGTGGAGAAATTGGGTTTTTAGTTTTTATTGGTAAAATTAATACTTAACATCAAAACCTACTTCTGCCTATGGACCTAGATGGCGGGGATTTTTTAAATAGTATATTGCTTTTCGTTTTGAATTTTGTTGTTGACTGCTTTAGCTGCAAACTTTTTTTTTTATTGTAGATTTTTTATAGATTCAGCATCTTTTCTCAACAAATATTTATTTATTTAATTTACCAGCAACATCGATTCTTGAATGTACATTTTTGAAGCTATAAATAAATATTGAATTGGTTACAGATTATTTTATTTTGTCACATACGAGACTATTAGGGTAGCGTAAAGAAGCTTTATACATGGTCGTTTCCATGACAGTATTTATATAAACACAGTACCAGATTTAACCTGTTGTGGACGAGCAAAAGATATACATGCTGCATAAGGTAATCAAAAATTTTGATTATTTTCATCAGTAAATTTTTGTTGTACATTTTGTCTTACTTAATCGAAGCATTTTCGCAATTATAATAGGCAAAATTTTCTGCTTTAAAAAACTTGGGATAAAAAATAAAAATTTCTGTAAAAAAACATTAGTTTCTCCAAATGGGATAATAAATATCCAATATGAACATTTTGCATCAAACTTTTCTGATATCTGCCCCTGAGAGCTATAACAATCTTGAAGTTCATTAAACATCCCAGCCTGCCTAAAACAGTGTCTTAAACTTTTTGAATAGAGCTCTTAAATTTTCCACTGTGAATCTTCCATAATCCTGTAAACTGAATAATGATTCCTTTTTACTTTGATAAATAATCAAACATTAAACATCTAAAAAAAAAAAAAAAACTATCCACAAATAGGTAAGAAATTATATAATAAATAATATAAAATGGTGTTAGACAGAGAATTAAAATATAAATACAGTAAAACCCCGATAATTCGGGTTAATTGGGACCAGACCCAATCCGGATTATCCGGAGAATAAGAAAAAAATGAAATAAAATAAAACATACATACAGAAAATCACCTTTATGTTTAACTTATTGATTATTTAGAGACAGTAAAAATGTTCACTTTGTAATAAAAAAGTTTGTAATTTTTTGCTGTGCCAGTTTTCTATACCTTTTGTGAGCCGTACGGTCACGCATCCGCTTGAGCATAAGTAGTTCGTTGGGTGTACTTTAAATAAGAGTTTAAATAAGAAAGCATAAGGTATTCTTCCGAAAAGATTTCAGAAAAAAGTTTTTTTTTTATTCAGAATACGACGATGAAACAAGTTTATGCTATGGAAATTAACCAAATCGTTTCTCAATCGCTTGACCAAACCGATCCGGATTTACGGGGTCCGAATTTGCGGGGTTCTACTGTATATCAATTTGGCATGTTTATCTTTTTGTTCCTCTTCAATAACATTAGTCTTTTTCTATAGGGTTAGAATAAATGCATAAAAGTAAATTTGAAAATATGACATTTCAGGGGGAAATGTTGGGGATAGGGGGGAGTAAGATTAGTAAAGCAATTTTTTAATGGCAAATTTTTGTTTCAGCATTTTTTAAAGTTCTCTAAATAGATACTTAATACAGCAAGTTATGTGCAATTAGCATTTATATACTGTTTATCTATTTATGAACATTATTTTGTATACTATCCATATTTATTTTTGTATACAAGTTTATACAAGTATACTTGTTTATACAAGACGTTTAGCATATAAGAAGGAATTAGGAAGGAATAGGGACATGCCCAATACCTTTTTTTAAATAAGATGAATGTAAATAACTAGCATGCAAAAATTTTTACAGGATTTTCATTTAACTTTAGAAAGAACTTTGTCAAACACTTTTACTCTTGAAATGAAAGTTATAGCTTTTTCTATCAATTGTACTAAGCTAACAAAATACTATGCACAAAGAATTCTGCAGGAAGGGGAGGGGGATCTTTCTTATCCTAATATTTATTGATTTCCAAAACCATTGCTTATACTTCCCAATTAGTATCGCCAGAAAGAGAAGATCAAACCTAATTGAGGTGTGTTTTTTAGCATTTTCAACTGTTCCAGTACTTTCTTATTTTAATGGTAGCATACATTTAAATTCTCTAATAAAAAAAATAAAGACACTGAACAATGTTGACTGCAAGGGCATAAATGACTATGTTAAAGTGTAACAAGTATCAGTGCAAGAGAATAAAACAACTTATAAAACATCACTGGAATAAGTAAAACAAATAATATAACAGTATCAAAATACTGATATTATATAATTTCCGATTATTTTTGACACAATTTTCTTTTAAACAATAAATAAATAAATATATATATATATATACAATTCATAAGAATAAAATTAAAGAACTTTTATAACATTAAGCTCAAAGCAGCAGCGGTTGTTCAATAACTTCAGAGCCCCGAGCCCAAGCCTCCCTCTTTTTGTTGTTTTTGATTTAATCAATTTTCATTCTCAATTTGTCTGGTTTCAATTTTCTGGATTTTTTTCACTTCTTTTCTGTATATTAATGACTTATTTATGTGTAGATGTAAGTGTTTCCCTATTTTTGAACATTATTTTATATACTATCCATAATTTAAACTAACAAGGGGACCACCAAACATGGTGCTCACAGATTTTGATGATTTCAAAGTATGTTGTAGGGGTCACACCATTAATTATTCAGCTGAAAGGGTTCCTTCAAATGGGCCTTGTTTTTTGAGAAATTAGGGTTAAAGTTTAGCGCTCATTTCAAATAGCCGTTGGTATTGCAAACAGATTGTGGCTCGGTGGCACTGCGGTAATGAGTGAGACTCCAGACTCGGACTTGGCGGGTTCAACGCCAAGTTAGAACTTTTTTTTCTTTATATACTTTTTACACGTTGCATATTTTAAGCAGAATCGGGAATTCTACAGCTTTGAACTTTTTTATATTTTCCTAATAAATTAAATTTATAATTTCGAATTTATTTCATGAAAATTTATTTTTTGTGCAATTTTTAAACTAATATTTTTATTGACAAAACTGCAAAACTAATTTATGCCTAGAACTCTTTTTTATTAATTATTATGTAATTTCTTTTTTTATTAAGCACAATTCTGAAATAATAATTTTTCTTTTTTCTATAGCCTTTTTTTGTGGAATTTTTTTTAATGAAAATTTATCTTTTTTTGTATAAATTATATAAAATAATTTTCAGGTGCAATTTCTCAAACACTTATAGGATTAGTTAATTCAAATAATGCATATCTTCGAAAGTGTAATAAATATTAATGCAGTAGTGCTAAAATATTATCCAAATTTTTACCAATCTTTAAATACATTCATCTCTAAAGTTCAACCGAAACATTATTTATCGTTTGCACAAATAAGAAATGACAGATTACATAAAAAAAATTATATATACATTTTTATTTTAACAAATTAAAACACTATTAATAAAAAAATAAACTAGATCGGAAAAGTCGTCTGCTAATGATTTCAATGAGATAAAATTTACGATACATAAAAAGTATATATGTATTTATTTTATTTGTCTGCTTTTATTTTCTTGGTAAAATCATGCAAAAATAGAATTTTTTTTTACTAATGTCATTTAGCTTCTTTTGCAGACAAATAAAAGACTTACAATATTGGTATGTATATGTAGGATTAAAATGCTAAAAATACTGTAATGAAAAGAACCAGCACTAGAATAGAAAGTTCTCATTTGGAAAAGGAACAAAAATGTGAAATTACGAATGCATAAAAATATTGCGAAACGTTGTTACACAATGATAATCGGTTTACAAATTCTTCCCCGGATGATATTTCCCATGCTTCTATTGCTATGGCTGAAGAATTTCATAATTCAATATTAAAAATATTAGATGATCGAGAAATTATTGAAGCAGATGAAATGATATTGAATGAAGAATATGAATTAAAGGAATTTACAAAGGTATTAATCTTTTTACTTAGCAATATATATATATATATATATATATATATATAGATGCATTTATACGTTATATTTCATTCAGAAAAAATCGAAAAAGTAAAATTTGAAAAAATAAACTATCCCCATAAGAAAATATTAATAAGTTCAAAGCTGTAGAATTCCCAATTCTGCTTAAAATATGCAACGTGTAAAAAGTATATAAAGAAAAAAAAAGTTCTAACTTAGAGTTGAACCCGCCAAGTCCGAGTCCGGAGTCTCGCTCATTACCGCAGTGCCATTGAGCCACAATCTGTTTGCAATACTAATGGCTATTTGAAATGAGCGCTAAACTTTGACCCCCAATTTCTCAAAACCTAGACCCATTTGAAGGAACCCTTCCAGCTGAATAATTAGTGGTATGACCCCTACAACATACTTTGAAATCATCAAAATCTGTGAGCACCATGTTTGGTGGTCCCCTTGTAAGTGTAAAAGCAACATTTTTGTTTATAAAGAAATTTAACACAAAAGAAGGAATTAGGGAGGAATGGGGACATATCCAATTCCCTTTTTTTTAATAAGGTGAATATAAATAATTTGTTATAAATTTGTCAAAATCCTTTTATATGACAAAGCATTAATTATAATATTGTACTCAGAGCTCCAAATTAGTGGTCATTGCACATATTTTACAATTAAAATTTTTCTTTGACAAATGTGCTTTTAAAACTAATCTCCCTTTTGATGGCTAACTTTTCTGCTCATTTTTGTTTCTTTTCAATTTGCAGCTTAGTTTTAAAAGTTTTATTTTGAAACATCTACTTAGGGATCAAATAAATGATCGACAAAAGAATATCTCTGTGTGATTATCGCAGAAATTACTAGCATTGTCCCAATTTATAACTTCTTAAAATTCATCTCTAATCTGTTCTATTTCTACTACGAATTTTAGAAGTTTTGTTTTGAAACATCTATTTATCGATCATAGTGAATAGCTCTATGCGATTATCGCAGAATTTACTAGTACTGTCCCACTTTCAAACTTCTGAAAATTCGCCTCTAATCTGTTCTATTTCTATTATGAAT
This sequence comes from Maratus speculifer, assembly GCA_964019185.1. Taxonomy (NCBI): domain Eukaryota; kingdom Metazoa; phylum Arthropoda; class Arachnida; order Araneae; family Salticidae; genus Maratus; species Maratus speculifer. Next base: position 2,233,815 of record CAXHSM010001491.1, read on the forward strand.
TTTAGAAGTTTTGGTTTTGAAACAAATCTACTTAACGATCGTAGTGAATATCTTCATATGACTAATACAAAAATTATTAAACTGCCCCACGTTAAAACTTTTTAGAATTCACCCCTAATCTTTTCTATTTCTATTACCAAAAGGAATAGCACATTTTTAATGAGCTTGATGCTTAATCAATGTGTTTCCTGCCTTCTGCACCAACCAGTGACATTGCATTTACCTTTTCCGCATTCGTTATTATTTTCTGTTTGTAGCTTATTGGTAAAGAAGGAAGAAAAAAAGTCAAATTAGGAATTAATTAAGGGAAAACAGGAAATTGTTTTAATCCATTTAGTTAAGGCCTAGAATGAATATACTAAGGATTAAAATACCTAATGAATGCTTATGAGTGTTCATATCTATCTGTATACATACTTGTATATGCATTATGATCTTTTTTTTTATATTAGACTTCTATTTGATTAATAAATAAACAAATGGCCTTTCATATTAAATAAATTACACAAATGTAGAAAAAAAAACTGTGGTACTATTTGTTTGTCCCGTCGACCAAAATACTATCACCAAACTATAAGATTAAACACCAATAATGGATGATCACAAATATCACATTCAAAGACACTAAATGTTATACATGTGTTTAAAACGTCTGTTTAACACTTGAATTGAATGCTAATAGATGGTGCTGAATAACTAATAAATTATAATTTGTAATCAGTCAGTTGAAAGTGAAAACCTTGAGTCTGTTATACGTGGTTTTAGTCTTTTTAAAAGTGTTTAATAGAGAATTGATGCATGTAGATAGCTTACGTTATATTAAAGGATTTAGTTTTGAATCTGCATGTTGATATGATTACAGATACACTAAAACTATACCCAAAGATGTGATGGAAGGAGTTGCATTTGTGGGGAGTTTTTAAACTGAGATTTTGGATTTCAGGTTAAAGGGAAGGAATTATATATGGATTGAAATATGTTAGAATTGGTGCAAGATTAAGCAACGTCATTAAGTGATTTTTATTTCAACTTTTTATTTGTATTTTTATTAGTATTTTACTAATTATTTATTTTTCCATTATTTAAAATATAAATTATGTCAATATGCATATAATTTGGCTATTAGTTTGGCGATTTGTATTATTTGGTGAAATTGGTTGACTGGACAACCAAGTAGTACCAAAACTGCTTATGTGAATGAAACTGTGAATACGTTGCCAAAAAATAATTATTTGTCAAACTTAGAGAGTATATTAATTACTTATATGGTATTTTACTTCTAAAAAAAATCTTGTTTATCTTAATGTAAAAATTCTATTATAAATATCATGTAAATTTCAACCTTTTAACACCTTTAAATTCTAAACTAATAAATTATTCTTTCCGATAGTTACTATTCGGCTAGCAAAATATTCGGTTTACCTGTGTGCTGAATATTTAAAATGACTATAATGTCAACAAAAATGACAGTGGTGACACATAAAAATTTGTGTCCCCATACGGATTAAATCACAAGTTCTAGAATTTTTATAGAAGAAAAACTAAAAAAAACATATCTTTATCTGTGTTCAGAATACTTAAAATGACTCTAAATGTCAGAAAAAATGAAAGTTGTAATACATAAAATTTTACTATTAGATCACAAGGTCTGGAATTTTCAATAGAAGAATAACTAACAGAACTGATCTTACCATCAATTCCTTTTAGTAAAGAATAAGGGTCAGCAAATTGATTAAAAATATATATCTACTATTCCAAATTGAGTATGACCATTTTTTCCTGAGTATACATACAGACGCCAACACAATGATGAATCACCAATGAGTAGTCATTCATTAATAATGAATCAACCAATGAATCAGCTAAGTTTTAATTTAAAAAAATAACATATTTATTTATAAAAAAGAAATAGAAAGCATTTTCAAAATTCATTATTATAGCACTTAAATAAGCCTTCGGGTCAAAATTTGGATGCAATTTAATTTTGGAAACTCAAGAAAATTTTAATTAGATTATTTGGACAGCTTGTTTAGTGGCTGTCTGGTAACCAGTATTACATCCAAAGATAAAAAAAAAATACTAGCCATATTTCCATTGCAGCTGTTTAATTAATAAATAGTATTATGAATTAGGAATGCAAGAATCACTTTCAATGAATCATACTCTAACTCATGATTCATTCTTTTATTGGCGTGGCGTCTCGTCTGTTCCGTTTTTTGTAATATCAGGTAACTTTTAAGACATAACTTTATTGTACTTAGCTTTTTTACTAAAATAAGTTAATGATAAGGTATTGTGCTTTCTTTCATTGGTCTTCAATTAAAAATTCTACAACTTGCTATTTGATACTGACTGCACGAAATTTCACATGTCGCAACTTTCATTTTTATTTATTTTCAAAGAGTCATTTAAGTCATTGTTAAAACGCTTTATTCATAGAAGCAGATAATTTTGGTTATTATTATTTATTTCTAAAGAGTTTAGTGAATAATTTTCAAGTTTTAATCAAATATAGCAAATTGATTGATTTTTTTTTTTTTTTACATTTGTTTTAAAACAGTGTGTTGCTCATAAACTAAATTTGATTGTATTCTGTTTAACTGAAACTAAATGTTTTTTAAATAATTGATCGCATAATGAAATTGTATCATAATTTACATGTCTATATTTAAAGAATTTCTTAAAGTTTATATGTAAGAATATAACTACTCTGTAGGGGACTGCAGGCTGTTTTCGAATTCTTGTTTAAATTTTAATATTTTGAACGATTTTTTTTTTCACATATGATATTGAGTTCTATGTTTAACATGTGTCAATTTTTTACTTCTTCGTTTTTGGTTGCAGACTTTTCTTAAAAAAGTACTTTCAATTTCAAAATCAGTTCCGAAATTGAAAGTACCTTTTAAAAAAAAATCTGCCATTGAGATTAATAAAGTAAAAGACTGCTATATTAAAGATCAAATTTACAAACTTGTACTTTTTTAAAAAATAATATTCAAATTTAAACAAGAAATTCAAAAATAGAAAAATAGCCTACTCACTGGTTTAAGATTACAAAGCAGGTGTATTCAAGTGAGTGAAAAAGTCCCCTTAAAAAGATTGGCCATCGGTTTTTGTGTGCCCCTCCATAATGTCAAGTATTTGGATGTTTGATTCATTCGTATATACTGGGGTGCAAAATGATCCTAATAATCATGTAATTGCCTAAATAAAAAATATTATTATATTAATCTTCATATAAACCATACAAATTAATTGTATCATACTAAATACTCAATATAAACATTAAGAAAGCATTTTAAAATGATTGTTATAAATATAATATAATACATTGCATTATTACTCAATATGCATTGAGGGCAAAATGATAAGAACGAAACAATTTTTCTAAATTAAAGAACTATTACATGTCAATTGGACTTCTTTTGTGTTTAATAATTTCTGTAGAACACTGTAGCATTGAGTTTACATAGTTTTAAATTTGTTTGAGTGACAAAACATGTCATATGTACCAAATTTCAGATTTTAATTCTGCTTTCGAGTTATACAGCACTTTTTGACCGTCTTTCATTATACATTATACTCTATTGTACTCCATTCAGGTTTGAACCATTGGCTGGCAATCAAGTTTGAGAATTTTATTTTTCATCAAACCACTTTTTGTGTCTTTTTCTCAGTGAATTTAGGCATTGTCTTGTTAAAATATCATAAAAGGTGGTAATATTTTTCACTCAGATTCAACAAATGGTTTACTAACATGCAAATAAAGGTATGCCCATTTTGTTTATTTATCTGGAAAAGCAGTTATTCATTTATCTACCAAGTAAAAGGTATCCCAAATTATTAAGGAGCCTCCACTTAATTGACATGCAAAAAATACATATTTCATAGTTTGAAAACCATGAAAATATGAAAGAGTACCATCTGGAATATCAAAATTAAACTTTTGTACAGCACTGGAGGTAATTTTAGACCATTTCATATGCTGGTTCACATGTTTCTCTGCAAACAGAAATCTGTTTTTTTTACTGCCAGATTCTAAACATGAACATTGACATGGAAAGAACTCCCGACATTTTTATTGTTCTTATGTATGGTAGGTATTGATGCTGACGTCTTTATCTGTCTTCCAAAATCTTTTGCTGTCATTATTTCACTTGGAATCTTGGGAAAAATCAAATTTTCAGATTGTTTCAGAATCACTGTCAGCTTCCATGTGAATTTTGTAGAAACATAAATACAGTCAAGGATCGATAATCCGCGCACACCATAATCTGCAATTTTCTATAATTTGCGTTGCTTTACGAATGTAAAGTATTGATAAAATTTACAAATTTGTGATTGAAAAATGATTTTTCAAAAAAATAGTAAAACAGTTGAAAAAATCATAGTAAAACATATACTTTTTTAAAAATATAACTCTTTTATTTTATTAACAGTTTAATAAAAAAGCTGTATTACGGAATATATGTAATTATGTTCATTTAAATGCACGTTTATATAAGTTTTTTATATAAAATAATATTTAAAAGGCATTTTTGAGATAGCATATTAAATTAATTACTAGATTTCATATTTATCTTTTCATATTAAACTTATAGTAAAATTAGAATGTTTTGTAGGAATAATAAAATGACATATAATCCATAACATTCTATAATCCACAATATTCTATAATTCGCACAACATTTGGCCCCAGCTTGTGCGAATTACAGAACTTTGACTGTAGTTGGATTTCGTAAGAAATTAAAAATGACAATCTTTGAAATTTTACCTTCATCAGCAACTTATTGAAATTACATTCCAATGTTGCTACAAATTAGAAATTGCTGTTTTTAAGTTACAAAGCATTTTGATTCACCTTGTTTGCATTTTGATACATTGAGTATTTTGTTCCACATGTTTTGCCAACTAAACAGATCTGCTCAGAATATCTTCTAAATATGTTTTTAAATGATCTGTGAAAATATCTGCCAATGATGTTCTGTGGATTTAGAAATATCAACAGCATTCTTATCATTTTGCTCCTGCGTAAATTTAACAAAATACATATTTTGAAAAGATTGTATGATTTAATTTCTTTGTTTTTGCATCATTCCTGTTTGGGCGATATAACTGTATTTTTTGTGTTAAATAAAATTTCATGTTAATAATGTATAAATGTAATTGTTTAAACACACACACACACACACACAAAAAAAAACAGATTTTTTGATTATTATTATTTTTTAAGTCATTATAGAATGAAATGCACAATTTCTGGATGAAAAGTCCCCCCAAAAATGCATTTTCATATCCTCATTTATACATCATTGATCATTTAATTAAATATGTCTTGACTTAAATATAGTAGACATTTAAAATCCACTTAATTTCATTCTTGTATTGAATTTCAGATTCAATATATAATTTTGGGATTTAAAAAAAAGTAGAGATTGGTGTGTATTAGCCTGGACAGGCAGTAGACAGACAGACTGGTGCCATATTTTTTTTAACATATTGAAACAAAATTGTGTTACAAGGTTTTGCTTTTCAATTGGTATGTTTTGAAGAAAAATATAGTGTGTAAGTATGCATATATTAATTTAAGATCTATTTTTATTGAAAAATAAACATTTTTTAGATATAAAATTATGTTTTATGACAAAATTTGGTATATGTTAGGAAAGTTAAGATGTATTGCAATTGTTTTTCTTTATAATACAGTTATAAATTTAAGTGATTTACTAATATAAGGTTTAAGAATTAAAATTTAAATATATTGCATAGATTTCAGTATAGAAGTTTTGGCAAAATCAAAATTCTTTACAAAATACGTCTAATTATTGTCTAAATTTGAAAAGTAAATTATAATATTATTGAAAATTTATTTGAATTAATATAATATTAAAACTAAAAGCAAATTTTGTATTTCAAGGTTTTTTATTAATTGCCTTTTCAACTGTAGTCAAGTATAATTAAAATAATTGAACTTATTAAATCTATTGCGATGGGGATTCATCATTCAATTCCATGAAATAGGTGTATTCTCTAAATGTAAAAATAATAGTACAAAAATGTCTTTTCTAAATATATGATAAACTAATACAGGTGCACTATGCTAATTTGTTATGAGAATAAATTGATTTTTAAATTATTATTTTGTAAAAAAAAAAAAAAAAAAAAAAAAAAAATTTAAAAACTTTATTTGAGATGTTTATATGATTCCTATTTACATATATTTAGTGTATATTTTTCCTTTTCATATCTGTTTTAACTAATTCTATATGATTATACATTGTATATTATTGTATATTTTATCTGTGAAAATATTAATTATTTTACTATTGACTTCGAAATCTGTGATTCCAAATCTATTCTTCTGTTTTCAAATTGAATTGTAAAATCCTGCTCTTAAACAGGTATTTTTATGCTGCTTGTTGAGAATACATTAGAATTGCGACACAATTATTTGAAATATTGCTGCTTTCGTAATGTTATCTAAGATACTGAAGGGTTTATTGGCAGATTTGTTTTAACAATGGAATATTCTGTTTGTAGGACTTTTCTCTCCCATCTTATCAGAGCTGGGTTTTGGCTGGCAGAAAGTGGTTTTAACTGGCAGAAACTGACAACAACTTCTAGAAAATGATTTCATGACATAATCTTAGACTTTTTTAGGAATATTAAATTCCTTAAGTACATTTTATTCAGGAGAAACACAATATTATAAATAGTGCTTATTTAAAAATAAATAGATTTGTATTAGGAAAAGGAACAATATAATAAATAAAATTTCTGTTATAATATGGTTATTTTATTTTATATATAAACAATTATTAGAATATTTTAAAAGTCTCAATTAAAAATGAAAAAATCTATCAATAGTTATTTTAAATTAAACACGTTGACAGCAAATAATGTCGGTCTTGGAAAAATATTTTCAAACATTTCTTTTATTCAAAACAAGTTAAGAAACAATCTGGGTTCGGAAAGATTAGCGAAATTCATCCTGTGTTATGGAATGCTCTGTGAAAAAAGTAATAATAGTATTAATTTCAGTATTAGTTTTGTTCTTTGAATATTGTAAAATAATTGTACAAAATGTTTCATTGGAAACTTTTTCTCTTTTATTCTATGTACTTCTACGAGTATTATTTACTTGTATATTTTCATAAGAACCATTTCTATTTGTATATAGTAGATAATCTGTAAGTTAATGGATTGTTTCATTTACTTAAAAATACTTTGAATTTTTTTTAATATCACAAAATAGTTTGTATTTTATTTAACATTCAAAATTCAACTGTAAACTTTAATGTTAATAGTTAAACTTGTGCAGAATCAGATTGACATTTTCAAAATTTATGTTTTTGAAGTGAAAGAAAATTTGTATTATATGATAGATCGGAAGGCACCCAATCAGACAATCACTGCATCGAGATGACGATGGCTGGAAGCCTGGGGTTTATTGAAACTCGATAATCATATTAAAATGCAGCTGGTGTGACAAGTCCTACTTTGGTGGAAATCACTTCCAGATCCAATATTTCATTGTTTGGTTTGAGATTATGTTTTCCTAATGCTAGTCCTTCATAATTTCATAGATTTGGGGGCTGAAAAACACAATGGAAAATTTATAAGTGAATCGCTAAATTTGGTTTCTGAGCGTTTTCTACCAGGATATGACTTAGCTAACTGATTGTGTTTTAGTATGAAGATCAAATTTTGACTAATTCTGGAATTTTAGCCGTGAAGGTGTGACTGTGAATGCATGTGCTGCTTTCTAACAGTCTATAAAAAAGTATATTTATATGATCATTTTGACACTTTATACAATGTTGAATAATATTTAAAAACTTTAGTTTTGATTTTTAACTTATTTCTTTACGTACGAAATACATGTGTGAATTATAAAGTATTGCCGATTAAAGTCTTTATTATTGTTGATTATCAGTTTCTGCTATTTTTTGTGACAGTTTTTACCATGCTAGTTTTAACCAGGTATAACCACTCGTTTTAACAACTCTGTTCAGAAACTTGCAAACCCTATGTCTGATGTTCTGTCATAACTATTGTACTCACAACAGACTCTATTATAACTTAATTTAATGTTTTCAAATAACACATTTAATCATGAACTTTGCATAGAAAAATCTAACAATATTTTTCCATGTGGGCTATATTTTGAAATTGCATGAGAAAATGCATTTTGATTTCTCTATTATCAACTACATAGGCATTTAATATGTTGAATGCCATGTCAGTTTCCAGTGATTCATGTTGAACATTCCATTTATGCCCCCTATTATTTAATCATATAATCCTCTAATAAATAAAAGTTAAGTAAGTTTTCAATAAAAGCATAAAACATATATTTTTTAAATTTTATACCATATTTTCACTGTCAGACACCGGTGACTGACGTGGTCAAAAACGGAAGTTCAGTGCCAGTCACTTGTACTGACATGGCATTCAATATATTAAATGTGTAAAAATTGGTAATAAATAATTAACTTATAACCATGTAATATAGCTCGAAAGAATAATTTAAAATCTTGTTTTAATAATCTATTATATTTTATTGAAAAAGTAATAATTTTGGATGAATTGTGAACCAAACACATTTGTTCATTCTATTCGACTTGCTGCAAAAACAGTTGCGTTTTGCCCCATTGTTTAAATGTACCCTTTTTTCCACTAAAGATGTGAAATTATGGAATTTCATCCCTATATTTGCTTTATTCTTAATTTATAATGTTTAATATTTTCTTTATGATATTTTTTTATGATGGTAGGTATTTAGTTTACATGTTATAAATTTTTATAGAGTTTCATCAAAATATAATTATGAAATGTATCTGATGCAATTTTAGTTTTTTAAGCATCAGATAATTGGGTTTCTGTTGAAGTTTTAAATACTATTAAACAAATTTTACTTCAATTTAGCTTAATACATTAATTTTTATTTTTCACGATAAATTATTTTTTTTCTTATGAATTCTTTTTAATGAATCATAAAAGTGATTAAAGTATTTTTATCTATTGCAGATGGTATAAAGTCAGCTATACATTAATCAAAACTGTCTTTAAAATCTGAAATATGCAGCAAAATATTTTTCCACAAAACATCTTTGGAAAAACGGCTTCTAGCTCACAGCAGAGAAAATATTTTATGTGTGAGATATGCAACAAAAGTTTCTCACAAAAGGGTCACTTAAACACACGCTTGTTAATTCATTCTGATGAAAAATCTTCTGTATGTCAGATATGCAGCACAAAATTCTCACAAAAAAGCTTATTAAACCAGCATCTGTTAACTCATACTCATAGGAAATCTTTTTCATGTGAGATATGCAGCAAGAAATTTTCTAAAAAGAGTAATTTAAGCAGGCATCTGTTAATTCATACTGGTGAAAAACTTTTTGTTTGTGAGATATGCGGCAAGAAAGTTTCTGACAAGAGCTGTTTAAGAAGGCATTTGTTAATTCATACTGGTGAAAAACTTTTTGTTTGTGATATATGCAGCAAGAAATTTTCTGACAAGAGCCATTTAAGAGGGCATCGGTTAATTCATACTGGTGAAAACCATTTGCCTGCGAGATATGCAACAAGAAATTCTCTCAAAAGAGTAATTTAAGCACACACATCTTAATTCATACTGGTAAGAAACCTTTTGTTTGTGAAATATGCAACAAAAATTGTTCAAATAAGAGGAACTTAAGCACTCACTTATTAACTCATACAGGTACGAAAACTTTTAACTGCGAGACATGCAACAAGAAATTCTCTCAGAAGTTGCACTTAAGCACACACCTCTTAATTCATACTGGTGTGAAACGTTTCGTGTGTGAGATATGCAGCAAGAAATTTTCTTACAAGAGTGCTTTAAGTACGCATCTCTTAATTCATACTGGTGAGAAACCATTTGTGTGTGAAATATGCAACAAGAAATTCACTCTAAAGGATCATTTAAGAAAGCATCTGTTAATTCACACTGGTGAAAAATCTTTTCCGTGTGAGATATGCAACAAGAAATTTCGAAGAAATGGTGATTTAAGAAGGCATTTTTTAATTCATACTGGAGAGAAGCCTTTTGTGTATCGAATATGCAACAAGAAATTTTCTTTTAAAGCTAATTTAAGTAGCCATCTGTTAATTCATACTGGTGAAAAACCTTTTGTGTGTGAGACATGCAACAAGAAATTCTCTCGTAACAGTAATTTAAAAAGACATATTTTACTTCATACTGGTGAAAAATCTTTTGTTTGTTAGACATGCAGTAAGAAATTCACTTGTAAGAGTTTAAGCAAGTATTTCTTGATTTAATTTGCTGGAAAATATTTTGTATGTGTGACTTAAACAAAATTTTCCTTTAAGCACAGATCGTTTGCTCATAGTCATTAGATATTCATAGATGTTAAACAACTATTTCTTGTTTAGAACTAAACTCATATCTAACTCGAAATATGGGGAAACACGAAAAGATGCCATTTAATAACTTAATATAGCTCATAATATACTTATTTTTTAGAAACAGTCTTATTTGATATCTAATCCTATCCTGAAATTTTTACATTTCTATCAGTAGTATATTTTAAGATGTTTAAACCCGTTTTAAAATTAAATTGAGTGATGTAAATTTGTCATATTTTTTTTCCTCAGAAACACCCTGGATATATTTTTTTTATTAATTCTACATTATTAATCTGTATTAGACGAAGCAAATAAGACATACCTGTTTCTAGTAAAACTTTTATTTTTTATATAAGCTGCTTGTAAAATGGGACTCTATTTTTTAGCCAAAGAGTTGTCACTTTGGGATGAAATTTCCATTCTATATTCATTCGTAGGCTCCACTTTTTATCACTCTAATTTTGTGGGAAAATGTCTGCAATTGAACTTTGCACAGTGATTCAAAGCTTTCAGTTATTGAACGTAACTACCAAGGTTTTATCCGCGCAGGTGATTTTATGTTTATTTTCAGACTTTTTTGTGATTTGTTTTATGTCAGTTAATAAAGAATAGTTGACTTTTATTTACTCCTTTGTAATTTTTTTATGTAAACTAGACTGATATTTCTTGCAACATAAAATAAAATATATTTGTGCACAAGTTATATTTTTTCAAATAAAACAAAAGATCTCCATAAAGATTGAAGAAATTAAAATACCAATTATCATGCATACTTAAAATGTACGCCAAAATTATTGAAATTTGAATAAAAATATTGAAAGCATTCATTATAATTTTGATTGCAATATTTATTACATTCAATTATTTTTTTAAAAATGTAAACAAAGGAATGGCCAGAGATCCGCAAAGTTCTAAAATCCGCACAACCTCTGGTAACAAACTGTGCGGATATGAGAGAGTCTACTGCACTTTCCGATGTTTCACTTTATTTGTTTTATGTTAGTTAATAAAGAATAGTTGACTTTTATTATCAGTTCCTTTTCAATTTTTTTATGGACACTGGACAGATATTTCTTAAAACATAAAACAAATTACATTTTGTACAAGTGTTATATTTTTCCAAAATAAAAAAGGTCCCCATAAAATCTGAAGAAAGTAAAATATCAGCTAATTATTTTACATACTAAAGAAGTACGCCGAAATTTGTCAAATAATCACTAAAAAATGGGTTTATTATTTATAGATTTTTAACTTATATTTATAAAGTATTTTTATATTTGTAAATATGTTTTGACATATGATTTTGCTGCATTTTAATTACTTGGTTTTTAAACTTAAAAGAATCTGTTTTACTGCTAATTAAAAAAACATAATGCAGTGATTTATTAAATATTTTAGAGCATATACTCATACAATTTACGATACAGTTTCCAGTGATAATTTACAAAATAAGAATATTAAAGCATGTTAGAGTTACTGACAACATTTATAATGCTAACATAATTTTATTTTCCGAAATTTAGAATATACATACATGTATGTTAACATGAAAGATCGAAATTAGAAAATGTCGATTTTCGCCGATGAACAACAGCATGTACCAAACACGTTCGTGAAAGACCGAATAAAGACGCTTTCGGTCGTGACGTCATATATGACGTCTTACTTGGATATTGACACGAAATAAACCGCTGCTATGCTGTGTTTTCTATTTTTATTACATTTCATAGTTATATCTTGCAGCATATCTCACAGACATATGTTTTAATACTCAAAATGCAGTGGTAACGTTTTTTACGATTTATATTTAATAAGAAATGAAATATAGCAACCGTTTGTTTGGAGACAGTTTCCAAGCAAAGCCTAATGACTGGCGACACACTGAAAGCATCTATTTGAAGATATTCTTGTACATTCGAACCATTGACTTCTCATATAACTGGACTGAGATATAGCACTCTTTCTTGAAGCCATCTCAACCTCCCCATCATCACGTGATGGTGGAGAGAATGCGCGTCAAACCGCTTTCTCCCGAGATCCCACCAGCCACCAAGACCTTTTTTGATATGCGTTACGTTCTTTTATTATGAGAACGAAAGCAGAAAATTGTCAAGAAGGGATCATCGCCAAAAAAGACACCCATTTGGCGAGGAAAAATCTCGCCAAATCTCGGAGGTTCCTGCTTCAAGAATCCCCGAAGAGAACAAAGGGATCCGTTATCTAGTCATTCATATTTAAGATTCGAACCCTCACCGATGCATGCCGACAAGCACAGATATGCTCCGGTGGAGGTTGAAAAAAAAGAAGCCACGGGGGGGGGGGGGGGTCAACTGAGATGCGATAGTCTGTTGTGAAATCCTTTGTTCTGCTTTTTGTCAGTTTTGCCAATCTTATGTAAAGTTTGATGGTGTTCGCAACATTTTCTTAATATTTTTTATTCTATACACCAATACTCTAATTTATATTGAATGGATATTGTCACAGATGCTGATCTTATCTATCTATATAATTATTTTATTTATTTATATTTTTTTTTGAAATGAGAATGCATTAAATATGAGTAAATGAGAAGACAATTGCTTTTATTTTTCTCAAAAAAAACTGTAAATAATTTTTTGATGTGATTTTTTGTTAAAACTAAGTGCAGCACATCTATATATTAAATACGATAAAAAAGTTGTGACTTTTAAAAAATAATGATGAAGAGAAGATAATTGTATCATTAAAACAAGGAGAAATGAATACACGTTATTATGTAACCAACGATGTGCAGTATGATTTTTAATCTCTTACCTGAGTTGAATACCGAGGAAGAACACGTATTCTATGAGTTTTGAAAGTTAAATGCAAAAATATTACATGTGACTTCATCTATCTTTGTGTCATGTTAATCAAAATTGTAGGTAAAATGTGTGTAAATTGTTCCTTTGTGCCATTGTATCCAATGGCTAGCAGAAATATATGCAAATGTATAATTTGACGCAATGAAATCATTCGCGTAAATTTTACTTAAATTTCAAATAACGAGACAAAAAAGATAAATTAATTTATAAACAAATACATAATAATATAAAATTAGATTAAAGTATTGAATTGAAAGCTGCTCTTTATCAGTTGATATTGGACAGAAGGGTAGAAGGGCAACAAAATGAATGCTTGTTCGAGTTGGGGGGAAAATCACGGTTTCAGCTTTGATCTTAATTATTTTGATTGAACTTCTGCAGTAGAAATTAATTTAGACACACACAAACAAAACAAAATCTTCAGACAGTTTAAGAATGTCGGTTATTCGCGTGATTTTTTTTTTTATAAATCGAGTTCTGTTTATACATTTGTGAATTAGCTTTACAAAGTGGCTGAAGTGTATCTACTGTTCTGCGTCGTGATACTTTCATCGCATATCGACGATTCAGCATCGATTTTTTCCCTTTTTTCAGAAAACCCAACAGTTCAAAACTGCTCGGATTCGACCACCATTTGTCGGTTGCAAAATGGTTCTTCTCTTGCTTACTGTTTTCCCAGAAACGTATCATCATGATCCATGAACAAGACTCTGCAAAGATGACCACAAGCACAATCATAAACAGGGACGCGCCAAGAATAATCATCAAGATAATAGTTTTGGAAAAACAAATTTTCGTTGACTCTTCTAAGCTCCTCTCGGTTTCAGTTACATTCTCCATCTCCGAAATCGTAGGCCGGATGGGTGTATCACGTAGAGCCTTGGCTTGCTTTTCAGCGCTGTAGAAATTGAAGTTGTGTCTTCTAAATTCTAAACTGGGTTTCGATCTGACTTGCTTTTTGGCGGTTTCGTGATCGAAAACAGTTCTTGCGAATCCTAAGCCAGATTATGTTCCGAATTCCTTTTCAGAATTATGAAATTTGTAGTTGGTTTTTTCGCGTTCTAAACGAGGTTTCGATCTGATTTTCGCCGATGTGTTGTCGTTTCAAATGAGTGTTGAATCCGGTCTTCTTCTATGTGCCTTGTTACTTACTCCGTTCGGGATGTCCGAACTACGGTGTAACAGCCTGACGAAGTTTTGGCACGGTTTTGTGTACGGGGTGGTGTTCTTGGAAATGATGGATTCTTTCACGTCGAACTCCTGGGTAATAGTGCTTTTGGGTTCTGATAATCTTGTCCATATTTTTCTCACCTAGTTAGAAAAGATGTGCCCAATATTAAGATTGTTTTAACGATAATTTTATTAATGCAAATATATTTTATTTTTTAATGTATACGAATAATAATTTATTTTTCTAACTGAGAGGGAAACGTATCTATATCACGAGTCGAATCCAGGACCACTGGATAAAATTTCCTATGTTCTACCAATGGACTACATGAACCAAATTCACATCCAATCAACACAATTCATCCAGACAGATTTTTGACAATGACGTCTGGCTAAGAATAATAGTTCCCTAAAATCGGGTCTGAAGCTGGTTTTCAGCAAGACATGGCCTCGCACCAGTTTAATATGCTAATTAAGTTATAACTAAATTCGGAATTTCACCCATTAACACAATAAGGGGGCGGTTTGTGCAGCAGCTGAACATAGTCCATAAGGCAACACAGTCCATAAGGCTGAACTCTGTCCTAGGTTCGCACTTCACGGCTGACTCGGACCGATCAGTACCGGCTACGCAGGTGGGTTTGCTAGTAAACAAATAAATTCATCTAAATTTTATTATCTGATGTTATCAGAGGAGGTTTATAAAAGTTAATTATGTTTCAATATACGAATGCTTATTTCTGCGAAAATGAACCGTGTGATCGGATAATAAATTAGCAGCGTGAATGCACGTTAGGAACAAAGTTGAGCAAAAGACTACGGCGGAGAAATAGTTCTTTCCCATTTCGAAATATATTCTATGGACAGCAAGTTTGTTAATTTTATTTTATGGAATAGAGGTAAAAGAATGTGGGTTGTTATTTGTAATTAAGCTACATTTTTTGGAATCGTTTGAACAAACGACAATTATATAATTAAGAAGTTGGAAAGATTGATTTGTTCGTTTGTGAAATTGTTAGATGTTACGATGCTTCACAGCGATGCATTTAAGGGGATATGAGTGGTAAAATACCCGTCTTTCGGGAAATAAATATCTAAATTCAACAATTGCATCATGTTAGTTGAAACGATGTTCACTGTATATATTTGTCGCAGAAAAAATGCAACCAAAAATTTTAACACAACTATTTCCAAAAAAAAAATATATGCTTCATTGTAGATTTCCACTGCAAAAAATTGGGTTGGAATTCTGAAAATTCAAAAATCAAGCATAGATTATGCACCACTTTCCAACACATTCAGAATACTGCAAAAAAACTTCCCTGCTTACCTGTAAGGCATGGTGACGTCACTGCGACGTCGCTGTGAAGTCACATTGTGACTTTGTGACCATCGATTGTCTATGTGACGTCCATGTGAAGTCACAGTGACTAAAATGTGAAGTCGTTATGCTCGTTAGAGCTCGTTTGTGACGTCACGGTGTGACCAATTTGTGAAAAATTTGTCATTTGTGAATACTTTGATATTAACATTGTGACGAAACTGAGATAAAAGCGACGATATTTAAATTGCCAGAAACATGTTTTTTAAAGTAAATTACATGTTTCCAAGAATATTTGTAATAGTCTAAAAATTTTTAAGAAGGTCACATTTTAGTCACAATGTGATGTCACTGAGTGGTGGCATTTTAGTCACAGATGTGATCTGACGAAAGTGACTTACAGTGATGGGTCATTCCATGTCAATTCAACCAGACCTTGTAACCCGACCCACAGGGATTTTGATGAAACTTTGTGTACACACTAATTCTATCATGAAATGATTCCATCTGAAATTTTTCCTTCCCAGACCTCATAGTTTGTGAGATATGGGGGGTCCAATTCTTGGGTTTTTCACAAATCGCAAATTTCTGAGTCTGTATTTTGAGATAGCCGTTCCATCTTCAAAAAATTGTTTCTCTGGATCTAAAACATGAATCATCCTAAAAATATCACTGTAAGAAGATAAAAAGATGCAGATTTTAATAAAAAATATTTAAAAAATTTACTTGTAATTTTTAGGATTAAAAAAGTCAGCCAAAGTTGAGAGTTATGGTTATTTTTCTAAATTTTTGTGACTTCACGAAAAACGCTGTACACAAAAAGGCAAATTAAATTTCCAATTTCTTTTTGTTTTAAATAAAAGTTTACACTTTGGGCTTTCTATCTATGAAATAAAAATGATGAGTTTATTTTTTATATTAGATATGCACACAAAAAGGCAAATGAAATTTCCAATTTCTTTTTGTTTTAAATAAAAGTTTACACTTTGGGCTTTCTATCTGTGAAATAAAAATGATGTCTTTCGCATGTCTTATGCAAAAATTTTGGGTACTTTCCAATTAGCCGGATGCGTGTTTTATTTTTACATGTGTACATACGTATAGATCTATATAAATACAGATGTATTATACATGTACATATATATGTATATATACAGTATATTGATCTATATATGTATAACACTGGTGCCCGTTTAACCTAAAAGTACCAAATTTTGCCTTATTTTGAGAATCTGGACCAATTAAGAGGAAAAAAATCTGACTAAATTTAGCTATGGTACTTAAATAATTACTGGAATTTCTATGAGTTATTGAATTTAATGTTATTTGATGCATGTTTTTTTATTTGCAAAGTAAAGTTTAGGCTTTGTTTTTTCTGATAAAAAAAAATCTGACTGTAATATGTTTCCCCATTAAATTTAGTCAATGGTCCTTATATTTTATTTAGTTATTTAATAATGGGCATTTTTTGCTAATCTAAAGAATCTCATACTTTTATTTTCAATGATTAAACTCGAAAAATATTTTTTTTTCTTTGTACAGTATAAAATAAATAATTTTTCTCCTCACATTTCCATTCTTTCTTTCGAATGCTTATATATTAATTATTTGTGTTTAAAAAATGTTCAAAAACTTTTATTTCCTTTCCTTGGTTAATTTTAATCAGTTTAAATATTTATATTGGCAAGTTTAAATATACAAATTTTTAACAAAACTTAAATTTGTTTCTATAGTCTTAAAGATTTAATTGCACCTGCACTGTATGAACACGTTCTGATATAGGCAGGGTAATGTTTGTTTGTGAAAGCAGATGTTTTGAAATCAATTTAATCAAATTATTGTCATTATGTTGTTTCTTTTCACAGAAGAATTATTTAACTTTTACTGTGCTACTAAAAATATATTCTGATTGTTACATATTTTATAGTTTGTGGTACGTATAAATATTTTTTTGCTTTATTGTTTTAATATGGAACTTGATATTAAACCTTCTACTAGTCTTCAGGCTTGCATTATTGTAATATTAACTGGTTTAGAAGGTCACAAAACTAGCTATACAAATAACAGAGAAGTAGACTACATTGATAATCTCTGTGATTCAGAAAAAGAACTTTTATTAGTTAGGACTATTGCATTTATAAAACAAAAATTAAGTGAAAACCGTTTTATAAATATATGTGAGAATCACAGAATTTGTCTCTTAATGAAATATGAATTTTATCAATATAAATGTGGAGATCCATTTAAGCGGCATAAAAACAAGTGAAAAAAGCAATTAGGGCAGTTAATAGAGATTTGTATACGGCCAAAAATTAAACCAAAGTTGAAAGTTATGATTATTTTTTCCGAAATTTTGTGACTTTATGAAAAAATCTCTACACAAAAAGGCAAATGAAATTTCCAATTTGTTTTTGTATCAAATAACATTAAATTCAATAACTCATAGAAACTAGTAATTATTTAAATACCACAGCTAAACTTAGTCAGATTTTTTTCCCCTTAATTGGTGCAGATTTTCAAAACAAGGCAAAATTTGGTACTTTTAGGTTAGACGGGCACCAGTGTTATACATATATATATCAATATACTGTATATATACATACATATGTACATGTATAATACATCTGTATTTATATAGATCTACAGATATGTACATATGTAAAAATAAAACACGCATCCGACTAATTGGAAAGTACCCAAAATTTTTGTATAAGCCATGCGAAAGACATCATTTTTATTTCAGAGATAGCAAGTCCAAAGTGTAAAAATTATTTAAAACAAAAAGAAATTGGAAATTTCATTTGCTTTTTTGTATGCATATGTAATATGTAAAAATAAAGCACTTTTACGGTTAATTGGAAAGTACCCAAAATTTTTGCATAAGCCATGCGAAAGACATCATTTTTATTTCATAGATAGAAAGCCCAAAGTGTAAACTTTTATTTAAAACAAAAAGAAATTGGAAATTTACTTTGCTTTTTTCTGTGCATATGTAATATATAAAAATAAAGCACTTATCCGGCTAATTGGAAAGTACCCAAAATTTTTTGCATAAGCCATGCGAAACACATCATTTTTATTTCATAGATAGAAAGCTCAAAGTGTAAACTTTTATTTAAAACAAAAAGAAATTGGAAATTTCACTTGCCTTTTTGTGTACAGCCTTTTTCGTGAAGTCACAAAAATTTGGAAAAATAACCATAACTCTCAACTTTGGCTGACTTTTTTATCCTAAATATTACAAGTAAATTATTAAAATTATTAAAATCTGCATTTTTTTATCTTCTTACAGTGATATTTTTAGGATGATTCATGTTTTAGATCCAGAGAAACAATTTTTTGAAGATGGAACGGCAATCTCAAAATAAAGACTCAGAAATTTGTGATTTGAGAAAAACCCAAGAACTGGACCCCCCATATCTCACAAACTATGAGGTCTGCGAAGGAAAAATTTCTTATGGAATCATTTCATGATAGAATTAGTGTACACACAAAGTTTCATCCAAATCCCTGTCGGTCGGGTTACAAATGGGGGAAAAATCGGTTGAATTGACATGGAATGACACTGATGTCACTGTGACCATACATGCTATGAGGGTTAATAAGTTGACATAGGATGTTTAATTGATTCCTTGGAAATCCAATTTTAGCAATTACCACCTACAGTCAACAATTTGTCCAAATTTTTAGAGCAGTCCTGTATAAGATCTATAGATTTTTATCTACAAACTACATACATGCAAAAACTGAGTTCCGTTAGGGAATACATAGCACGGGGGGAAAATCTCCTTCAGCCATTTCCGTTAACAAAGGAAAATGTACAAAAATTCTTTTTTGCAATTCTGTAACGAAATATAGAATTTATGTAAAGTGAATAACATGCAAAAAACAGACAGATGTGGCAATCCCAAAACTTTCTTTCATCTGATTAATGTAAATACTTCAAAAGTCGCTACCACAGTGTAAAAATTAAATGACAATCTATACTCATCGTGAGGATTCTAAATGCATGTAATTCCTCGTATTAGTTCTTGAAATCGGACTATTGTGGATAGCAAAGTAAAAGCAGCACTTGTTGGACGGTTTGCTCGTGATCTAAACACCGAGGGTCCCACGTCAGGTTGACCGTTTATACCATTTTAGCGGCATTTCTTTTTAAAAACATCGTGAGAAAATATTGCACGTTCTCCCCCCTTCCCTCCAAGAAAATAAAAAAAAGGAACCTTCTATTTCTTTTTAATCTTTTATTTCTAAATAATTTATTAAAGCATAGTGGTTTAGTGGTCAGAGCATCTGACTGCCGAGCTGCAAATTGAGAATTCACCAGATTATTGGCCAAGGTTCAGTCAGACGTTCATTCATTCGAGGTTGATAAAATGAATATTAAATTTGCTCGTGGTCTAAACATCGAGGGACCACCCACATCAGGTTGTCTACTTATCATTATCATTTCCCTATTTATTGCATACGTACATATTGCATTGTAAAACTGATCGAAAGAGAAAAGTTGTAGTTTTTTTAATTTTATTAGGGTTTTAAAACTTCACTGTAATCTGGATTTAATAAAATAATTCTTTTTTATATTTTTGCCATATTAAAAAAAGCATCAAATTAAAAAAAAATCAAAATTTCATTAATTTTTTTTTTTTTTTTCCCAAGTACTTTTAAAAGGAAATCGAACATGATGAGGTAAACAAACGATTCAAACGCATTTTATTAATTTTTATTAACAGGTAAAAATTACATTAAAATCTTTATTCTTTTATCAAAAACAATAAGAATTTAAAAGATCTTGAAACTAAGTAATTTAATACCAACAAGTAATGATATCTTAGTCAAATGAAAGACATTTTCTTTATACAGAATCCTGCTGAGAAAAGCAAAATTTCAAAACACATTTAGCAAGTTTATTTACATTTTCGAACTTTATCAGAATTGTTGTGACCTTTTAAAGTAATAATCGCTATATCAAACCCTTAATTATTTTTATTTTCAATAGTACCCCTTAAAAACAGTTATTTTCAGCTTAAAAGTTTAAGAAAAACAGTTTTAACTCGTTCGCAACCAAATACAAGCATACTTGTAGTTGGTAAACTACGTTTCCTTCCCGGCTACGAGATAACTCGTTATTGATAACTTTATCTAAATCGCCGATTACGAGTATTGCCGTACAAGAAAAGGAACATTGTTTAGTTGTTTGACACACAGGAAGAAAGGTACTACTAGGTTATTCCGTCGACCAAAAAATTATCGCTAAACTATAACATTAAATGCCAATAATCGATGATTGTGAATGTCACATTCAATGACATTAAATACGATTCATCTGTTTAAAATGTCATTAAGTGATTTTTATTTCGACTTTTTATTAATATTCTGCTAATTTTTCGTTTTTTTTCGTTGGTTACAATAAAAATTATGTCAATATGTATAATTTCGCTATTAGTTTGGCGATTTGTATAATGTGGGAAATTGGTCGACGGTATAACAGAGTAGCACCGAAAGAAACTACACAATATACTTGGTGTACTGAAATGGATCATTTATTTCTTAAACATAAATACAATAACTAAATGTAACAGAAATGTTCGCTGAGGCATCTGTGAACAGATGCACTACCTCAGCTTTGGCAGGGAACGTGTTGAAATAAAAGAATTTCATTTTGAGAAATTATTTTTAACAAGTCTTTTGACTCAAATATTCTCAATCATACGGCTAAATTTAAAGGCTTGTAAATCTATGTTGTGTCAAAAAAAGGGAATTGCAAAGTTTTTTAGAAAATATAAAGATAAAGCCATATATATATAAAATATGGTTTGCCAAAAATAAATTTGAAGATCTTTACATGCTGATTTAATAATTTAAATTGAAGAATATTTGGTTGATTTTCGTTTCATTTTATTCTGTCTAATATTTTAAATAAAATATTGTTCTAATACAAGAATTTGCTAATTATTTTTTCTAAATAGAAGAAGTATAAAAATTAGTTAATCACCATTAACAAGTTATGGGAGCAAAAACAATAAGGTTGATATTTTGTGATTTTTTTTACTTCTCATGAATTGGCTCAACTGTATAGAATGCGCGATTCTTCCTTAAAACTCTCTTTTAAGAGAAATTCCTGTTATATATTTCACACAAAACATTTCTCCCTAGTATGTATTAAAAGATGTCTGTTTAAATGACACTTCTGAGAAAATTTCTTGTTGCATGTCTCACAAACAAAAGGTTTCTCATCAGTATGAATTAAGAGATGTCTGCTTATACTACCCTTTTCAGAAAATTTCTTGTTGCAGATTTCACACACAAAAGGTTTCACACCTGTATGAATTAACAGATGTCTGATTAAATTAGGCTTCTGAGAGAATTTCTTGTTGCACGTATCACAAACAAAAGATTTTTCACCAGTGTGAATTAAGAGATGTGTGCTTAAACTACTTTTTTGAGAGAATTTCTTGTTGCATATCTCACAGACAAAAGGTTTCTCACCTGTATGAAGTAACAGATGCTTTCCTAAATCAGCCTTTTGTAAGAATTTCTTGTTACATATCTCACACACAAAAGATTTGTCACCAGTATGATTTATGAGGTGTGTAATTAAATTACACTTATGAGAGAATCTCTTGCTGCATATCTCACAGACAAAAGATTTCCCACCAGAATGAATTAATAAATGCCTGCTTAAATTACACTTATGAGAAAATTTCTTGTTGCATATTTCGCACACAAAAGGTTTCTCGCCAGTATGAATTAATAAATGACTGCTTAAATAAGTCTTCTGAGAAAATTTCTTATTGCATATTTCGCACACAAAAGGTTTCTTGCCAGTATGGATTAATAGGTGAGTGCGTAAATTTTGTTTTTTCGAAAATTTTTTGCTGCATACCTCACAAATAAAAAATTTTCCTTTCTGTGAATCAGAACCTGCTTTTCCTAAGCACTCTTGTAAAGAAATATTTTTCGCCATATTTCACACTTTAAAGACAGCTTTAAGTGATGTGTTGTGCATCTACATGCATAGGCTTTTTCATCTGCAATTAATATAAGTAAATCAACCGATCACATTTTAAGATGCATGAAAAAGAATTTTATAAAAAATACACGCATTATGAAATGTTAAATAAATGCAGAAAACTGAATTGAAATAGATTCCTAAATTCATGATGCTCACAGAACAAATGGTGTGTCAGAATAATTTTTCTATTGCATTAAGATTTAAACTATAACCAAATTTAGAATAAAAAGAAAAAATGATTGCCACCATAAAAGAAAAAACATATCATAAAGAAAATATTATTAACAAGTTGAATGTAGATTCTGCCATTGTAGAATTCAGTTTCGCCTCCGATTAGAAAAAAAATCGATAGACGTCTTTTAGAAGCGCAGCCCCGTTTAGAATGCAATGGATTAACTTCATTTTTCTTCTTTTTATCAATATGATAGCAAACAGAAGGGCGTGAAATACCCAATTGATTAGCAATTTCTCTCTGAGACATTGGATTTGCGGAATAATAAAGAGATACAATTTGACGTACTACTTCTTCATTGACTAGATTCATCAAAAACGAATTTGTTTTTAGTTTAAACGCTTTTTTATGGACTCTGAGAAAAAGAAAATGCATTTTAACAATAAAACGAGTAGAATCCCGTCGAATTCGACGAGTAAAATGTTTAAAAGACCCGATTGATTTGGTTTAAAAAAAGCAAAAGTAATTACATTATTAAATCAATATATAATAAATATATTTCCAAATTTAATGTCAAGTTTGCCAGTTACAATTTTGCATGCAAATATTCGCACATCTTCAGTTAAAATTGTAATCTGAGTGCCGGCGAAATCCAGAAATTTTATTTTATATGCACTCACAGAAAAATAGTTTTATTAAAAAAAACTAATTTCATTTTTACTATGACATTATTTTCACTAACTGAAGTCATCTGAAAGTAAAATCCCAATCTCAGTGTCCATAATGAAAAAAATATTGAAATGTAATATCGTTATGAGTAAAAATGAGATGTTTTAAATATTGACGTCATTTTCTCTTCAAATGTTTTTTTAAAAGTTACTGTTATTAGTAATGGGAAAAAAGCATCCGTAATAATATTGTAATTCCCATTTATCTGGTTGCAGAATGACATCATTTTCCTCATTTGAAATTTTTCTTATTTTGCTTTAGACATTAATTTTTATCATAAATTATTTTCTGTTATTTTATTTACATTATTAATACTATTTCGCAGTAAATGCATTTTTTAACTCAATTTGTGCATAATTATACGCAATCATTTTATTGTAGTTAAATTTTACGAAAACAATTATTTTTTTTTCTTTTAAATGCGAAGACATGTTCACTGATGAAATAAAGCTTCTGACTGGTGAAAAGTGATAATGGAAAATAAATTTTTATTATCGAGGGAAAAGCTAAACTGAGTTGCCACCATTTTGAAAAAAAATATTGTAAAAAGCATTTAAAATAAAAAATGAAATATAAAAATGGAAATAAATTAAAAAATAGCTAAAATGGGCACAACTACAAATAAATAGCTTTCATTAAAAAAATAATTATCAAAATTAGTTGAGTAGAAAATGAAGGCTGATGACTGAAAAAACAGCTAGGTCTTTTAAATGTATAGATTGTATGAATGTTTCGTTTTAACGGCCAGATTATGAAAAAGTGGGCCACAATTTTTGACACGACACTTTTTATTTTGTCTGAAAGAAATAGCATCAGAGGCTAATAAAAAATTAGAAATGAATATTATAAATGGAGAATAAATTAAATATTTATAGATAAAGTATTCATAAATAAAATATTTATAAATAAAAAATACAACAAACTTATGCAGAAAAATTTCTAATTTCATATCATCTATGAAAACAATGATATATTGTATAAGCAATATGGATAAAAAAAAACATTTTTAGACAAGGAGAACTATAATATTTAAAACTATTTAGTCAATCTTCCTCTAGATTTAGGAATTTTTTAAACTAACACAATTTATTATTGAGCAAAACATTTTGAATTGTTAATGCAATCTACATTGTATAGCAATAATTTAATCATTGTTTGGTATTTTAACAATATTTAATGCTGTTTATAATAAATAAAACAAAATACAACTTTGGAATACATTTACAGATCTGTCTATGCAAGTTGGATTATAAACTGTGTGAAGAGTATCATTAAACAGATTTAAAATAGAGCTGCTTATAACACTGTCTGTAGAATAAAAAATATCCAAATACAGTAGCACATGCAATATTATGCATGTTGTGTTGACACTAATCAATGGAAATATGGATACATCCCCTCATCTATTTTTCTTCTTTTTGGGAATAACAGATATTGAGCTTATTCTATAAATATTTTTTGAATTTTCAAGCTATGTTTTTGAGGCTTTCACAAATGTTGCTCTATTTATTGAGCATATATAATAAGCATACATATTGAGCATATATAATATAATTTACATTTTGTAAATTATATTGTGATTGCTTTAATTTATACACAAGTAAAAATTATTTAGCAAATATTCTCATTATTCTGACAATTTTTATTATTTTTTTTATTAGATATTATGTAGAATATTTGTCATATTTTCTGAAAAGAAAATTTCTTTATATTAAGAATTTTGCAAATTACAAGCAAAAAACTTCATAAAATTTGAAACTTTTTTAAGAAAACCTTAATTTCTCTTCGAGTATACATGCTATTCCCATATAAATGAGCATTCTTTATTAAAATAAGCCACTTAATCATAATCTACAGTTTGAAAGCTTTTGCTAGATTAGTTTTAATAGGGTTAACCAAAAGTATTTATGCTCATCCAATTTCTTGACGGTCCCCTAAGGTGTTTCAGGAAAAAAATCGTCATGGAAATATATGACTTGTACTAGGGTAACATCTCCAGTAATTGGCATGCACCAGTGATTCGCACATCCTAGAAACATGCCCTAAAATAGGATTTGTATCCAGTCTTTTAAAAATGCAAGACCATATACCAGTTATATGCTCATTTACGTTAAAGATTATAGCTTTGATTTATGCTACTAGAATGACAATAGTGCCTAGGAAAGAGAAACAATTATGGCTGGATACACAGATCTGCAAAACAATTATGTATCAAATTAGCCATTTTGCTGCAAATGTTTCTTCTTTGGCTTAAGGAAGGCATGCTTTTCAATTCATTATTATCTGATTTATAATACATTTTAAATTTTAATTGACAACAGTTTTGTTTAGTTAAAACGGGTTACTTTAATTGTGTAAAAGTATTTTCGACACAAATATTTGGATTTCTGAATTATTGATAAATGCCAATTAATGGTGCTTCAATTTTGCTAGTTCCAAGTAATCGGCACCTATTCCAATTACAAGGAATTTGAGATTAAACCACTTATTTTGGAAGTACTTTTAAAGTTATAGCCTAATTTTGTTTATCATTTGTTTTTATTTGAAAATATGAAATATTATCAGTAATTGGAACCCATTAAAGCTTCATATGACAATTACTGGGGACCGCATGGCAATTACTGGATACTAATATAAGTATATTGTGATGTTTTAAAGTGTTCACATTTCAGACTAATATGCTGATTTCTTACTCTCAAAAACCTGGAATATGGCATCTTCATCTACAGTAAATTCATTTAAAGCAATTAAACCGAATGCAACATGTAAAGTTCTTTATATATATATATATAAACTTGTGCCAATTACTGGATCTTAAGGTGTCAAACACTGGTGCTCTATGTGCCAATTACTGGTGATTTCAGCAATTTTTTATAAATATATTTTTATAAAAATACTTTTTCAAATTTTTTTGCTTTTAGTGGGCAAAATAGATGCACAGATATGTATTCTTTGATTTAAAAATATTTCCAAGTAAATATCTTATTTCATTGTAATGAAAATTAAAGTAAGTTTAAAGACAAATTCTTAATGTGCCAATTACTGGGGATGTTACCCTACTCTGTTTATACACCAGGAGTTTTCGGATGTTTCCTCACGTATTTTTCTAGATAGTTAACAAAACGTCGAAAATCAAAAGTGGCCGGTCACCTTTAACCAAATAGTGTGTATATTTATATATATACAGTAGATTCCTTGAAATCTGCAAAGCTTGGGACTAGAGGTATGCAGATTTTAGAATTTGGCAGTTTTTTCGCCATTGCTTTGTTTACATGTTTTAAACAGTAATTTGAATGTAATTAATAATTAGGG